>CM040127.1:67380475-67703095 GCA_022559845.1 Amorphophallus konjac
ACCCTCAAGAATCTTTTCAAAAAGTCCACTTTCTTACATGACCAGCTCATTGGGATTAAGCAATAGAGTGGTGAACCGGATTCCTCAAGTCAAGAAAAGAGTGGAATGGAGAGAACACCTCAAAGTGATGCCAAAGAACTTCTTCACATGCGCCCCGGGAATACTTAAGACTCAAGAACTCCGCGCAAGATTCTCTCTCGGGACGGACCTTCGACTCATAGGCGCTTCAGAATTCGTGCTATACAACTCACACCGATGCCTTCCTCAACTTGGGCTCCCACGGTGAATATTTGAGAACCCATCTCATATCCCTCCTATCAAGGCAAGGGATATTGGCAGCAATGAAGATGGAGAAGAATGCACCACAATCCAAGCTCTGTGGAAAATCTGCAAGACTTATCAACCTGTGGAGAACTTGGAAGAAGACAGAGATCAGTGGAAATCATATGTAATAGCTTTAAGAAGCTTGAGGCCCAAAGTGGCTCACTGAATGCAATGCAATCTTTTCCATCAATAAACAATAATGATATTCTGATTGAGCCAATAACACAGTGTTTCTGATCAATTCTTCCAACAAACTGTGATTCTGCTCTGAATAACGACTCAGTCAATGTCGTCAATTCCCAAAATGACGCCTCAGCATAAGTCGCTTCTCATTAATCGGCTCTCGAAATTGACGCCCTCAGGAATAGGCGTTAACTAAATCACGACTTAGAACAAGGCGTTAATTCGATTCATATTCCAAAAAGTATTCGTTAAAGACCCAAAAGTAATGCCTTAGGGTAAGCCACGTTTTATGTAAACCACGCCTTCAGACACGTCGTTAATCAAAAATAGTAATCATTATTCTCATCATGTCAATCAATTCCCATTAAATGCCTCTGACGACGGTTATCATTCCCCATGCGAACGCAAGTAACGCCTTAAAGCATGTCGTTAACCATGGAAGAGACGCCCTCGGCACCAGTCATCTTCTTAACAAGAAACGACTTTACTGGAGTCGTTAATTCTTTTTGACCGTTCGACTTAACTTTCCCTCCTTTCTTCTTCTTCCTTCGTCCTCTTTCTTCTCTATTTCCCTTTTCTGCAACCCTAACCGAAAACCCTCCCCCGCTCTCTATCTCTCTCATTCTCTCTTCCCCTCACCCCCTAGCCATGGCCGGCGGTGGATGCAGGTGCGATGGAGGCCTTATGAGGGGATGACCGATAAGGGCCAGCCGTGGGTCGTAGCGGGCCGGCCTCGCTTCGAGCATGAGCTTTGGGTTCATTACCTGAGCGAGATCGAGCCGTTACGGCTTAGGTTGGTGATGAGGACCCTGGGCCTACACCAGGAGTGGATAGAGGTAGGGGAGCCGCGAAGAATTGGAAAGAAGACACGCGGTCGCACGAAGGCGATCGACTGGAGAGTGCGCTTCGAGGACCAGTACGCCGACTGGTGGAGAGGCGGGACCCGAGTCACCTCGCAGGCGACTGACAGCTCCGAGTACCTCCGGCGCTACTGGGAGGTTTACGCCGGTCGACCCCAGATGAGGGTCCTAGGGGTATGTATGAATGCACTTATTTCTAAATTGAATGCAAATGCTTATGTATCTATCATGTGACTAATATGTAATGGATGCAGGATGCACGAGACATAGCGGCGATGGATGCCCAGGCCCACCTACATAGCCTGGAGGACCAGCTAGCTGCCACACGGACAGACCTAGAGACCCTGGTGAGTGTTTAAATTATTCCTATATGCAAATGAATTTTTTGTTGAATTATTGATGATCAGCCACTGACAATCTTAATGAATGCAGCGTGCCCAGCAGGGAGCAGGAGGGAGAGATACGGGAGAGGCCTCCAGCTCGAGAGAGCCTAGTGCAGAGGCGACTGCACTAGCAGAGCAGCTAGCGGGGGCAGTGGCTCGGGCCGATGCGGCAGAACGCGACCTCGCCTCACGGGTAAGTTCAAAAAACGCAGACCTCATTCAATTATTTATTGTTATGTGCTGATAAAAAGGTGTTTTGCAGACGGAGGAGCTTCGAGCCGCTCTTACTTGCATCGAGGAGGGCCAGCAGGCGATGGCCACACGGGTGAGCTTTACTTTTAACCATGCATTCATTTCATAAATTGCTGAATTATTGCATTAAATGTGGAACTGATGACTTGTTTACCTGTTTGCAGACTACACGGTTACAGGCGGCTCATACCCGGGCTTCCCTAGCTGGGGCGGAGTTGGCGATCCGTGAGCAGCGGATCGCAGAGCTGGAGAGGGCTTTGAGGCGGCGCGAGGAGCTGCCTCAGAACATAGCAGAGCTGCGGGTCGCTCTTGAGCTGGAGTGGAGAGAGCGTGCGCGAGAGCGCGAGGAGCACCTGGTGGACCGTGCCCGTCACCACGAGCTACAGCAGTCAGAGCGTGCCCGGTACCAGAAGCAGGTGGCAGCGCGCGAGCGTGAGCTGGCAGACTCGAGGACCCAGCTAGCTGTTACCCAGGAGCGGCTACGAAAGTCAGAGGAGCATCTCCAGCGAGGGTGGGAGCGAGCGCGGGCTGCAGGGTACAGCTTCACCAGCTCTACCTTCGTGGCAGGTTCCTCTCTTCGAGAGAGGAGCGAGGCAGGGGGCCAGGTTCGAGTTCCAGCTTCTTCACGGGGGCCCATGCCCCCTCCACCAGCGCCACCTCGGGACGGCGAGGACGAGGTAGAGAGTAGGAGAGAGGAGGGTGGAGGCGAGAGCTGAGAGACTTGTACTCCCCCACCCTCACACCTGTACTCAGACATTCATGATGTATATATATATGAGACTGAGATTTTTTGTTACCTGAGCACTTGTGTAGTTGTGTACTTGTGGTCGTGTACTTTGCTCCTCTTCCATGTTTTTTGGCTTTTGCTTCACTTTGCCCTGTACTTGCAGTTGTAGTTCATACTTGAACAAACAGGTTAATTCATCTGTTCGACTTGGCCCCTTGCTCAATAAGCAAGGGATGTTTTACTTGTGACCTTGATAGCGGGTCAAGGGGCCAAGCCTTTAATCAAATAAGACAAATGAAATGATCGATAAAGGGAGATGCAATATGCAAGCACACGCATGCAAACCATAATAGAAAGATGCCCATGCAAAATGCAAGCACACGTCATGAATGATAAACCACCATATTTTTTATTTTTCTTTTATTTATATATTTTTATTTTTATTTTTATTTTACAAAAAAGACGCCTTGGATTAAGTCGTTATTCATGTAAAAGACGCCCCTAGTGACGGTCGTTAAGTCTGAAAAGGAGTTGGAATTTCGTTGAAAAGATGACCTATCTAAAGGCGTTATTTGATAAAAAATGACTTCCACTAAGGCGATAATTTCAAAAAGGCGCCTTACTCAGAGGCGTTAATTTTTATTCTTTCAGTGTTAGGTTTACAAAGCTACTAGGGAACTCGGTCCTACATGGTCATCATCGAGGATTCATTGACCTTTCTTGATTAATCAAAAGGGGTTGACGTGATAGTGTTTAAACTTATACGCAAGATCTCGCACGGTGCAATCTCCTAAGTCAGTCTCGACCATCGTGATGGTTTATGACTTACCTCAAAGAAAGAGATGAAAGAAGATATAAGGAAGCCCATAAGGGATTCTGAAAAGCTCGAGGTAAAAGCACCTCCCCTACCCTATGCCTGTTGAGATTCGGTCTTTGCATAGGGAAATTTTGTTGCCTTTTGCCTCTTTTATATTGCATGCATACGCCCAAGGTTTTCCTTGCGGGGACTTTGCCCTCTTGACATACTTTTCTTTTCACGATTTGACTTTCACTTTGGAACTGATTTGCATTGATAAAAAAAACTAATTGTACTTGGGCTTTTGCGGCATTTTGTTCCCTTTTGGGCCCTGACTTCCACTTACTAAGGCGGCGGGTAGACTTAGCGGGTTTACCCCGAGACCTTCCTTCCTCCCTTATGGGCCGAAGAGGAAAAGAATGGATATTGTCTTCACCTTTAGTCAGGTTTTGACCATCCATCGGACTTTGCACCGCTTGAGTTCAAGGATAAGCGTGTAGTGTGTGTGGGTGTCGGCCCCACTTTAGTTAACAAGACTGACGAATGAATACTGAAATTTGACCTTTCAGACCTTGCGTGCTTGTACGCCATGGCAACCATTTTAAAATTTTTTGATATATATATATATATATATATTTTGGATTTTGGAAATTTTATTATATTTTTTTTGGATTCTGAAGATTTCTATTTTTTTGGATTTTGAATTAGGGGTAGTATTTCTTAAGGTATAGACCATTCCAAGGGTGAGTTAATTCTTCTCCTTCAGCATTAATTAGTTTATAAGCATTACCAGGATAAACATCTTTTATAATAAAGGGGCCTTCCCAGTTTGGTTGAAGTTTTGAACGGGGCCCACCAAGTTTTACAAAAATTCTCTTAATTACCATCTCACCGACTTTGAATTTTCTCTCAATTACTTTCTTTTGATAAAAACGTGAAAGCCTGTTTTGATAAACACGCGCATGCTCAGCGGCGACCAGACGCTTCTCATCCAGGAGTTCCAACTGGGCAAGGAGTGAATCACGACGCTCATCAATAGAGAATTCCTTGTCCAATTGTACTCGCAAAGATGGAATAAGAATCTCATAAGGGACTACCGCCTCCATTCCATAAGTGAGGGCGAAAGGGGTTTGCCCTGTAGGGGTACGAATGGAAGTGCGGTAGGCCCAGAGAGCTTCAACTAGCTTGTCTGGCCAATCCGAGAATTTATTAGCTTCACACGTCTTTTTAACAATTTTGATCAAGGTTTTATTAGTTGCCTCTGCTTGGCCATTGCCCTGTGGATAATAGGGAGAAGAATGATGCAATGCAATGTTATACATGTCGCAGAGATCCTTGAGCTCTTGAGAGATGAATTGAGGTCTATTGTCGGTGATGATGGTACTCGGGATGCCGAATCTGGCGATGATATTCTTCATTATGAATTTGTAGACAGTTGATGCTTTGATCTCCACGAATGCTTCCACTTCCGCCCACTTGGTGAAGTACTCCGTTGCCGTGAGGATGAATGATTTTTGCTTCGTGAGGAGGTTCGAGTCACCAAGAGGTCCAATGATATCGAAAGCCCACATGGAGAAAGGCCATGGGGAGGACATAGGATGGAGTGAAGAAGCAGGAGAATGAATCTTTTCGGCGTGCAGTTGACACTTAACACACCTTCGAACATAAATGGAGCAATCATCTTCTAGAGTTGGCCAATAGAAGCCTAGCCTAAGGATCTTCTTAGCTAGCATCTGGCTATTCACATGACCACCACACACTCCTGAATGTGCCTCTTCCACGACCTTCCAAGATTCATCATCGTCGAGGCATCTTAATAAAACACCCGTGAGCCCTCTTCTATAGAGCACACCTCCAACCAAAACAAACCGTTGAGCTACTCTTCTGATTGCTTTCCTTTCTTCCACAGTGGCTTCTTCGGGATAGGATTGATCATTGCAATATCTGGCGATCTCATAATACCAAGGTTTCTCTTCATCAGCCAATTCTTCTTCCCAATCTAACAACATGACCTCTTTGCCTTTAAGAGCTTCACTCCGCCTGACCTTCTCGAGCACCTTGTCCCTAATGTCGAGGAATGCACGATCCTTAATAGCTGGAGTGTCGCGCTGATGAATGAGAGGAACATGAAAATCTCGTTCGGGAGGGAAGACTAGAGCCGAGGCCAAAGAAGCAAGAGCGTCGGCTAAGATGTTCTGGCTGCGAGGGACATGGACGAAGATCAACTTGGTGAAGAGTTTGACATAAGCTGAAGCAAGTTCCTGGTATGGTTTGAGTTTAGGATTGATAGTGCGGCACTTGACAAGCACCTGGCGTAGAATGAGTTGACTGTCACCCACGATTCGCAGTCGGGTAACACCATATTTATGAGCGGTTTGAAGACCGGCCAAAAGGGCCTCATACTTAGCTATATTGTTTGTGACAGGGAAAGTGAGCTGAGCAGCAAATGGGATGGTGACCCCTTCTGGTGTTAAAAGAACCATGTCGATCCCTCTTCCTTGGGAATTTAGAGCTCCATCAAAATGTAATGTCCACATAGGATCGTGGGGTTGATTAATGGACATTAGTTCTTCATCTGGGAACTCTGAATTGACAGGATCTAATCAGGGGAGAGGGTGGTGAGCAAGATGTTCGGCGATGGCATAACCTTTGATTGCTTTCTGTTGAATGTAAGTGATGTCAAATTGAGAGAGAAAACTTTGCCAGCGTGCCAATCGGTCGGTAAGGATAGATTTTTCAAGAAGGAATTTAATCGGATTCATGCGAGCAATGAGGTGAACCTCGTGAGCTAGGAAATAATGTTTTAACTTCTGAACTACCCAGACTAAAGCAGCGCAAGTCTTTTCCATGGCTGAGTACCTCTGCTCACAAGGGTTGAGAAGTTTAGACAAGTAGTATGCTGCCCTCTCCTTCTCTTCTTCATCCACTTGAGCTAGGACAGCACTTACAGAGTCATCCAGGACGGAAACATAGAGGATAAGTGGTTTGCCCGGAATTGGCAGCCTCAGGACAGGAGGATTGGCCAGATAATCCTTCAATCCGTCAAAGGCTGCCTGACACTTGTCATCCCAATTAAACTTGACTCCCGGCTTAGTAAGCTCGTAAAACGGCATGCATCTTTGTGAATGCTGGGAGACGAAGCGACGAATAAATTGCAACCTCCCGATTAATCCTCGAACTTCCTTCAAATTCTTGGGAGGAGGCATATCTCCGATGGCCTTTGCCTTATTGGGATCAACTTCAATTCCTCTTTTGCTGACAATAAATCCAAGCAACTTCCCTGATGAAACACCAAATACACACTTTTTGGGGTTCATTTTCAACTGATATTCTCGTGATCTTTGCAAAACTTTAGCTAAAACCCCAGGATGCTCAATCCTTGTTCTTGATTTTACTACCAGGTCATCCACATACACCTCAATATAAATATGAATCATATCATGAAAAATTGCCATCATAGCCCTCTGATAGGTGGCTCCAGCATTCTTAAGTCCAAAAGGCATGACCACATAGCAGTATGTACCCCATGGTGTAGTGAACGATGTTTTCTCTTGATCTTCTTCAGCCAGGCGAATCTGATTATAACCCGAAAAACCATCCATGAAGGAGAGAGTCTCAAATCCTGCCGTATTATCAATCAAAACATCAATATGAGGGAGGGGGAAGTCATCTTTAGGACACGCACGGTTGAGGTCCCGAAAGTCTATACAAATCCGAACCTTTCCATCTTTCTTCATGACCGGGACGATGTTAGCCACCCAGTTCGGATAGAGGACAACTCTAACAAATCTAGCCTTATGAAGCTTGTCGACCTCTTCTTTCATCTTTAAAGCCATGTTAGGGTGGAAACGTCTCAACCGTTGTTTGATCGGGACCGACCCTGGCTTAAGTGTAAGCCGATGTTCAACGAGCGCAGGGTCTAATCCAGACATATCTTCATAACTCCACGCAAACGTGTCATTGTATTCTTGAAGTACCAAAATAAACGCCTCCTCTTCGGAGGGCGGCAAATTCTTGCTGATGAGGATAATCCTAGGGTCTTCTTCCGTACCCAAATTTATTTCTTTGGTAGGCTCTTCTACTGAGGCTGATGGTTCATCAAATCTTCTCATGCCACTGGCAAAGGCATCAGCCTCGTCCTCATATTCTTCACAACTTTCATCCCCCTCTTCAATAGGGTCTTCATCATTCATAATTTCATAGACACCCAAACCCTCATAAGAAGCACAAGTATCCCCGTATTCCAATTCTGGCAGGATAATCGGATTCTCCACAAATTCGGGAAGGGCTGAACAAGCCTGGCACCTTCTGGCTAACTTCAACAAAAATCTACGGGGAATCTGCTTACCTCTGGATTTCTTATGTGAAACTACCCCATGGATTTTATTATTGGAGGAGGAAGAGCAACTAGCTTGATTGAAGGAAGGAGGTGAAAAAGTGGATACAGGAGGTGATACAGACGAGGACCCCTCACCAGAGGGGGAGAAAAGATTTATCAATGAATCATGGAAGAGTGGCCCCTGGGTCGGGACACACTCAGAAGAGAGATAAGAAGTCTCCTCAACGGAGATGGAGGACTGAAGAGTTGGTATTTTGGCATTTTTTTTTCATTTTTATCTTTATCTTCATTTTTATTTTCCTTTTCTAGAAGAAAGCAATGTGAAGGGAGAATAGCAGGAGGAATGGAGATTGAAAGTTTGGAGAAAGACTGAATCAGAGATGACCCGCACGGGGGTGTGATGGAGAGTTTGGAGAATTGCTCGAGGAGCAAGGGAGGAATTGAAAGAGAGACTTGCATTGAATATGGAGAAAAGCTGATCATAATTGGCGGCGGTCTCGGCACGCAAGAGAACAATTGAGAATGTAGAGAAGCTAGAAGAGACGGATGCATAGAAGTGAGAGAGAAAAGGCCAGCCCACAGCATGTCTATTGTAAATCCTTCTTCATATGGTACATCGGGCTCTCCAGTGTCCGTATAATCATTCAGCAGCTGCCTTTTGTCTGTTATCACCACAGGCTTTTCAATCAAGTCATGGATCAGTGGCGGCCATTCCGGATCTGTCGGCATAAAGAGACGACTTAAGGCAATAGTAATGTCATTCATATCAAACCATCTATACCAGTCACACTCTGGATCATCCATTTTCCTTCTCTTATCAGGCCTTAGAGATTCCAGGGCTTTGTATGTAACAAGTGGAGTAATATGTCGAGCAAACTGTCTAGCATGAACATCTTGACAGTCTAACATGGAAGTGATTATTGTAGTCTGCTCATTATTTTGGACGCCTCCTTTAATAAAATGTGTCTGTAATGTCCATGTAAGCGGTTGGTGATCCGTCTTCAGAGTGGATGTCATGATTGCCCATGGTTCTTCTTCATCCTTGCTTGGTCCTTTATAGCCTAGGCCGCCCCGTGCAATCAATTTCTGTGACTTGACAGGCCTAGTTCTACCTTGATAATTGGCACCCAGGCCTTTGCCGACCTGGTACCCCATTCTCATCAAAATATTCCATCCCGGGGTGTTTATCATACTTTTCTTCTTCTTCCCCTTTGTAATTAAGGGTGTCATAGCAACTGTCGTGACTGTCTCGGGTGGCATCGGCCTTGGGTGAGGGATGTCCAGCACTGACAGCAACGGCTTGTTGGCAGGCCAGATGGAAGGAACTGATGAAGCCAAGTGTATATCTTCCTCTGGCAGAATTGGCATACTGGTAACTTTGATGATGCGGCCCTTGTGTGGAAACTTGAGGCACTGATGATTTGTGGAGGGCACTACATCTAACTGTTGAATATAGGGGCGGCCCAGAATGCCATTGAATGTTGGATCCATGTCCAAAATGTGGAAATCGACCGTGATTGTGGCTGGACCCAAACTGACTTTTAATGTTATCATGCCCAGAGGAGGTTTCTTAGTATTGTCGTATGCTGTGACTGTTATGGTAGATGGCCGAATCAGGTTTTCAGGAATGCCGCACATCTTCAAAGTGCTTGGTGGCAAAACATTGATAGATGCCCCAGTGTCCACCAGACATTATTTCACCGCCACCTTATTAATATCCACCGTAGTACATAGAGCATATTTCCTTACTGAGAGTGGTGCCAGTTCATGCTCATGAAAAGTAATCGCCGGCTGACTGCTAGCGGGCGTTAATACTGTGGTTATCTGCTTGACAGGGATGTCTTCATTGACCATGACCTTCTGCAAATATTCCTTCAGAGCTAATTGGTGAGTGACTGACCTCTTAATCAATTCCAGAATGGAAATTCTTGCTGGAGTTCGGTCAAGATGCTTTAACAAATCATACTGAGTACCCGACACGGACTCTTGCTCCTGTTCTTGTTCATTAGGCCCCTGCACGGGCTCTTGCTCTCTCTGGGGAAAGATGCGCTGGAACATCCGTCCACTGCGGAGCGGTGCCACGTTTTGCCGTGCCTCTATCGGGGCAAGTAAGGGAGGATTGGAAGAAGAGGAGGGTGTATTGGCGTTAAAAAGCGGTGGAGAGGTGTTTAAAGAAGGCGACCCCGTAGGGGGTGTTGGTGAGGAGTTCAATGAAGAATCCCCCGCAGGAGGCGTGGGAGTAGGAAGCGGTGCCCGAGTGTGGGAAGAGTTAGTGGGTGGAATGAGGAGAGATCTGGGTATAAAAGATGGGGAAACTGATGGTGGAGGGATCCTTGTTGGTGGAGGAGTAGTGGTGGCGGGTGTTGGTGATGGGCGGATAAGGAGTGGTCTAGATAGCAAATGTGAAGGGTTAGCAGTGGATGGCAAAGTTTGCTGCATGGTAGGCTGCGGAGGCGGTAGGTGGGTAAGGAGAGGTCGGGTTGGCAAGGATGGAGAATTGGTGGGAGCAAGTGGATTAGCGGGGCGCAAAAGGGAACGGCTTAATTGGGGAGTAGAAGAAGACGGAAGGGTGCGCAAGAGGCGCGGAGGTTGATTTGGATTATGATTAAATGCCCCGACATAGGCGTTTTCTTCATGCCATCCCTGCCCTCTCTCCACCTCGTGGAGGGACGTGACAGGGTTTACATGTTGATTCGTAGGATGCCCCGGCAGTGGGTTATGGACGATTCCCATATCTTGCTGAGCTGCCGGAGCTTGCTGTTGTACTTGTGGAGCTGGTTGCTGCGGCTGCTGAGCCTGCTGCTGCCGAGGAGGACTTCTTTCTTTTATAGTGGCGATAAACTGTCTCATCTCATCCCAATTAATGCCACCCTGGTCATTTAAATCATAAATGTAGTCCTTGAAGTGGAAGCAACGATCAATGTTATGACCAGGGGAGCGGTGGAAGACACAGTAGCGGGACGTGTCAACATTAGCGGGCCACGCTGCCCTTTCCTTTGGTAGCATGAGCAAGTTGGCGGCCATTAAGGCATTGAAAATATCTGGGAGACTTTTTGGCAGTGGAGGATAGTGGGCCCTTTTGGGGCCTAGCGATCTCCTTTGTTGCTGTTGTTGGCCATAGTTGGCGGGTGGCGGCACTTGATGGTATTGTTGCGGAGCTGGAGGGTCAGCGCGGGGCGCTTGGTTTTATGGTGGAGCAAAGGAAGGTTGAGGTGCGAATTGGTGTTGTGGTGGCGAGTTGAAGAGAGTGCTTTGTTGTAGAGGTGGTGGAGGTTGTAGGTTAGATAGGTGATGGGGTGCGGGGTTGCCGACCGCGCCAACCTGCTCATTTGCTATTGTGCCCTCAGTTGTGGGCCCGCTACTGTTGACATTCGTATTCTTTTTAACCAACCTTGGTTTTGGCTCAAACATGCCCATGATGGGCGAATCTTTCATTTGGGTCTGAATATAACGAGCTCTTTCATAGAGCTCCTCCATGGTGGTCAATCTGTTCATGGCCAGTATATGCCGGAACTGAAGGGTTGCATTGGATATAATCATCTTAACCTGCTCCTGTTCTGACAAAGTATCTTTCAACTTCTCGGCCATTGACCGCCATCTATCAGCAAATATGATGAAGTCCTCCTCGGGCTTCATTTTCTCTGCAACCAAGTCTGTAACAGATAGAGAGGGTCCGACCCGGTCCCTATACTTCTGCAAGAATTTCCTTTGAACCACATCAAAATTGCTAGCATCTGCCGGATCCAAGGAATAGAACCACTCGAGGGCTGGCCCCTCTAAAGATCTTCTAAACAAATAAGCCAATGAGGCTTTGTTGCCCTGCCAAAAGGACGTTTCATACATAAAATCCTTCAGATGAATAAATGGATTGCCAGTTCCATTATATCGCCGAAAATTCGGCATCTCAGAAGGTGGTAAGTGAAAAACTGGCAATGTAGGCAGAGAGATTTCTGGAGCATTCTTGGCAGCAGTAACCTTGTTGAGTTGTTCTTCCATGCTAGCCAATTTCTGAAGGAGCAAAGCATTAGTGTCTGGCTTGACCGGGGCCGAATTTGGAATGAAGGTATTTGGCATAGGCGTCCTTAGAATTTGGGGGGGTTGAAAGAATTGGGGCCTAGCCACGGAATAACTTGCCTGTTGGGCCGGGATGGCCGCACCGGGCGTTGGTGGACAAGAGGGGGGTTTGTGCAAGACCGCCTGGTCATTAACAACGTGATGGCCACTCACGGCCGGAGGGAGATTGGAGGATGAAGAGGGAATGGACTTCCCTTTCAAAGCGGCCTGAACTGCCTGCCGCTGGGAATCGTCCAATTGAGATAATGCATGAATTAAATCATTGACGTTGAAAGAAGGGGAGGTGTTCCCCGATGTGTTCTGATTGGATGGTAAAGCTTGAGAAGAGGGTTCAACCTCGTGAGTTGTGGTGTCAACCACATGAATTTGAGAATAATGAACCTGAGACGGAGGGTGGTTTCCCTCATGATAGATGGAATCTTGGAGGGGTGCCTCATAAGATTGATCAAAAATATTCTCTTCCACATCATCATAGGAGTATCCATAACTTGCCATGTTGATGATCTTACCTGAACAGAGTTGCATGCTTAAGAAGAGAGAAAGCTTTATGGAGGGATTATCACACAATCAATCACTCAATCAAAAGAAGCTTAAGCAAATCAGCCCAACCAAGTTTATGCAATCAAGTTGAGATGAACGCAAGATTTTAGTGTTATGTTTGAGATTAGAGTGGATTAAATTGCAGAATAATTCACTCTTCTTTGCAAAGTGAAACCTAGTTCGGATCCAAGTGTAGTCTCCGGGTTAACTAGGTTCTTTCTCTCTCCTCACCAACGATAGATTCTCTAAACTCCGGGTACTTCAAGGGTACAACCAGCCCGGCGTCCGTGAGGGAATCCACGGGTCCGGGGACTTACGGAGGTCTTGGAAAAGGGATTTCCGGTCCAAAGAGATGGAATGCTCAATGGAGGGTTGTCCCGATTCCAAGAGAGGTGTGTGGAAGCCTAGTGTAGAGAGAGGAGGTCTCTCAACCAAATGCCACAAAATGCAGTATAAGATAAGCAGATCACACCAATATAATCAAATAATCAAGGTAAGTATCAATCCAGCATGAGCAAATACAGGCAACAAGTCTCTGTGAACGCATAGGAAAGAGACGACTCTGAAGCAGTCGCTACTAATGGAAGAGACGACAGCGCGGCTGTCGTGAATCACCGTGAGGCGCTCACAGACAGTGCAAAACCGCGCCTTAGTGTGCGGCGCTATATGTGAAAAGGACGCCTCTGACAGAAGGCGTCAAATGTGAGTGGTGCACACAATCAAAATAAAAACACACATTGATGTAAGGCGCTAATCAATAAAAGGACGCCTGGAATAAAGGGCGCGAATTCACAGACAGAGTAAAAACCAAGAGACGCGATGAAAGACGCCTTGGCAGAAGGCGTTAAACAGAAAAACGACGCCCTGGATCAAGGCGTTAAATCAAAAAGCGCCTTTATAGAAGGCGTTAATTTAGGAAAATCACAGGACTGGCTGATCCCGGAGTGTGCAGTGTGCACAGTGGAGGGTGCCCGTAGGACACAAGGGAGGGGTACCGTGGGTACCAAAGGGAAAGGGCACACGTGGGTGCCAAAGGGGAAAGGGCACACGTGGGTGCCAATGGGAAAGGGCACGCGTGGGTGCCAATAGGAAAGGGGTAATCAACAGAAAAATAGTGGAGGTCCCACCGTGATCGCCAATTTGTGAACCGTGAAATTCACTTAAGAAATAAAAAAAAGGCATATATTAAGCAAATGCAGCACGAGGTGCTAACAAGGAGAGTGATCGCCAGAGGGGTTACCTCAAAAATAAAGGAAATTGATCGCGAATACCTGGTGAAAATATGCGGGATGGATGTAGATTCCTTCCTCCTCCTTCTATCGGCCGGCCGATGAAGGGGGTTTTCCTCTTGATTACCCTTAATCAAAGAACAAACAATCAAAAGAAGAGGGGATCAGCCAAGTGTGTGTGTAGTATCAATCCAAATAAATAATATGATGATGAAAGAGGAGCATAAAGTGTGCACCTTTTGTTTATTTTTTTTAAAAAACCCCCAGAGAATTAGGGAAAGGGAAAGAGATATGATGCAGAGAAAAACTAACGCAAAGGATGAATATAGTGATTGATGATGAGATGATAGGAACAGACAAACATGAGAAAGTAGGTCCCTGCTGTTCCTGTAATTAGTAAAGGGGGAAAACACTTGATGCTTCGGTTGCGGCAGCAGGAGGCAGCAGAGAGCCTTCAAAGAGATCGCACAGGAGGAGGAACCTCAATCACCAGCCCGTTTTTACCTCAATCGCCAGCACCGTCTAACCTCAATCGAGATCAACCAGGGCATCCTTTTATAGGGTTCAAAACCGTATTCTAATGGGATAAGAATAAGCAATGATCATTAACGGCAAGGACTCTAGTTCCCCAATCGAGCAAGGTGATTAATCAAGGCAGGGAACTCTCCAGGAAAGGTGTGTTCAAACCGGACACGGAAGGGTGAGAGACGACCCTCAGAAGGGCGTCAATTAAAATTGACGACCTGCCCTAAGGCGTTAATTCAAAACACGACTGGGACAAAGGCGTCAACTCCTGGATTCAATTTTAGTAATAAAAACTTTCTTTTTCTGAAAATTGTGAGACGACGCCTGAAGCAAAGGCGTTAATTGAAAACACGCCCTAAGGAAGGACATTAATTCTTGATTTTTCAATCGTGGTGGGACTCGTAAAATACCAGAAATTGATGCCCTTAACACTAGCCGTCCTTTCTTGAGAACACGCCCCAGATTAGGTCGCTATTTAAATCACTCCCCTCTTCAAGTCGTTAATCACAAAAGTGCAAGAAACATCATAAAAACCTACACAAAAAATAGAAAAACTTTATATTATAGAAATATTGAAGTTCACTTTGGGGCGTTAACATAGTGACATGAGTTTTGATCAACATAGTATCAATTTTGGCGTGTCTACAGACACTGACCCTCCGCTTCTTCCTCTCCATCACCTAACCCATCATCATTGCCTGTGTCACCATCATCGCCATCACCTTTGCCGCCTACCCTTCCGAAATTACCTAATCTGCCGCCTTCATCATCTTCACCATCTCCGTCTTCATCTCCTTCTTTGCCCGAGCCTGAGCAAGCTTTACCCTCACCAACACCCGAGCCTACCAATGTCACTATGCCACCGCCACTTGAAGTCGCTATACCCATTGAAGCCTCCTCACCTTCCAAACCTACTACCTCCACTCCACCATCTACTTCCATGCCACGGAGCGGGTGTGCGCTGCCTATGGTGCCCCTTGGGTCTGATTCCCATGGAGGGAATGAGCCAAGTCAAGACAATTCAGTCCCAATTATGCACTTCAAGCTACATGATTTTATTTGCTGCATGCCAATTCGTGTCTTCGTCTCTACCAATTTTGGGGATGATAAGCATACACTTCCAATAATGGCTGCTAAGAGGAGTTCCCTTATACTAATGCCAGTTCCTTCAAAAGCGAGACCAGTGGCAATCTTGTTGCTCGTCGGTGAATCTACTATTGATGCTCTTATTACCTCCAGCTATATTTTGCTTCAGATGACTGGTCAAGAGGGGTTCTCTACCCGGATTATGCTAACTTGTACAACTGCCAAAGAAATTATGGATTCTATTTTTAAGGGGTAATTTTTCGTATCTTCAAAGTTTTTGAAGGATGTTCTGCAACTTGTATGCAATCTCCCTTGACTTATCAGTAAGCCGGCCACGTCAACGCCGCGCATTACTCTCCTGCTATTTTATTCTGCTCACTTGTCAAGGGAATTATGCTTCGTGTCTGATTGTCGAATGGAATTACCGAACCTCATGCTTCTCATGCCATCTAACAAAATTCCAGGGATTCATGCTGCTCGTCCGTCTAAGGAGTTGTCTTTTCAGGAATGTCCAGATACTGTTAGCATTAGGTGCCTAGGGGCAACCGCCCTGATAAAGCTGCATGTTCATGACAGGGCTCGTTATTTGAGAAGACATCACAAGCCAGGAGATCCAAAGGTCCAAACACGAGACAAGCAGCTCCATTGTCGAGAAATTTCTGCTAAGAAAAGACGGAGGTGCAAGTTCAAAGGCCGTTCGTTGTGCACTAGGGGGTCACTGCTCCTTCTTCTTCATATTGCTTATTATTACTTTTGCTCGGTTCCCACCCTTAGGTGGTGTGTCTTCTCTCTTCCAATCTCATGCCCTTAATCTTCTCCTCTCTTTCTAGGCCTGAAAACTCCCATTCCTCTCCTTTTCATCTGGGATCCCCAGATCTTCCTCTGTCTCTGGATTTTTCTCAGTCTATCATTTTTCCTCATTCCTCTGCTATCACGTCCTTTTCTTCCGGAACTTTTGGATTCTGCCAATTCTCCTGATTCTTCTCCGATTCCATCGGATTATTCTTCTTCCTCTCTTTTGCAACAGTCCAATCATTGTTCTTCTATTCCTTCTTTGCCACCCTCTCGGGGTTTTCACCCTTTCTCATGTTATTTTTGAGGCTTTAGTTCGCCTTGATCTCAGTTAATCTGTGGTTCTTCTATTGATCTTTCCTTGTTATCAGGGCCTCTGCGCCATCGCGAGGGAGTTCTAGCCCTCACCTCTTTTCCTTTGATCCTTCTTCGTCCAATTAAGTCTTGTTTGCCGCTCCTCCGTGTCAAGGAAACTTAAAACCTTTGCTATCCTCTCTATCTTGGTCCTATCAAGCAAGGAATGTAAAACTCTCACTGATCAAGCTCTTCAGGATGCTACTTTCACTTCATGGATCGCAAGGTATCTTTTGTTTTGCGTAAGAATATGCTATCATTTCTATTATTTCTATTTCTCCTACGCATGGCAATGCTGGTTCCTTAACACGTTTGAGTGGTTTAGAGGTCTTAGTTAAGTCAAGTTTAGTCAAAGTCCAGTTCGCTTCTACAGCGCCTTAGGCTGGTGATAGCTCCACGCTGGGAGTCTGATGGGGACATCACCCAGAGTTCCCTCTGGCTCGACACCTCTCTCTCTTCTGGAGACAGATAGGCTGCGACTGCATGACTTGACGGGTCCTCGGTGACACTGGAGTTTGTTACTATGGACATCTTGATGTATTTTCTCCTTTTCTTGAGTCATTTTGATGTACTTATCTTTATTTTGAGTCATGGTCCTAGGTCGTCACGTTATTTATCTAAGTCTGCTAGGCTGGGGGTCATTTGGGCCCAATTAGATGGGCCTGGCCCATGGGCGACCTCTTCCTTCCCCAACCCCCTTGCTTATTTGCTTTTAGCAGTTTATCCAAGGACTTTTTGTAAATGTTGGGATCCCTATATATAGGACCCCAACTCCACTTGTGATAGCTAATGAATATTTGAGAAATTAAGCATAATTGCACCCTCCTCCTCTCTCTAGCTCTCTCATTCTCTCTCTCTTCCTCCAAGGGGCGAACCCCCTCTCTCTCCTCTCCCTTCTCTCTCTATCCCTTGGGCGAACCAGCCCTTTCACCTCCCCCTCCCCCTGCCACCTCAGCTGCCACCTCACCCTCCAACCCTTCACTTCCCCTAGGCCACTTAACTCTCATCAATTCCCTCCACTTCCCAAGCAACCCTTCCTATTCCCCATACACCTTCCCCACCTCCAATACACCCCTCCCTCTTCCCCAAGCAACCTTCCCACTCCCCCACACCCTCATTCATATCCCTTGACCATCCACAACCCCCCCCCACCACTAGTTGCGCACCAGCCCTCTCTCCCTACACTTCTCCCTTGCCTTGGCCGAACCCACCACCCCCACCTTGTAGCTTCGGCCCCCACTCCCCTCCACCCTCCAACACCCCATTCCACCTGCTCCGCCCCTCTCCTCACCCCCACACATTCCTCCCCCCATCTGCAAACACCTCCCACTTCCCTCCATTACCAAAACTTCCATCCCCCTTAACCTAACCCCACCTCCATCCCATTCCTTAGGTCACATCTGCAGGTGACAGAAGAAGGTCCGTCGTGCAGAAGCTCCCCCGCGTTCATACGGCGACATCTGAGGGCGTATCTTACCATTCTGGAAAGGTCGTCCAGTCCACTACGCAGGCGAGAAAGAATCGTCCCAATCCGAGTTCGGGACTGCCCAGGAGAGCCATTCTCCTCCGACTGCTCCAAGACCCATCTGCAGAGCACCTGAGTCCGACCAGAAGCAGAACCACGATCTACAGCGAAGGATTTAGACTGAAGTTCCTTCCTCAAAGATCTTCCTCCCCCTGTTCCCGACCAGGAGCAAGAAGCAGAAGTACATTCGGCGTCCGGGAGCCCCAGTTCTGATTTTTCTCCTTCAGTCACGCAGGACTGCCCTCACCAGTCTTCTGCGACCAACAGTCACTCATCGGCGTCCCCCAGGACACCCCGACCTCCGGCAGCCTCCCCGCCAGTTTTGCTGCAACGAGGGCTCGACCACGGTTCCAGAACTTCTGACGGCTTGAGATTCGGAGCTCGGGAGCCCAAGGTACAACCTCTGCATCCTACTGCCTCCGATCTGAAGCCGCCAGCCCCAGATTCCTTCATCCTGTTCGAGCCTCCACCACGACCAGCGACGACGTCAGAAGAATTCGATAAAATTCAGAGGTGTCCCAGCCCCTGTTACGAAGAAATCCCCTCTGGTTTCGTCGCCAGAAAAATTCCTGAGGATGAACTACGACTGCAACAGCGGCATCCTGTCCCTTCGCACAGCAAGTGGGCAGATCCACGTCGGCTTCCGTTCCGTCATCCTTGGCGAGTTTCCCCCTCCCGCCTGGCCGGCTTAGCGCCCCTCCCTGCGTGGAGGTAGTGTTTGATGTAAGTTTAATTCCCCCACCCTCCATCCAACCCTCCTGCGTGAGGAGTAGTTCATGTACTAAACAGCTCAAGCTGCATCGGCGCAGTGTGCGGGATCCACACTTCCCCGCTCGCCCACGTCTCCGAACGGGGTTGGTTTCTTCAAACCAACCAGGTGAACTCTAAACTTTGCTCCATTAATCTTAGTGTCTGTTTATTTAATATCCGTAGACATAGCTCCGTTGTGCATGCGAGCGAGTGTTCGATCCCGGAGCCACCATCATAGTGTGGTCACCGTGGTTAAAGTGAGTGAGTGGGACCTAGTGCCCCAATTGGCACCGGCCAGCCCCATAAGCGTGGGCTACGTACCCTCGGGAGGGCAACCCTAGCCCTGCTGGCACTCTACCAGCAAGGGTCTTGATCCATCACCTCCCCCTAGCATCCTTAGTCACCCCGGGCTCACGTGTGTGCGACGGCTTTTTTGGCCCCGATTTATCAACTTAATTGTTATGTGATTGTGAATGCGGAGTAGGTCCTAAGATTACTTTTGCTTGCTGCATACCCCGTAGTGGTTTCACATCAGTTGGTATCAGAGCAAGTTTTAGACTTGTCTCTACAAGCCTAGGTCCAAGGGCAATTGCATTTCTATCCCGTTTTGTCATCATTGTGCATGTCCACCCGTAGGGGTACCATATATCGGACTGATCCTTCTAATTCCAACCCACCAATGGATCCCAATGCTCATGGTAACCAAAACATCCCAAGGGAAGTTCCCCAAACTCCTATGGATCGAATTGAGGCTGCCATCCAAGTCCTCACGGAGCAAATGAATGGAATTTCCACCCGATTAGAGAGACTAGAAGAAGCTAGGGCCCCACCTAGGAACCATGCCCAAAGAGTTCCTCCTCCGCGGGTTGAGCATGAGAGGGAAGACTTAGATGATGAGTGGTATCGTGAGCAAGAGAGAGCCCCACATCCTCGATACTATGAAAGGCGACCACGTGAAGATCATGATGAATTCCTACTAAGAATGATCAAAGTGGAAGCTCCTAATTTTGATGGGTCTCACAACCCTAGTATCTATAAAGAATGGGAGCATGGCATGGACCAATACTTTGAGTGGTACCCCATGTCCGAGGAGAGAAAGGTTAGGTTGGCCAAGATGCACCTCCTTAAACTAGCCAAAACCTATTGGCTAAAGGTAGAAAACCAAAGAAGGATCAGGCGTGAGGAACCCATCAACACTTGGCTAGACATGAAAGATCAACTTAGGAACAAATATCTTCCCATCTCCTATAGCCAACTTCTTCTTGATGAATGGCAAAGCCTTACCCAAGAGGGAAAGACCGTGGAAGAGTATATTGAAAAGTTTGATTCATATCTCCTAAGGTGTGGTGTGGTTGAAGATCCAGCCGTCACTTTATCCCGGTTTAGGAATGGTCTCCTTCCCCACATCAAACGAGAGCTTTTTATGAGGGAAGTGCATAGCTTGGAAATTGCCTATCAAATAGCCCGGGATGTAGAGAGATTTGCTAGGAATCCTAGGTTTGCCCCCCCCAAGGGCCCGGGACCCCGTCCCAACCTACCTCCTCTGTTAAGAACACCTCCTCCTCCCAATGGGAGCACCCCCACTCGACCCTACCCCCAACCAACCACTCCCACCCCCACAAAGACCACTCCACTCAACCCTCCTTCCCGAAGGGAGGAAGCATCCAAAGGGAAGACCCCAGGAAGTAGTATGATTAAATGTTTTCAGTGCCACGGTTATGGCCACATAGCCTCCCAATGCCCTTCCAAGGGGATGTCGAGCCTTGTTATTGAGGGCGGACCTACCACATCCCAAGAAACCCAGGAGGATACTATTGAGGAACACGAGGCTACTTTAGAGTGGGAAGAGGAATACGAGGAGCAATATTTTGAGGAGGGTGTAGGAGATGACCCCCACTCCACCCACTTGGGAGTTATAAGGTGCACTCTTACCCAACCACAAGAGAATGATTGGAGGAGGACTTCCATTTTTCACACCTTCATCAAAATCGGGGACCATGTTAGGAAGGTTATCCTAGACAACGGAAGTTGTGTCAATGCCGTGTCCCCGGACACCGTCAAGCTCCTAGGACTTACCCCAACACCCCACCCCAAACCATATCGTGTCTCATGGATAAACAACCATTCCCTACCCGTCAACACATGTTGTCTTATCCCCATCACTTTTTCTCCTACCAAGAGCCAATATGGTGTGACATCATACCTATGGCTGTAGGAAGCATCCTTCTAGGGAGACCTTGGATATATGATGTTAATGCTACCATCTATGGGAAAACGAACACATGCACCTTTGAACACAAGGGGAAGACCATTCGCCTCAACCCTTCCTCACCCCGAAAGGACCCACCCCCCAAGGGAATTCTTCCCACGCCACCTCAAAACCCAGGGATCACATCACCCCCAACCCAACCAACAAGTAAGTCGTCCACCTATGAAGGTCCCACCAAAGGCCTCCACCTCATCTCTAGGAAAGAACTCGAGGAAGAACTAGCTCAAGGAACACCCTTGTGTGCTATTGTCCTTTGTCTAGGGGAGGCAACACCCTCCAACCCCCACCCTGTGGAAATCCACCCCCTCCTAGAAGAATTCAAGGATGTGTTCCCCGAGGAACTTCCCGATCAGCTGCCACCCATGAGGGATGTCCAACATGCCATTGATCTTGTCCCCGGGGCCACCCTCCCAAACCTTCCCCACTACCGCCTCAACCCCACTGAGCATGCTGAACTAAGGAGGCAAGTGGAGGAACTCATAAGAAAAGGCTTCCTCCGTCTTAGCAAGAGTCCTTGTGCTGTCCCAGCCCTCCTCACACCTAAGAAAGATGGGACATGGCGGATGTGTGTCGACAGTAGGGCCATCAACAAGATCACGGTCAAGTACAGGTTTCCTATACCTAGGCTTGACGACATGCTTGACATGCTAGCCGGGGCCACCATTTTCTCCAAAATAGACCTCAAAAGTGGCTACCATCAGGTTAGGATAAGGCTAGGGGATGAATGGAAAACAGCCTTTAAAACCAAGGATGGGCTCTATGAATGGCTGGTGATGCCTTTTGGGCTCTCTAATGCCCCAAGCACCTTTATGCGCCTTATGACCGAGGTCCTTAGGCCCTACATTGGAGTCTTCCTGGTAGTCTACTTTGATGACATCCTCATCTACAGCCAGTCCAAAGAAGCCCATCTCAGTCACCTTAGGCAAGTCTGCACCACTCTTAGGAAGGAGAGCCTCTTTGCCAATTTTGGAAAATGTCAATTCATGACAAAGTCCATTACCTTCCTTGGGTATGTTGTCTCCACCGAAGGAGTATCCATGGACCCTGAAAAGGTCCAAGCCATCCTCGATTGGCCGGAACCCCGCACTCTCCATGAAGTCCGGAGCTTTCATGGGCTAGCCACCTTTTACCGAAGGTTCATCCGTGGGTTTAGCACAGTCACAGCCCCTATCACCGACTGCCTCAAAAAGGGGACCTTTGTGTGGACCAAGTCCGCAACTAGAGCCTTCCAAGAGCTCAAGGAGAGGATGACCCAAGCCCCTGTATTATGCCTCCCTGACTTCTCCAAAGTCTTTGAGGTGACTTGTGATGCCTCCGGGGTAGGAATTGGCGGGATCCTTAGCCAGGAAGGACACCCAGTGGCCTATTTTAGTGAGAAGTTGTGTGATGCCAGAATGAGATACTCCACCTACGACAAGGAATTTTATGCCGTGGTACAATCCCTCCGGCATTGGAGACACTATCTCTTGCCTAAAGAATTTGTCATATTCTCTGACCATGAGGCCCTGAAATACCTCAATTCCCAGTAGAAACTGAATGCTCGGCATGCCCGATGGGTCGAATACATCCAGGCCTACACATTTGTAATCAAACATAAGGCCGGAAGTGAAAACCGTGCTGCCGATGCCCTCAGTAGGAGAATTTCCTTGCTAGCTACCATTAGGGTAGAAGTCATAGGATTTGAAAGACTCAAGGAAGAGTATTCTGATTGCCCGGACTTTGGTCCAATCCGTACCACTCTGTCCACCCTCTCACCTAGGGAACATCAAGGATTCATCTTAGAGGACGGGTTCATCTTCAAAGGCCATAGACTTTGCATACCTAGAACCTCTCTACGGGATTTCCTGATCTGGGAGTTACATGCAGGAGGCCTTGCTGGGCATTTTGGGGTGCATAAGACCATTGCTTTGGTTGAGGGTCAGTTCTACTGGCCAAGTCTCAAAAGGGACGTAGCCAAAATTATAGGCCAGTGCCGGATATGTGCCTCAGCCAAACAAACAAGGCAGAACACTGGCCTCTACACACCACTCCCTGTCCCTGACCGTCCTTGGCAGGACTTAAGCATGGACTTCGTCTTAGGCCTACCTAAAACTCAAAAAAGGCATGATTCAATCTTTGTAGTAGTGGATAGGTTTTCTAAGATGGCCCATTTCATCCCCTGCTCTAAAACCTCAGACGCCTCTCATGTGGCCCGCCTATTCTTCGATGAGGTAGTTCGCCTCCATGGACTACCCAAGACCATCATTTCTGATAGGGATGTCAAATTCACCAGCTACTTCTGGAAGACTCTCTGGCACCTAATGGGGACCCTTCTCAAATTTTCCACGGCCTATCACCCTCAAACTGACGGACAGACCGAAGTCATTAATAGGAGCCTTGGGAATCTACTCCGGTGTCTTGTTGAGGATCGCCCCGGGAATTGGGATCTCATATTACCCCAGGCAGAGTTTGCATACAACAATTCAGTGAATAGGTCGATAGGGATGAGCCCATTCGAAGCTGTGCATGGGTACAAACCTAGAAAGCCTACAGATCTCATTCCTTTGCCACCACATGCTAGAGTGTCTATTAGTGCTGAGTCGTTTGCCCAACACATGAAGGAATTGCATGAAGAAATCCGCAAACACATTAACAAAAGCAATGAGGTATATAAAAAGTCGGCCGATTCCCACCGTCGCCACCAGGAGTTTCACGTAGGTGATTATGTGATGGTAAGAACTGAGAGGCTTTCCCCTGGGAATGTCTCCAAACTGAGGTCGCGTGGATCAGGCCCCTTCCAGGTTCTAAAGAGGATTGGCACAAACGCTTACGTGTTGGACCTCCCCGAGGAGTACGCAGTAAGTCCCACATTCAATGTGGCTGACTTGGTGCCATATAGGGGACCCACGGTGACACCTAGTAAGGAAATTGAGCCTGTTCCACCTTCTGAGGGAGCCACCACCCATGAGAGAGTTCCACCCGTCCAGAGGGGCCAACGGGAGCAAATAGAGCGGATATTGGATGAACAGGTCACTATCACCCGGAGCAAAGCATACGAGCGATACTTGGTCAGGTGGAAGGGCCGGCCCCCTTCAGATGATTCATGGGTGAGCAGGGAGGATCTTCAGCAGCTGGACCCCGACCTCCTGGAGCAGTACCGCAGCCGACCACAGCCCGGGGGAGTTGATGGGGACATCACCCAGAGTTCCCTCTGGCTCGACACCTCTCTCCCTTCTGGAGACAGATAGGCTGCGACTGCATGACTTGACGGGTCCTCGGCGACACTGGAGTTTGTTACTATGGACATCTTGATGTATTTTCTCCTTTTCTTGAGTCATTTTGATGTACTTATCTTTATTTTGAGTCATGGTCCTAGGTCGTCACGTTATTTATCTAAGTCTGCTAGGCTGGGGGTCATTTGGGCCCAATTAGATGGGCCTGGCCCATGGGCGACCTCTTCCTTCCCCAACCCCCTTGCTTATTTGCTTTTAGCAGTTTATCCAAGGACTTTTTGTAAATGTTGGGATCCCTATATATAGGACCCCAACTCCACTTGTGATAGCTAATGAATATTTGAGAAATTAAGCATAATTGCACCCTCCTCCTCTCTCTAGCTCTCTCATTCTCTCTCTCTTCCTCCAAGGGGCGAACCCCCTCTCTCTCCTCTCCCTTCTCTCTCTATCCCTTGGGCGAACCAGCCCTTTCACCTCCCCCTCCCCCTGCCACCTCAGCTGCCACCTCACCCTCCAACCCTTCACTTCCCCTAGGCCACTTAACTCTCATCAATTCCCTCCACTTCCCAAGCAACCCTTCCTATTCCCCATACACCTTCCCCACCTCCAATACACCCCTCCCTCTTCCCCAAGCAACCTTCCCACTCCCCCACACCCTCATTCATATCCCTTGACCATCCACAACCCCCCCCCCACCACTAGTTGCGCACCAGCCCTCTCTCCCTACACTTCTCCCTTGCCTTGGCCGAACCCACCACCCCCACCTTGTAGCTTCGGCCCCCACTCCCCTCCACCCTCCAACACCCCATTCCACCTGCTCCGCCCCTCTCCTCACCCCCACACATTCCTCCCCCCATCTGCAAACACCTCCCACTTCCCTCCATTACCAAAACTTCCATCCCCCTTAACCTAACCCCACCTCCATCCCATTCCTTAGGTCACATCTGCAGGTGACAGAAGAAGGTCCGTCGTGCAGAAGCTCCCCCGCGTTCATAC
The DNA here is from genome assembly GCA_022559845.1 of Amorphophallus konjac. Taxonomy (NCBI): domain Eukaryota; kingdom Viridiplantae; phylum Streptophyta; class Magnoliopsida; order Alismatales; family Araceae; genus Amorphophallus; species Amorphophallus konjac. The sequence continues at coordinate 67,405,692 of CM040127.1, forward strand.
GGCGACATCTGAGGGTGTATCTTACCATTCTGGAAAGGTCGTCCAGTCCACTACGCAGGCGAGAAAGAATCGTCCCAATCCGAGTTCGGGACTGCCCAGGAGAGCCATTCTCCTCCGACTGCTCCAAGACCCATCTGCAGAGCACCTGAGTCCGACCAGAAGCAGAACCACGATCTACAGCGATGGATTTAGACTGAAGTTCCTTCCTCAAAGATCTTCCTCCCCCTGTTCCAGACCAGGAGCAAGAAGCAGAAGTACATTCGGCGTCCGGGAGCCCCAGTTCTGATTTTTCTCCTTCAGTCACGCAGGACTGCCCTCACCAGTCTTCTGCGACCAACAGTCACTCATCGGCGTCCCCCAGGACACCCCGACCTCCGGCAGCCTCCCCGCCAGTTTTTCTGCAACGAGGGCTCGACCACGGTTCCAGAACTTCTGACGGCTTGAGATTCGGAGCTCGGGAGCCCAAGGTACAACCTCTGCATCCTACTGCCTCTGATCTGAAGCCACCAGCCCCAGATTCCTTCATCCTGTTCGAGCCTCCACCACGACCAGCGACGACGTCAGAAGAATTCGATAAAATTCAGAGGTGTCCCAGCCCCTGTTATGAAGAAATCCCCTCTGGTTTCGTTGCCGGAAAAATTCCTGAGGACGAACTACGACTGCAACAGCGGCATCCTGTCCCTTCGCACAGCAAGTGGGCAGATCCACGTCGGCTTCCGTTCCGTCATCCTTGGCGAGTTTCCCCCTCCCGCCTGGCCGGCTTAGCGCCCCTCCCTGCGTGGAGGTAGTGTTTGATGTAAGTTTAATTCCCCCACCCTCCATCCAACCCTCCTGCGTGAGGAGTAGTTCATGTACTAAACAGCTCAAGCTGCATCGGCGCAGTGTGCGGGATCCACACTTCCCCGCTCGCCCACGTCTCCGAACGGGGTTGGTTTCTTCAAACCAACCAGGTGAACTCTAAACTTTGCTCCATTAATCTTAGTGTCTGTTTATTTAATATCCGTAGACATAGCTCCGTTGTGCATGCGAGCGAGTGTTCGATCCCGGAGCCACCATCATAGTGTGGTCACCGTGGTTAAAGTGAGTGAGTGGGACCTAGTGCCCCAATTGGCACCGGCCAGCCCCATAAGCGTGGGCTACGTACCCTCGGGAGGGCAACCCTAGCCCTGCTGGCACTCTACCAGCAAGGGTCTTGATCCATCACCTCCCCCTAGCATCCTTAGTCACCCCGGGCTCACGTGTGTGCGACGGCTTTTTTTGGCCCCGATTTATCAACTTATTTGTTATGTGATTGTGAATGCGGAGTAGGTCCTAAGATTACTTTTGCTTGCTGCATACCCCGTAGTGGTTTCACATCAGAGTCCGACGTTCCTCTCCCCGATCATTAAGGGTGACCTTTGAGCATGGTCTTCACACACTACACGGCAGGTTATAGCCGACTCCTTTGATGCAACACTGTTGCTGCTTTGGCCATACTTTGGGTATGCACAAAGGCCTTTTCTTTTCTCTACTCGGTCAAGTGTAGGGGCAAGAGGTAGAGGGGTAAGACCGCCAACCTAGGCACTCCCAGATGAGAGAGGTCTTAAATAGGGGCAGTCATAATGACCCTTCAAATATGAGCTTTCATGCAAAATCTAGCTAGCAAGGGCTGTTATAAATTGAAGCAAAACGAATAGGAAAATTATGAATATCAAAGGCATGGCAAGAGTGATAGTATAGTTCCCCGCAAGACGTCATGAGCCCGGTCGTATGCGTGCCTAATAAGTGGGTCCAATATCAAAAACACAAAGTCCCGATGCAACAGACTATATCTCCGAAGGGTAGTGCCCTGGGAGGATGTCAAATCCTGACATCTCTCATCTTGCATAAGGCTTATCCCCAATCTTCCTATGTTTCTCTCTCCTAGGCTGGGTTGTATCTCGGGTATGACCTTAGCAGAGGCACCGTTCTTAGAGATAGTCGGTTGTAGTGTGCCACCCTCAAATGCACGCCCTGCTTAGGGGAGCCTTTAATGAAAGTGGAGGGAACAACAATCCCTGGCCGGTAGTTCAAACACGTCTGTGTGCTGTAGATAGCTTCCAAAAAAAGGAAGAAGAAAAAAGGATAAAAAAACAAAGAAAAAATAAAAAATAGAAAAAATCAAATATGATCAAAAAACTGTTGAGTTTCTCCATGTGATTTTGATGATAACAAAACCCTAGTATGGCAAACGGTTTAAGTACATCCATTCTTACAGATGTAAGTGCTCATATAGGCTCTCAAAGCTATTCTTTTATCACAAGAATACGCTCAAAAGGATCGTGTTTCAAAAGCCCAGAATGAGTCAAAACCAACTCAAATTGAATGGAACAAAGTGTGGTTTTACAATATATTTTATAAGGATATGATTTATGGGCTAACAATGTTATTTCTGCAAGTTTTTCAGAGTTCGGTCGACCTGGCCAGTAGGGGCGATCGACCTAATCTCCCAGAGCTGAAAACTCTGTAAAATCACAGAGTTCGGTCGACCACCCCCACTGGACTGGTCGACCGATTCTCCCAGCGCTCAAAGCTTCCAACCTATAAAAGTTAGGTCGACCGCCCAGCCCTATCCGGTCGACTGAACCCTTTGAAACCCCTTTCTTTGACTTTATTTTCTTCACGAGGTAAAAGTATCCATCAAGAATTTTTTAATCCCAAAAGTCTCTAGACATCCCTAGAATTGTGGATCTGTGTCTTGGCCTGTCCTTGACCATTCAAGTGTTATAAAAACACCTCTTATGGCAAAGAAACCCTAATCACTCAAGAGAGATCAAGGAGGCTATCAAGGGGAGAAAGAAGGTTGCTACTGTAGCTCCATGAACAGTGCTTCGTCCAGGAATTCTTCATCCATCTCTAAGCTTTTCAAGATCAATCTGAAGCCAATCAACCCCAAATCAAGTGGAGATTCAAGCTTCATCCAAAATCTGCATCATCTACTCAGGGGGAGCTTAAATCATAGTTTTTCTTTTGTATTTCTTCTTCCATATTCCCTGAGCTTCAAGAGTGTGCTTTTTGTAATCTCTAAACATTCATGTGTGTGTGGATCTTTTCAGATCCGTGTGTGTGTGTTTGATTTCTGTCAGATTTGTGTGTGCTTCGGTGTGTTTACACCTTCGTGGGAGTTTCTATCTCCCTACGTGTGTGTGTGTGTGTTCATATCTTGTAATCCCTTACAAGATAGTGTGTGAATCCTCACAGTTTGTGAGGGGTGGACGTAAGTTGCCGTTGTTGCATCCGAACCACTTAAAAATCATTGCCTCTTGTGTGATTTGATCCTTTTCTCCTATCTTCATTCTGTGCAAACACACACGTAGATTAGATCATTTGTATCTCTTGAGTTAGATCTAGCACAACTTATCATCTTCACATCAGATCTCTAGTATATTAAAAGGTGGGTTCAGATCGACAAGGCAAACCTTGTCAAGAAGATAACACCTTGCCTGAGTAGAATCTTTGGATTCACACCTCCGCCACGGTACCAAGGATCTGTTGTGCGTGATAGATTTTGTTAGTTCTAATAGTTTCTATATAGATCTTATCTTCTTTGTTATTGTTCTTCACACTTGTTTAAATCGACTAAGGTTTTATTAAATTTTGTAATTATTTAATTCACCCCCCCCCTCTTGGGTGTCATTGATCGCGGGGCTTCAATTGGTATCAGAGCTAAGGCTCTATATTTTTCAAATCTAACGATCTAGAGTAAGATGCAGATCAATGGCCAACAAGGGGATGATGCCTGAGGGTCACTCAATCCACCGTCCTCCATACTTTGAGGGCTCGAATTACTCCTATTGGAAAAATAGAAAGCATATTTTTCTGAGAGCCCAAGAGTATGAGATCTGGAGGGTGGTGGACAAGGGCCCATATGAGCTTTCCAAAAATGAAGACGAATGGACCCTTGAAGATATTAAAAAATCCACAATAAATTTTAATGCTATGAACATTATGCAGTGTGCTATCCATCCTAACGACTTTTCTCGTGTATCCATGTGCAGCTCAGCAAAGGAGATGTGGGACAAACTACAGCTTATTTATGAAGGAACTTTCGAGGTCAAGGAGACCAAGGCCAATCTACTCGTCAGAGATTACGAGCTGTTCAAAATGAAACCTGAAGAAACCATCTCTGAGATGTTTGTAAGATTAACTAAGATCACCAATGGTCTCAAAAGCCTTGGGAAGGAGTACACAAACTGCGAACTTGTGAGGAAGGTATTGAGATCCCTTCCACCTGCATGGCACACAAAAGCCACGGTTCTTGAAGATTCAAAGAATCTGTCCATACTTTCCTTGGATGAGCTCATAGGGTCACTCATGACCTATGAGATAAACATCAAAAGAACTGCGGAGGAGGAAACCAAGAAGAAAAAAATGGTGGCCCTGAAAGCCCACCAATCTGATGATGATTCCCAAGAAGTGGAGTCCAGCGAAGGGAGTAATGAAGAAGAAGACTTGGCTATGCTGACCCGCCAAGTAAAGAAATTTTTGAGAAGAAAGAAGAACTTCCAGGGAAACTTCAGAAAGGGGCAAAGGAAGCCCGTTCAAACCAAGGGTTAGCTGAGCAAGTCTAACAATGTTATTTGCTACGAATGCAAGAATCCCGGGCACATGAGAGGAGAGTGCCCAGATTTGAAAAGAAAGTTCAAGAAAGAAAAATTCAGAAAGCCAAAAGCTATGGTCGCCACCTGGAGCGATGAGGAGGAAGAGCAGTCCGAAGAAGAGCTTGGGGAACTCATGCAAAGCCTGTATGCTTCATGGCACATGAAGGTGATTCAGCCGAGGTAAATTCTGATCCTGATTTTATTTCAAATGAACAATGGGAGTCAAAATATGAAAAGTTGTATATAAAATATAAGAAAATCATATCTGAAAATAAATCCCTCAAAAAGAAAATTGAAGATTTAGAACATGGGGCTCTTCTGTTAAGTTTGAAAAACTCGAACAAGAATGGTTTGAATTGACAGAAGAAAAAGAAAGCTTGCTTCAAAAAATTTCTACTGAGAAAATCAAAGAGGAGTTGTCATGTAAAATGTCTGAAATGGAAAAAGGGTTTGAAAAATTAAAAATGAAAAGAAATACTGAAATCCACAAATTCTGAACTTGAGAATAAAAATGTGAGCTTGAATGAAGAGGTGGTTGAATTGCAGTCCACCTTATCCAGGTTTGTCAAAGGCAAACAGAACTTAGATAATTTGCTGGGAGTCAAGGTTAACTTCCAAAAAGAAGGTTTGGGGTATATTCCCCAGAACAAAAAATCTTTTGACAATAAGATCACAACTTCCTTTATTTATGAAAAAGATAATAACTGTGCATCATGCTCTCACACTAAGCCAACACATGTTCAATCTAAACCACACAAATACCAAAGAATATTTTCTAATGTTAATTGCTTTCATTGTGGTAGATTTGGTCATATTGTTGCTAATTGTTGGTTCAAACAAAACACACAAAGAAATCATGCTGCTTGGACCAGAAAAAGATATGTGCAGAATTGGATTAACTCCTATGGACCCAAATTAGTTTGGGTACCAAAAATAATTGGATGAGAATGTTGTTTCTTACAAATATGTCTTAAAGCCATGGGGAGCAAATGGTACCTGGACAGCAGTTGCTCAAGACATATGACAGGGGACAAGAAGGTGTTCTCTACTCTGCAAGATAAAGACGGAGGCACAGTTTCCTTTGGTGGAAAGGACAAAGGTAAAATAATTGTAATTAGCAACATAGGTAAGAATTCTGAAATCTTGATTGAAAATGTCCTTTTCGTGAAAGGCTTGTGATGCGGGATAGATGGCGCGACCGGGCTAAGACATACGACAAACTCGATGTGCGGCCAGCACTAGCACACTAAGGGAAGTCGAGCGGCTGACTACTGTGGCATTCTCCGAGTGGAGACGTCTCTCAACAGAAACTCACTCTAGCCCGACGATCATCCCTTGTAAGGAAAACGTGGGATCGCAGTGGTTAAGGAACCATTGTCATCTAGGGTAAGGCAGTCCGAGCTCGATGCTCGACTGGAGCAAAGGAACGGTTCTCACTCTCACAATAACGGTGACTCATGACTGGCTAGGGCCCTAATCGTACATGCACAGCATATAAGACAGCATACTAAATAAAGCAAATGCCGGAGGGAAGGAACGTCGTGCGTACCTCCATGACTAGTGCGTGGGGAAGAAACCCCAGCCGATTCCGACAACCCCGATACACACTAATAAAGGAATAGTTACAATCCACAAATATTCGCCCACTCCTCACAGGGAGATAACAGGCTACAATCACAAATTCAGGGTTGCTAGGACTTGGGTTGACGGGCAGCACTCTAGGGAGGCGAGGAGATGAGCTGAAGCCGACTGGAAGGTGAAGATCAGCCACCGACCGGTTCTACCCGCGCTGGTCACCCTGCGCAGCAAACTGGCGGAGGCCAGTATGTCAAGATTCGACGTCTGATCGGGGTGCCGTTTGTTGGAGAACGTCGGCGACAAGACGAAGATTCTCTGCTACGAAGGGAGCAATCAGATCTTACCAGATCTGGGCCCAGCAGCTACTATTCTCAGCCTCAGGTTCTGCGCACACAGAATTGCACAGGAAGACAAATAATTACCGAAAAAATGGTTCCCGGTGTCGGAACGAGGCGCCATTTGTTGTAGATCGTCGGAGACGTCTAGGGGAAGGATCTGACCAAGGGGTTTGGTCAGATCGGCAAAGAGGAGGGCGGGGCAGCTTCTGGAAGTCACCTCTTCTTCTGGGTCGGATCTACACAGGGTGGTCGGCGTAGTCCCACAAGAATCTCCGCCACGGCCAGCACCGATCTCAGAATGACACGAGCTTGGCGGCAATGCGAAGAAGACAAACAATCCTACAATCCATCAGGATCTCAGATCTAGAGAGCTTGGGAGTAGATCTATAGAAATTCGAGATTAGGAAACTGAGGGTCTAGACAGCAGGCTCGGGCAGATTTGCGCGACTTCACAGGAAGAATTGTTTTCGACAATCCAGAGCTCCGATTGACGCAAAACCAGCGCCAACTTCTTCCTGACTTGCAGAAGCTTCACTGAGAATTTTTGCAGAACCAGATATGAAGAGGATAGGGAGGATAGAGGGGGGCGAGTCACACGCCAGAATAATCCTGTCACAGGATTTTGATCAAGGGCATCACACCCAAGAGGGGAAGAGAATCTCTCTCTTAACTCAATCTTTTCTCACAAATTCTTCATTAAACTCTTAAATTACACTATACACATCATTATATAGAGCATGGCAAGGGGTGGGGGGTTGAGAATTTCATGGGAGAGAGGGGAGGGAGAGGGGGTGCGCCCCCTTGACTTAGGTGGGGGAGGGAGACAAAAGGGGAGGGGGAGGAAGCTTCCTCCCTTTGAAAATTCAAGGGAGCGGAGTCCAAGTTTGGTAGGTGGCTGCCTACCTCTTGGACCAAGAAGGGGGGCGCCCCCTTCTACCAGCCACCAAGCCTTCATCCCATTATCCCCTTTCATACCTAGCATGCTAACCCTTTAGACTTGTTCACATTGAAGCCCCTTTGGCCCAATTAAGGCCCAAACTCATTAACTCTACCCCATTAGCTATCCTAGCCCATTTGCCATATAATAACACAATTGTCCAACATGGACTACAATAGGGCCCAACATGGCCTAAAAAATGTGAAATCAAGATGATGGCTTGGCCGATGCGTCCACGTCCTCCGTGAGCTAACCGGGCCCCTGGGTGTCCTCGTCCACCGGCGTGCATAGCGGCGTGTGTCCGCACCAATTCTCCCTGGGTGGGAGGAACTCGACCCCGTCGAGTAAGGGTCCCGAAGCTTGAGCTCTCCGCGCGTGATCAAGGCATCGTCTAGCATGGGGCGTCCTCTTCAATGCACAAAGAAGTGTTGGTAGACTCCGTTTCTAGTGGTGGTCACCTACTCATCTAGTATACAATCTATATGCTTGCGTTCAGGTTGGAAGAGGCGGACTCTCGGGTGGTGTGTCACCCACAATAGGAGGAGAAAGCCCAAAAACTCACTAGGGATCACCGTGGGGTTCCGATATGCTACCAGATCTGAAACATTGAACGTCGAACATACACCATAGTCGTCTGGTAGTTCAATAACGTACTGTGGACGCCAAAAAAAAATGATGATGATGATCATGGCGACATTCGCGTCTACACATTAGAGCGCAAGTCGAAGACAGAACTGCCAAATAAACCTCATGCCTCGCCCGATCAGGACGAGAACTCGCTTGGTGGTCCGCTACCCGCTAAGGAAGCCCCCTAAGCAGAAGATACAGCTACAAGGCTCCGACCGGCCATGCCGAGAGATGAATCAGAGAAAAGTCGGGAACTCCGGCACAGTCTCGGCACGCACCGAAAGTCACGCAAAGTCTGGGACCGAGTCCCGGAGGCTGCGAACAGAATATTACGGAGGCCATACAGCGCAACCGGAACATGCCGGGAATGACAACATTCATATAAACGGCCTCAACTTTGGAAAGAATCCGTTCGGTGCTTAAACCGGCGCAATATGCACTTAAAACGGTGCCACTAAGACCGGCGCGCCCCTTTCCTCTTCATTCCTTGCATTTTGGGTTAAACCGACGTGGCCTTCATCTAAACCGGCGCGGCCTTCATCTTGGGTTAAACCGGCGCGCCCCCTTCATCTTTGGCTAAACCGGCGCGCCCCTTTTCCCCTTCATATGGGTTAAACCGGCGCGCACCCTTTCCCTTGCATCTCACGTTAATCCGGCGCGCAAACAAGCCGTCCCATCTACATTCCGATGCTCTGTTTTGCATCATTATGGCGTGCAGAGGACATTCAATGCCCATGACTCTGCTTCTACCTTCATTCGACAGCACACAAGCAGTAGCAGCAAGGCAAGCTCCGGCAGATCTCTGAGCGTCCCATCCTCGGACGAGCAGCAGTGTACGGGACAAATGAACAGCGTCCAGCACAGCCAGTCAACTCCCGACTTCGTTGCGGACGAGGTGGAAATGGCAGGAATGCTCCCAGATTGGCTGATATATATAAGGGGCAGCATTGTGAAAGAAGGGAGAGGGGGGACCAAAGAAGGGAATAGAAGAAGAGAGAAGAGGAAGAGGGGGGACCAAAGAAGGGAACAGAAGAAGAGAGAAGAGGAAGAGGGGGGACCAAAGAAGGGAACAGAAGAAGAGAGAAGAGGAAGAGGGGAGAGGCTAGAGGGTAGGCTGCTGGTTCGGCTAAGGTTCCCAGCGTCCGAAGAGAAAAGGAAGCTACATCCATCCCCATCTGCAAGGTGAAGAAGAAAAAGAGAGAGGGGAGAGAGGGGGAAGAGCTTGTACTCTGTTCCTCCTTCTCCCCCACCGATGTATCTTCTTTCCCCCACCTCAACACTTGCTTTTCTTTTATCTTCTCCGTTGTATTCTCCCCCGTGCTTTGGGGGTAGATCTCCTTTCCCCTTTAGGATGAATAAAAGAGTGACTCTTGTGGGCGTAAATGGCATTCTATTGCTCTCACCTCTTCCCCTTTTCTTCCTTTTTCTCCCTCCCAGTTTTCAACATCACCTGGGGTCCTCAAAAGCTTGCCCTTCTATGGCATGAACTCTGAGGGAACCAGTTCGAAGGGTGAACATTCATGGCCACCTGTGGCCTACATCTGTCCCGTTCCACAAAGTCATCACCCGTGAGTGGTGAGACCTCTCGAAGGATAGTCCTCGAGCTTTCCAACACTCACATTTGGTTTATTGGACCGACATGAGGTCTAGATTTGAGGTGCACCCCGGAGTTATCCGTTTGGTGTTCCTTATTGCTCTCTGGCAACTCCCAGTCCAGGGGAGGTGCTGCCCAAATTTTGCCAGGATGAGAACACTCAAGAACAGACGAGCAGGATGAGTTCTCTAAGCATAAGAACAGCCGAACAAGCCAAGCCCTCTGGGAGTAAAGCAAACCGAATAAGTTCTTCCATAATTCCCCCTTAATAAGATATTCAATCTTCATGCTCGTTCATTTGAGTAAACGATCAGAGAGCTTGAACCACCTTCTCTATCAACTTAACCCATCAATCAAGTGAATAAACCAATCAAAATGTCAGTCTAAAGGTTGAAGAAACAAGAACGAAAACAGAAAGAATAAACAGAGCACAAACAGAATGAAATATGACTTAACCCGGCGCCCCCTAATCCGGCGTGGGCTAATCCGGCGCGCTACCCCCCCCCCCCCCCCCGCGCCGGATTAGCTCCACACTCAAATCCACTTCGGAATTCCGGAGCTCAAACCGACGCGCCCCCCCTCTTCTTAGGCTATTCCGGTGCGCCCCCTCTCCCTCCTTAGCATTAACTTAACTCGGCGCGCCCCTTTACACCTCCATAGCCGGCGCGCCTCCCTTGCATCATGTTAAACCGGCGCGCCCCTAGTGTCCATCTAACCGGCGCGCCCCTCCTCTCTTCCTTCATATCCGTCTAACCGGCGCGCCCCTCCTCTCTTCCTTCATATCCGTCTAACCAGCGCGCCCCTCCTCTCTTCCTTCATATCCGTCTAACCGGCGCGCCCCTCCTCTCTTCCTTCATATCCATTTAACCGGCGCGCCTCTTTTATATAAAGAGGGGGAGGTAAATAATAATAATAAAAGGGAGAAAGGTTCAAACATAAAAGGTCGAACCCCGTGCGAGGGCACACGTTAGTGAGCTCGGGCTACACACACTTAACAATTCACACCCCCGGACTGGGTGCAAAGAGAAAATCAATGATGCCTTGTGGTATCGGACGTGGACCTCGGAGCCTCCGACATGGTCATGATCCGAACACATCTCGGGCCAATAGTTTGTTAACTCGACCCGCTTCTCCCGGGATCTAATCCTGCAACCCCACATTAAACTTGCCGTACTCACGGCAGACATTTGCACGGATTCGCTCCCGTCACCGTCTTGTTTTCTATACGGACCTTTGTCCGAACATAAAAATGGTCCGTGTATGACTAACAAAATCTGGATGGAATGAGACGGCTCTCGCCTTCCCCAAACCCTACGTGTGGGAATATCAATAAGACCTTCGTGAGTCACGTGTGGACATCGGGTTCGCCCCAACCATGGCCATCGCCTGACCCACATCCTAGGCCTATAGCCGGCTATCTCTGTACAGATCTTTGTTTTGGAATATAGTCCCGGGACACTTCCCCGCTGCCCTTCGGCACCGGAAATATTAATGATGCCCACGCAAGCCTCGTTTGGACCGCGGGAGGCGCCCCTGGAATGGTCCTGACTCGATCTCGCACCGGGCCAATAAACTCGCTGATTTTCGACCGCACTAACCGGGATTCAACCGAATGTCTTCTATCCCTTTAAACAATAAATTTGCCGTACCCTGGCATACATATGTTCCAGCTTTCCCCGTGATGATCACGATTCTCTGAAGCCAGACACTCGTCCGAACATCAAATGGTCAACACATGGCCGACATATTTTGAACGCTTGTTTCCCTAGACATAGGGCTTTCCGATTGATTCGAGACCGCTATCGGCTTGTTTCTCTCGATATAGTTTCCTGGCCATGAGGCCCCTTTTCTCGGTAATTAATCAAGGGTGTTCCCCTCTCCGAGGGGATGTAAATAACGCCGTGACCTTTATGGCGCGACGAGTCTTAGTCCCGACACGAACCACACAATCGTCTGATTAGTCAGATCGAGCGCACAATAAATCGTCACTTTGTGACTGGCACGCCCACGCACTTAATAAACGCCAATAAACAAATAAACAATGATTTATTAAATAAAAAGTGCGTCCACAAGTCTGGCACGCCCGGTGGGATTGGAACCACCCTTCATCTCTTCGCCGGGATTCGGGGCCTCATGGCCTCCTAATAAACAATGTTTGTCTGCTTTGATGAATTGCAGGTGTTGTCTTCACCAGCCCTATGGGAGGGAAAAGGCCGGACCAGGCGTAATTATCTTTAGGGCCTCCAGGACGCTACTCCGAGGCATATGCAGCTTTCAGGAATCATGAAGGCCGCTAAAAAAGAGAGAAGAGGAAAAGAAGAGAGGGAGGGGAAATCAAATCCCCCTTTCCAAAAAAAAAAAGAAGAAAAGAAGAATATAAGAATAGAAGGAGAAAAAATGAAATGATAAGAAGAAAGAAGAAAGGAACGAAAAGGGAAGAGAAAGAATCGACGAGAGAAGGTTGTGCGGTCATATCCGTCGGGACCCGTGCTGAACGAAGATTACCACTGTGGGATTGATGCGGTGGAGCGAACCACTCATCCCCTCCCTGAGGGGGTGCGCGCTCTCCTGCACACCCACCTTGGTCTATTACACAAAAAAGAGAAGAAGAAGAGAAGAAAAGAAAGGACAAAAAAAATGGCAAGCATGGCCGACCAAGAGAACGAGAAGAAGGCCGACATCCCGCCCGACTCTAGGAGGGTCCAAGTCCACGGTGCAATGCCTAGGCCTGTTCCACCTTCCTGCTGACCCTATCTGGCATAAGATGGCCCCTCGAGTGACTGCTCGAAGATCCAACAAGCTGCAACTTCAGCTTGACAAACTCCTTCCCGCTGTAGGGAATGCTTTATAGCAATGAGGCCGAGCACGGCCACGAATCTAGAAGAGAGCATTCATCCACCCCGCCATAGGGGTGTAAGAAATAAAAGAATACACCCTGACTCAGGGGCATTTGAAGAAGCAACATACCCCACCACGGGGGCATAGAAGCCGTAAAGAATGCACCCCAGCTTACGGGGATCTGAAGAATAAACGTACACCCCACCTTGGGGGCATCAAAAGCAGCAATACACCCCACCTTGGGTGCACAAGAAGCAAACATACCCCAGCATGTCGGGGTAGAAAGAGAAGAATTCACCCCGCTCTGGGGCATAAGAAGCGAAAGATACACCCCGCTCAGGGGCACATGAAGAGAATCCACCCCGACTCGGGGGCACATAAGGCAAAAGTTACACCCCGGCTTCGGGGGCACGTGAAAAGAATCTCCACCGACCTGGGGGCATAAGAAGAAACAGAGTTGCACCCCAGTTCAGGGATATTCGAGGAAGAAATATACCCCAATATGGGGGCACATGAAGCATGCATCCGCCCTGCCATGGGGGAAAAAGAAGCAAAAGACATACCCCGCCATGGGGGCATAAGAAGAAAAGAATTCACCCTGGCCTGGGGACACACAAAAAGAGAAACTCACCCTAGCTTAGGGGTATATGAAGAAGGAACGTACCCCGGCCTGGGGGCATAAGAAACAAAAGCACACCCCATGCTAGGGGCATATGGAGAGGAATGCACCTCGCCCTGAGGGGCGCAAAAAGTATAAGGACACACCCTAGCTTAGGGGCATTTGAAGAAGAAACATACCCCGCTAGGGGGGCATAGAAGTCATGAAGAATACGCCCCGGCTTAAGGGCATTTGAAGAAGTCACATCCTGCCTCGGGAGCATGAGAAGCAACAAGAATACACCCCGGCCTAGGGATATTTGAAGAAGAAATATACCCCGCCTGGGGGCATAGAAGCCGTGAAGAATATACCCTGCTCTGGGGGCATAAGAAGCAAGAAAATATACCCCACTCTGGGGGCATAAGAAGCAGAAAATACAACCCGTGCCGGGGGCAGATGAAGAGAAATATACACCGCTTAGGGGGGCACAAGAGGCAAGAAACCACACCCCGTGCCGGGGGCAAAGAAGAACAAACCACGAGGGACATCTCAAGCCCCTTGCAGTATGGCGAAAGCTGAAGAAAGAAAAAACCACGAGGGACGTCTCAAGCCCCTTGCAGTACGGCGAAAGCTGAAGAAAGAATAAACCTCTCAACCGTCGACATCCTAGTCGACAGCTCCTCAACCACCGACATCCTAGTCGGCAGCTTTTCAAAGAATATTCAAGCTCTTTAATCCTCGACTTTCACGCCGACAGCTCTTTAATCATCGGCTTTCATGCCGACAGCTTCTTAATTATCAGCTTTCGGGTCGACAGCTCCTCAACCATCGGTGTCCAGGCCGACTGCTATTCAAAGATGTAAAAAAAAGGGAATAAACAAACAAAAAAAATTATTGGCGTCGAGCCAACAGCTTCCCAATCATCGGCCTCTGAGCCGACAGCTCTTTAATCATCGGCGTTTGAGCCGACAGCTTCTTAATTATCGGTATTTAAAGCCGACAGCTCTCTAACCATCGGTGTTTAAGCCGACGCAATCCATCCATGGGCACTTAAGCCAACAACATTTCATCATTGGCATCCAAGCCAATAGCAATCCACAAGGCACTCGACCACTGGCATTCGTGTCGGCATATGCTTACAGATATTCCAACCCAAAAAAAAAGAGATCACAAAACTGAAAGAAGGAAAGAAAAATATATAATAAATAATAATAAGTAATAAATAATAAGAATAAAGAATAAAAGAGAATATGTGAATAATAAAACAAACAAGCAAATAAACAAACAAACAAACAAAAGAAAGAAGAAAACAAAAAATAATAACAATAAAAAATGATAAACAAACAAAACAAAAAAAAAACACAACAATAAACGTTGCATGAGTTGAACTTTGAATGTGTGCTCACCTTGCTTGCACGATTGTTTGTATTATATTTAATCCATCTCCTTTGAACCTCCTAGGACCGCATCTCCTTGAATAAATAATGTCGCCCTGATCATAGACTTGCGTGCGCCATGGCATATGCTAAAGAAGAAAAGCCCATCGTGGCGAGTGTATACGTCGAGAGGAAGAGTCATAGCTATGCTGTTAGCGTAACTCACAAAATATACTCGAAATGATGTTCTCACACTTTACGCACAATGCGATCAGTGGTTTCTAACTGTAGGGATCGCGGAATTTCTTCCCAACACTCTGTGGATGCTTGAATTTCCTACGCTCGCATGAACGGTAATCGTGAGGAAAAAGCTGCCTGCCTCCTTAAAAAAAATGTAAAAAAAAAATGATGAAGAAATGAAATATGGATCCAAGTAGCCGGGAATCCCCACTGAAACAAATGAGGAGACTCGCGCGAAAATGGTGAAGCGAATTACGGCCAAGGATGAATCCTAGTAGCCGGGAATCCCCACTGAAACAAATGAGGAAACTCGCGCCGAACGGTGAAGTCTGGAAGTCCAAAATAAATAAGGGGGCTGTGTGAAGCTACCGAAAGTCAAAAGCCTGAAATGTACACGTAGGCTGTAGAGCAATCCTTTAGTGTTGCTTAGAACGTCTGCACATCCCTATGTTTTGGGGCCACGGCTCACATGCCTTCACTCTCACACCATGGAACATTTGTTTTGGGTGGAAATCGTGACTTAAACTATACACAGAGGTGATGCGATGCCTTTTCGGTGAATGCACAGCTCTTTTAGTTATGACTCGTGAGCCGCACGTGGTCTGTGAATTCGGGGCTTCATCCCTACCCCACCCTCGATATAAGAGATATACTATATATCTATTTGATGCTTGATGTTAGCAAGTGCTTGCGTGCTTAAAAACACAAAGAAACAGATAAAATGAACAAAAATAGAAACAAAAAGAAACAAACAAACAAATAACAAACAAACAAACAAATAACAAAAAAGAACAAACAAATAACAAATAAAAAAGGAAGAACAAACAAACAACAAACAAAAAAAAACAAGCAAACAAATAACAAAAAAGAAGAAGTAAAAGAAGAACAAACAAATAACAAAGGAAAAAGAAGAACAAACAAACAAATAAGAGAACCAACAAACAAACAAACAAAATAATATTAAAAAAATAAGCAAACAAAGAATAAACAAATAAACAAACAACAGAAATAAATAAACAAAGGAACCGACAAACAAACAAATAAACAAACAAACATCAAACACAAACCAAAAAAAAACCAACAAACAAACAAAAATAATAAACGAATAAAAAAACACAAACAAAAGGAAACTAACAAAAAGAAACAAAAAAGAATAAACACATGACAAACAAGAAAGGAACAAACCAAAAACAATCTCATTATCGGCTTCCATGCCGACAGCTACCTCAATATCGGCTTCCATGCCGACAGCTATCTCATTATCGGCTTCCACGCCGACAGCTATCCAATTATCGACTTCCGTGCTGACAGCTATCTAATTATCAGCTTCCATGCCGACAGCTATTTCATCATCAGCTTCCATGCCGACAGCTATCTCATTATTAGCTTCCATGTCGATAGCTATCCAATTATCGGCTTCCACATCGACAGCTATCTCATTATCGGCTTCCATGCCGACAGCTATTTCGTCATATCGGCTTCCATGCCGCCAGCTATCTCATTATCAGCTTTCACGCCGACAGCTATCCAATTATCGGCTTTCATGTCGACAGCTATCTAAATATTGGCGTTTAGCCGACAGTTATTTCATCATATCGGCTTCCATGCCAACAGCTATCTCATTATCGGCTTCCACGCCGACAGCTATCCAATTATCGGCTTCCATGCCGACAGCTATCTCATTATCGGCTTCCATGCCGACAGCTATTTCATCATATCGGCTTCCATGCCGACAGCTATCTCATTATCGGCTTCCACGCCGACAGCTATCCAATTATCGGCTTTCATGTCAACAGCTATCTAAATATCGGCGTTTAGCCGACAGCTATCCTGTTATCGGCTTTCATGCCGACAGCTATCTAAATATCGGCTTTCATGCCGACAGCTATCTAAATATCGATGTTTAGCCGACAGCTATCCCGTTATCGGCTTCCATGCCTATAGCTGTCTCATTATCGGCGTCCGTGCCGACAGCTATACAAAGTTGTTCAAAAAAGAGAGAAGGAAAAAAGAAGAGAAGGAAAAAAAGAAGAGAAGAAAAAAGAAGAAGAAAAATCAAAGAAAAAAATCAAAGAAGAAAAGAGAGAGAGAAGAAAAAAATCATCATCAAAGCCTCCGAGGGATGTCGAGTCGTCAAGTCCCGCCGGAGATCAAAATATTTTAAGTCTCACCGACGAATGAACCAGGGCCTAGACCTCCCATCTAGTCCCATGAGCAAAACCCCGCGTCAATGAATAAACCACCTCAATATCACAACTCCCAGTCCCACCGACGAATAAACCCTTGGCTTGGACCTTCCGTCCAAGTCGATGAACAAAAGAACGCCTTTTGCTTGGCTTGGACCTTCCATCGAAGTCAATGAACAAAAGAATGCCTTTGCTTGGCTTGGACCTTTCGTCGAAGTCGATGAACAAAAGAACCTCCTTGCTTGGCTCGGACCCTCCGTCCAAGTCGATGAACAAAAAACCTCCTTGCTTGGCCCGGACCTTCCGTCCAAGTCAATGAATAAAAAAAAAAGAAGAAC
Source organism: Amorphophallus konjac (assembly GCA_022559845.1). Classification (NCBI taxonomy): domain Eukaryota; kingdom Viridiplantae; phylum Streptophyta; class Magnoliopsida; order Alismatales; family Araceae; genus Amorphophallus; species Amorphophallus konjac. The sequence goes on from CM040127.1 coordinate 67,422,961, forward strand.
CTCCTTGCTTGGCTCGGACCTTCCGTCCAAGTCAATGAATAAACAAAAGAAGAACTTTCTTGCTTGGCTCGGACCTTACGTCCAAGTCGATGAACAAAAAGAACCTCTTTGCTTGGCTCGGACCTTCCGTCCAAGTCAATGAATGAAAGACCCCTTTGCCTTGGCACTCACCCCGTGCCGATGAATAGACCACGTCAACTCCCAACACCATGTCGGCACCAACAAATAAACCCTTTGCTTCGAACTTTCCACCGGAATGCATAAAATCCTTTTCACTCCATCGGAGCCCTTTCATAAGCCTTCGGCTTGGACCTCCCATCCGAGTCGATGAATGAACAATTCTCCTAAACCCAGCACGAGTTGCCAACTCCCTCTCGGGATCGGCCTCATCCAGTCAGCTTAGGCCTTTTGCCTGGGACGACGCATAAGCCCTTCCTTCTTGCTTCGGCATTCACCCCATGCCGATGACTAAACCCCCACTCTGACACGTCGGTCCGCGTGCATATGCGGTGAAGTGATCCCCTCATCCCTTCGCTGAAGGAGTGAGCGCTTTCCCGTGAATTTGCACCGGACTAGCATCCCACTGGCTCAGAAGAATAGACGTCATGTTGAAGAACTCTACACTCGTGGGCCCCGCGCACTCATCCCTCGCTTGCGCCGCCCGTGAGTGGGGGGCATTTGTGGACGCCAAAAAAAAAATGACGATGATGATCATGGGGACATTCGCGTCTACACATTAGAGCGCGAGTCGAAGACAGAACTGCCAAATAAACCTCATGCCTCGCCCGATCAGGACGAGAACTCGCTTGGTGGTCCGCTACCCGCTAAGGAAGCCCCCTAAGCAGAAGATACAGCTACAAGGCTCCGACCGGCCATGCCGAGAGATGAATCAGAGAAAAGTCGAGAACTCTGGCACAGTCTCGGCACGCACCGAAAGTCACGCAAAGTCTGGGACTGAGTCCCGGAGGCTGCGAACAGAATATTACGGAGGCCATACAGCGCAACCGGAACATGCCGGGAATGACAACATTCATATAAACGGCCTAAACTTTGGAAAGAATCCGTTCGGTGCTTAAACCGGCACGATATGCACTTAAAACGGTGCCACTAAGGCCGGCGCGTCCCTTTCCTCTTCATTCCTTGCATTTTGGGTTAAACCAGCGTGGCCTTCATCTAAACTGGCGTGGCCTTCATCTTGGGTTAAACCGGCGAGCCCCCTTCATCTTGGGCTAAACCGGCGCGCCCCTTTTCCCCTTCATATGGGTTAAACCGGCGCGCACCCTTTCCCTTGCATCTCGCATTAATCCGGCGTGCAAACAAGCCGTCCCATCTACATTCCGATGCTCTGTTTTGCATCATTATGGCGTGCAGAAGACATTCAATGCCCATGACTCTGCTTCTACCTTCGTTCGACAGCACACAAGCAGTAGCAGCAAGGCAAGCTCCGTCAGATCTCTGAGCGTCCCATCCTCGGACGAGCAGCAGTGTACAGGACAAATGAACAGCGTCCAGCACAGCCAGTCAACTCCCGACTTCGTTGCGGACGAGGTGGAAATGGCAGGAATGCTCCCAGGCTGGCTGATATATATAAGGGGCAGCATTGTGAAAGAAGGGAGAGGGGGGACCAAAGAAGGGAACAGAAGAAGAGAGAAGAGGAAGAGGGGGGACCAAAGAAGGGAACAGAAGAAGAGAGAAGAGGAAGAGGGGAGAGGCTAGAGGGAAGGCTGCTGGTTCGGCTAAGGTTCCCAGCGTCCGAAGAGAAGAGGAAGCTACATCCATCCCCATCTGCAAGGTGAAGAAGAAAAAGAGAGAGGGTGAGAAAGAGAGAGGGGAGAGAGGGGGAAGAGCTTGTGCTCTGTTCCTCCTTCTCCCCCACCGATGTATCTTCTTTCCCCCACCTCAACACTTAGCGTTTCTTTTATCTTCTCCGTTGTATTCTCCCCCGTGCTTTGGGGGTAGATCTCCTTTCCCCTTTAGGATGAATAAAAGAGTGACTCTTGTGGGCGTAAATGGTATTCTATTGCTCTCACTTCTTCCCCTTTTCTTCCGTTTTCTCCCTCCCGGTTTTCAACATCACCTGGGGTCCTCAGAAGCTTGCCCTTCTATGGCATGAACTCTGAGGGAACTAGTTCGAAGGGTTAACATTCATGGCCACCTGTGGCCTACATCTGTCCCGTTCCACGAATTCATCACCCGTGAGTGGTGAGAGCTCTCGAAGGCTAGTCCTCGAGCTTTCCCACACTCACATTTGGGTTATTGGACCGACATGAGGTCCATATTTGAGGTGCACCCCAGAGTTATCCGTTTGGTGTTCCTTATTGCTCTCTGGCAACTCCCAGTCCAGGGGAGGTGCTGCCCAAATTTCGCCAGGATGAGAACACTCAAGAACAGACAAGCAGGATGAGTTCTCTGAGCATAAGAACAACCGAACAAGCCAAGCCCTCTGGGAGTAAGAACAGCATGTCTGAAGCCGTCTCTGAAGCAAACCGAATAAGTTCTTGCATAATTCCCCCTTAATAAGATATTCAATCTTCATGCTCATTCATCTGAATAAACGATCAGAGAGCTTGAACCACCTTCTCTATCAACTTAACCCATCAATCAAGTGAATAAACCAATCAAAATGTCAGTCTAAAGGTTGAAGAAACAAGAACGAAAATAGAAAGAATAAACAGAGCACAAACAGAATGAAATACGGCTTAACCTGGCGCCCCCTAATCCGGCGTGGGCTAATCCGGCGCGCTACCCCCCCGCGCCGGATTAGCTCCACACTCAAATCCACTTCGGAATTCTGAAGCTCAAACCGGCGCGCCCCCCCTCTTCTTAGGCTATTCCAGCGCGCCCCCTCTCCCTCCTTGGCATTAACTTAACCCGACGCGCCCCTTTACACCTCCATAGCCGGCGCGCCTCCCTTGCATCATGTTAAACCGGCGCGCCCCTAGTGTCCATCTGACTGGCGCGCCCCTCCTCTCTTCCTTCATATCCGTCTAACCGGCGCGCCCCTCCTCTCTTCCTTCATATCCATTTAACCGGCGCGCCTCTTTTATATAAAGAGGGGGAGGTAAATAATAATAATAAAAGGGAGAAAGGTTCAAACATAAAAGGTCGAACCCCGTACGAGGGCGCACGTTAGTGAGCTCGCGCTACACACACTTAATAATTCACACCCCTGGACTGGGTGCAAAGAGAAAATCAATGATGTCTTGTGGTATCGGACGTGGACCTCGGAGCCTCCGACATGGTCATGATCCGATCACATCTCGGGCCAATAGTTCGTTAACTCAACCCGCTTCTCCCGGGATCTAATCCCGCAACCCCACATTAAACTTGCCGTACTCACGGCAGACATTTGCACGGATTCGCTCCCGTCACCGTCTTGTTTTCTATACGGACCTTTGTCCGAACATAAAAATGGTCCGTGTATGACCAACAAAATCTGGATGGAATGAGACGGCTCTCGCCTTAAACAAACCCTACGTGTGGGAATATCAATAAGACCTTCGTGAGTCACGTGTGGGCATCGGGTTCGCCTCAACCATGGCCATCGCCTGACCCACATCCTAGGCCTATTGCCGGCTATCTCTGTACACATCTTTGTTTTGGAATATAGTCCCGGGACACTTCCCCGCTGCCCTTCGGCACCGGAAATATTAATGATACCCACGCAAGCCTCGTTTGGACCGCGGGAGGCGCCCCCGGAATGGTCCTGACTCGATCTCGCACCGGGTCAATAAACTCGCTGATTTCTGACCGTTCTAACCAGGATTCAACCGAATGTCTTCTATCCCTTTAAACAATAAATTTGCCGTACCCTGGCATACATATGTTCCAGCTTTCCCCGTGATGATCACGATTCTCTGAAGCCGGACACTCGTCCGAACATCAAATGGTCAACACATGACCGACATATTTCGAACGCTTATTTCCCTAGACATAGGGCTTTCCGACTGATTCGAGACCGCTATCGGCTTGTTTCTCTCGATATAGTTTCCTGGCCATGATGCCCCTTTTCCCGGCAATTAATCAAGGGTGTTCCCCTCTCCGAGGGGATGTAAATAACGCCGTGACCTTTATGGCGCGGCGGGTCTCAGTCCCGACACGAACCACACAATCGTCTGATTAGTCAGATCGAGCGCACAATAAATCGTCACTTTGTGACTGGCACGCCCACGCACTTAATAAACGCCAATAAATAAATAAACAATGATTTATTAAATAAAAAGTGCGTCCACACGTACGCATTAGAACCCACTTGCTTCATGACTCGGAAAGGGCGGGTATCGTGGGCCTGGAGTTTCTTTACGGTCCCCGAGGGGAAACCGTTTAGGTATGACCCTGGTCATGACGTACTCTCCCTTTTTGAACTCACAGGCACATCAACGTGCATCAGCTAACCCCTTATACGTGCATGGCTGGCCTTTCGTTGGGATGACTTAATGCAAACTCCATATGCATGACAAACAAACTATGGAAACAAACAGACTCATATATGACCCTAGACAAGCTTAGACACTCATAGTAATACTATGATTGATGACAAAAAGACACAAACACAAGAGAAATACGAAGGAAGATTCGGTAAGGATGACAGACATCGTCTACGTACACTAAGTGTAAAGAAAGACTAACCCACAACTTGATGCCGTGAGGCTTAACCCTCGTCAACCGTCTCCGATTGGAGAAGACTCGCCCTCAGGTATAGAAGTGTAAGAGGATCAAGAGGCGGGTGACGGGAAGGTAATCTGGATGCCTGGTGTGGCGCTCAAAAAAGGGCAAGTCTGGATATTGTCTCTCGTATGCATGGTGGAAGTCAAACCATACCGCGTCAACATAGGGTGCCGACAGTGGTACGGTAGTCACTAGCGGCTGCGCTACCGTAGGAGAGATGGGTAGTAGTGGGATGGTGGCGTCAGCGGATGGTACATCCACCGAGGACAAAGTGGGCGGGACAGACAGGTCCGAGATGACCGGTAGGATTGGGGTGACTAACAGACCCTGGCCCTCTATTGGATCACTCTCTAACCCCAAAGCATCAGCGAGGTACTCCTCGGCCAACTCTTAGTCAACCTCATAACTCACTAGAATAGGCACGGGTGGGACATCCTCGGTATGTGTGTTCTCTATGATAGAGGAAGGTGAAGGACAGTGGTCGGGGAGGTGGCTACTCCCACTATAGGGGGCCACATGGGTGGGCTCAGGGAGAGGTGGTGGGCGTGAGTCCGGAGGTGGAACGGGCCGATGGGGCTGGGTGGTTGGTGACACGGAGGTGGTCGGCTGAATGCTGTCGTGGAAGATGAACTCGTCAGGTAGGTGAGGTGGGTATAAGGTGCAGGTCCTCCTATCCTGGTCAAAGGTCGCTCTCCTTTCGTCCAACCAATTTTACCCTAAAATGATGCATGGGCCAGCAAGTGTGTCGACCTTGCACCATGCTCCATCGTCATAAAGAACGAGGCCTAACCTCCATTGGAATTCTAAGAATGCTAAGCCACCGTTGAGAACAATCTCCTTGGTCTTAGAGAGCGACTCAACTATGTCTTGTGAGATACAATTAGATGACACCCTACTGATGAAGTCGATCTCCGTATGCAACCCATTAGGTAGGATAGCAGTGGACACTATAGGTCGCTAGAACGACTCGGTTATGGGCTTAGGGGTCGAGTGTCGGGCCATGAAAGCATTGTATTGGGCCACCAGGGAAGACCAATCGGACACATGGTCTCGGGGGACGGCCATGGGGATGGCGGGTAGTGGACATGCAGACACACGGTGACAAGATCGACTGACTCTTTATTGGACTAGACACGACCCTAAAACAACACTGCAAAGTTGGAGTACCAACTCGACTACAAACCTAGACTCAACCAGTATCCGGTACGTGGTGGAGATTTGATCCGAAGATCGACTCATGCAAGTGTGCTACCTTCCCGATAGGCGTAACCTATCATTTGGGCAACACCTTTTGATATATCAAATAAAGGAATGCAAATGCAACCTTGGATCGACTTAGACTCTCTCTAGACTTAAATGACTCTTTTTTTTCTTATTTTTAATCAAAGACTACCCTAGACTCAACCTTCGGCTCTGATACCAATTTGATGCAGGACGGATGACGTGACTGGGCTAAGACGTACGATAGACTCGATGTGCGGCCAGCACTAGCACACTAAGGGAAGCCGAGCGGATGACTACCGTGGCATTCTCCGGGTGGAGACGTCTCTCAACAGAAACTCACTCTAGCCCGACGATCATCCCTTGCAAAGGAAACGTGGGATCGCAGCGATTAAGGAACCACTGTCGCCTATGGTAAGGCAGTCCGAGCTCGGTGCTCGACTGGAGCTAAGGAACGATTCTCCCTCTCACAATCACGGTGACTCGTGACTGGCTAGGGCCCTAATTGCACATGCACAGCATATAAGACAGCATACTAAATAAAGCAAATGTCGGAGGGAAGGAACGTCACGCGTACCTCCATGACTAGTGCGTGGGGAAGAAACCTCGGCCGATTCCGACAACCCCGATACACACTAATAAAGGAATAGTTACAATCCATTAATATTCATCCACTCCTCACAGGAAGATAACAGGCTACAATCACAAATTCAGGGTTGCTGGGACTCGGGTTGACGGGCAGCACTCGAGGGAGGCGAGGAGATGAGCCGAAGCCGACCGGAAGGCGAAGATCGGCCACCAACCGGTTCTGTCCGCGCTGGTCACCCTGCGCAAAAAATTGGCGGAGGCCGGTACGCCAAGATCCAACGTCAGATCGGGGTGCCGTTTATTGGAGAATGTCGGTGACAAGACGAAGATTCTCTGCTCCGAATGGCGTGATCAGATCTTACCATATCTGGGCGTAATAGTGACTGTTCTCAGCCTCAGATTCTGAGGACACAGAACTGCATAGGAAGACAAATAATTACTGGAAAAATGGTTTCCGGTGTTGGAACGAGACGCCATTTATTGCAGATTGTCGGCGACGTCTAGAGGAAGGATTTGACCAAGGGGTTTGGTCATATCGGCAAAGAGGAGGGTGGGGCAGCTTCTGGAAGCTGCCTCTTCTTCTGGGTCAGATCTGCACAGGGTGGTCGGTGCAGTCCCACAAGAATCTCCGCCACGGCCAGCACCGATCTCAGAATGACACGAGCTTGGCGGCAATGCGAAGAAGACAAACAATCCTACAACCCATCAGGATCTCAGATCTAGAGAGCTTGGGAGTAGATCTATAGAAATTCGGGATCAGGAAACTAAGGATCTAGACAGCAGGCTCGGGCAGATTTGTGCAACTTCACGGGAAGAATTGTTGATGATGATCCAGAGCTCCGATCGACACGAAACCAGCGCCAACTTCTTCTTAACTTGCAGAAGCTTCACTAAGAATTTTTGTAGAATCAGATATGAAGAGGATAGGGAGGATAGAGGGGGGCGACTCATACGTCAGAATAATCCCATCACAGGATTTTGATCAAGGGCATCACACCCAAGAGGGGAAGAGAATCGCTCTCTTTACTCAATCTTTTCTCACAAATTCTTCATTAAACTCTCAAATGACATTATACACATCATTATATAGAGCATGGCAAGGGGTGGGGGGGCTGGGAATTTCGTGGGAGAGAGGGGGTGCGCCCCCTTGACTTAGGTGGGGGAGGGAGACAAAAGGGGAGGGGGAGGAAGCTTCCTCCCTTTAAAAATTCAAGGGAGGGGAGTCCAAGTTTGGTAGGTGGCTGCCTACCTCTTGGACCAAGAAGGTGGGCGTCCCCTTCCACCAGCCACCAAGCCTTCATCCCATTATCCCCTTTCATACCTAGCATGCTAACCCTTTGACTTGTTCACATTGAAGCCCATTTGGCTCAATTAAGGCCCAAACCCATTAACTCTAAACCATTAGCTATTCTAGCCCATTTTCCATATAATAACACAATTGTCCAACATGGACTACAATAGGGCCCAACATGGCCTAAAAAATGTGAAATCAAGATGATGGCTCGGCCGATGCGTCCACATCCTCCGCAAGCTAATCGGGCCCCGACGTGTCCTCGTCCACCAGCGTGCATAGCGGCGTGTGTCCGCACCAGCTTGAATCATAACTTGTTAAGCATAAGCCAATTGTGTGACAAGGGTTTTAAAATTATTTTTGATGAAACTCACTGCCTTGTCATGAATAAAATCTCTAATGAAATCAGATTCATCGACAAAAGGAACAACAATGTATAGACTATTGATCTTGATGATGTTTCCGATGATGATATGTGCTTGGTAGCAAACAACCATGACAATGCATGGCTATGGCACCGAAGACTAGGTCATGCTAGTTTTGGAGTAATCTCCAAATTGTCTAGACATGACTTGATAAATGGTTTGCAAAAATTAAAATTTGAAAGTAATAAGATATGTGAGGCTTGCACAAAAGGCAAGCAAAGACGCATCTTTTTCAAAAATAAAAATATTATTTCTACCGCTAGGCCTTTAGAACTGCTGCACCTTGATCTTTTTGGTCCGATTAGGACATCCAGCCTAGGAGGAAGATCTTATGGATTTGTAATTATTGATGATTACTCTAGATTTACATGGGTGTTATTTTTAGCCAATAAGAGTGATGCCTTCATAGAGTTTCAAGTATTTTGCAGGAAAATCCAAAATGATAAAGGGTACCTCATCACCACAATCCAAAGTGATCATGGTGGCGAGTTTGAAAATCATGAATTCAATAGTTTTTGCCAAGAGCAAGGATATACGCACAACTTCTCATCACCCAGGATGTCTCAACAAAATGAAGTAGTGGAAAGGAAAAATAGAACCTTGATAGACATGGCACGGACTGTCACGCCCCGACGCGGAATATCGGGACCGGCAGTAGAAACAATTAATAAGAATATGTTGATTTACAGACATGCTATATTAAAGCTAAAGAATCACCACCACACCATGAACAAAAATAACACCATAACTAAATAACATTTAAAAGATCCATAAACCAAATACATCAACCTTTAAAATAACTTCCATCATAACATTCACTTGACTTTAGTACATTTTCCGACTCCAACATTACAAATCTACTATTACACACTCTAAATTATAACTAGACACATCAACTCTAGATGACTCTTCAGGTTCGTCCAACAGGTTCACTCCAGGGTCGTCACTCTTACCCATCCCCATCAGTTTGTGAATCCTCACCTGAGCTACCTGAAAGGGGGGGGAAACAACTGGGTGAGTGGACGCTCAGTAGGTAATAACATGCAAGTTTAAGTAATTAACCAATTGATTACATTTATAAGTGCGAAAAGAAAAGAACGAAATGAAATGACGATATGACAAGTAACATAAGCACGAGATCATGCACATAACGTAACTGGAAATTGGTCAACAATCAAGAACTAACCAAGTCAAGGAGATCCAAATAATAGATTATGTCGTAGACGTCACGCTAGTCATGCACTCGGTGCAATACCTCACCATGTCATTCAAACTCACCGAGACACAAGTACTTTTCGGGCGCTCCTCCCAGGACCAGACCGGGCCCTTATGATGCGTTGGCATTGATTTAATAGATCCAAGATCCCAAGTCACGTCTAGACATTAATCAAGTTAAATGGCCAATAATGTCAAAGTATAGAACTTACCTCAGAGAATTCCAGGGGTAAGTGAAGTAGATATTTTGACCAGAAAGTTCAAGTTATCAAGAACCAACAGGTCCTTGTACTCAAACACGAACAACCACGGAAATCATTTTTTGGGAGATACACGGTCCATGTTGGGCCACTCAAAGAAATGGACGATCGTTTTCTGGACCGCTCAAAAGGGATCAGGCTGAAAGAACAGCCTAACAGAAGCCAAAGATAAACGGTCTACAATGGGCCACTCAAATTATAGGACGGTCAAAAGTGGGCCTTTCAATAGATATGAACGGTCTACAATGGGCCGTTCATGACAGGAAAGATCTGAAGCCCACGACAACAGTAAGCGGTTCGGACTGGGCCGCTCAGTAACTGAACGGTCCATTACGATCCGCACTAAAGAATGAGCGGGCCGAGACTGTCCTTTCAATTATTGGGCCTGACTGGTAACTAGAAATCCACTCAAATTGGGCTCTGGGCTGCCATAAGTGGGGCAGAACTGAACCAGGGTCCAGCCCACTATCCACTGGTCAACCTAGGGCTTATTGGGTCGATCAAATCATGATTTGGTCGAAGATGAAACAAGGTTAATCGACCAATAATAAATGGCATTTAGCCAGGAATGCACGGTTCATAATGGGCCGCCTATTGAGCTAAACAGTCCAAATCCGACCGTTCAAGACTCAGTCGGTCCAAATTGAGCCGTGACTCACAACACAGCAATCCAAGCGGTTCGATCACGTGAACAGGTTCAGGTCTTGGTGGTACAACCTGCCCGGTGTCCTAGTGGGAATCCCAGGCTCGCGGGGGCTTACGGAGGTCCCGTAATGAAGGTCCTAGTCCGACGGAAGGAGTATCCGGCGGAGAGTCCCCACCATTACAAGGAATAGAGGCTAGCAAAACATCAGAAACCAAGTATAGCGGTCAGTCAATACTACCGGAGTAGAACGATTGTTAAACAATCCTAATAACAATTTCATTTATCAATGGATCATAATTAATATTAACTTCATGGAAGAAGATGAATCAAGATCAAGTGAAGATAAACTAGCAAGAATTCATAATTGTTTACTTTCATAATTTCCAGTTATCATGTGTGTTGCTAACTTACCATTACCCACTAATCTACTAAGGTAAATCATGCTAAAATGAAACTAAGCAGTTCTGTATAGTTGGGCGGTTCGTTCAGAACCGTCCCCACTCCTCGGCGGTCGCACGACAGGCCGTTCATGCCCTCTTAGGTTCGAAGGCTAGTTGGATATGGACGGTCTGTAGAGTGCCGCTGGGGAAGAAGAACGGTCTGTGACTGGCCACCTGATGGTAGAGCGGTTAGGGATCTGCCGCTCATTCCGCGAAACATATCGGAGATGAAACCCATGAACGGTCAATAACCGGCCGCCTATCTAGGATGGGCGGTCTATCGAGGGGCCGCGCAAGTCAGGGGGCTTCTGCTACCTTCGCCTTGCCCGCCTCCGGCGAGTCCGGCTAGGGTTAGCTAAAACAGTGAAATACACGAAACATAGAGCATGCAATTTAGGGCTTTTACTATCAATAGAACGAGCATGAAAAGTTATACAAGATAGCATGATCAATTGAATGTTTAGTGCCTGAAATCCCTACTTAAATCAAGGTGGAACATAGTTAACCCTAATTCTAGCATGCTTCCACTAAAACTCAAAATCCTAGTAAAATACTAGATAAAATTTAGGGCTTTTGAGACTAAAAGAAAGAGGACAAGAGAATGAATCTATCGGTATATTATTAGTTAGGTTTGGTCTGCTAGAACCTACCTTAATCGAAGGATGAAGGAAGAAGAAAGGAAGGCGACGCGCTAGGTACACACCGCCGGTAATCGTCGGAATTCTCCCTTGATCGAGCTCCTCTACGGCCGCCACAGCATCTAAACGATTCTAGGGTGGCTTAGGTTCAATTTTATAGGTACAATGGTATCTAGAGGGTTCTAATCGTGGAGATAGAGTCCACGCACCGCGGACGTGTGCGATTCGCGCAAGACCGAGTCAATCCATCACTCCGCCGCCAAATACTCCTCCTAGGGTTAGGGTTTCGAAGAATAACCAGAGGGGAAACGATCTCCTAATCCTAGCCTTTCATTTGCATCCGATTTTAGCTTAAATGATTGGGTATTGGGCTCTAATTTCGTGTTTTAAGGTCCGATTAGGCTAAGTGTGGATTTGGGCCTTAATCTGCTAATTCGGCTTATTTAGGGATTTTATTTGGGCTGGTTTTAGAAGATAATTTTACTAAAGGTTTTATCCTCTACAAGATTTTAATTTTTCCAGATTTTTATAAAATGGTCGAATTTTTACTTATCCTATTTCTTAAGGAATTTCTTATTAATTTCTTGAAATTTTTATTCATTAATATACTGGGTGCTACACGGACCATGTTAAGTGAGAACTCCCTACCCAAATACTTTTGGGCCGAGGCGGTAACTACGGCATGCTACATCATCAACAGGGCAATGGTAAGGCCCATTTTGAAGAAAACACCATATGAGCTCTACAAGGGTAAGAAACCAAACATTTCCTATCTTAAACCCTTTGGATGCCCATGATTCATCTTGAATAACCGTAAGTCTAATCTAGGTAAGTTTGATGAAAAGAGTGACAAAGGAATCTTCTTAGGTTATGCACTTAACTCTAGAGCTTACAGATTGTTTAATAAAAGGACTTTGGTTGTTGAAGAAAGTCCTCATGTTATTTTTGATGAATCTGAATTAAAATTACCTAATCAATCTATTCCAATTTTAGATGCAGATGAAGCTCCCAAACGCTCAAATGAGGCAAAGGCTAAAGATGAACCAACTGAAGGGATCTCCTACAAAGGTGAAAAGGATGAAGATCCATCAATTGAAACACTTCAAGAACATCTAGTGCAGCACCTCGACTTGCCAAGTTCCTCCACGTTCTTAAAAGATCACCCCGCTGAAAACATCATAGGTAATCCTGAAGATGGGGTTAAAACTATATCTTCTCTATGATAAGTGGAAGAAGAGAATTTGATGGCCTTAATCTCTCAAGAAGAGCCTAAGGATATTCATGAAGCTCTTCAAAATGAATCCTGGATCCAGGCTATGCATGAAGAGCTGCACCAATTCGAAAAAAATGAGGTGTGGTCTCTCGTGTCGCGTCCCAAGAATCATCCTGTAATTGGAACCCGTTGGGTTTTCAAAAATAAACTAAATGACACGGGATTGGTTGTTAGGAATAAGGCTCTGCTTGCAGCCAGAGGGTATAGCTAGGAGATGGGTATTAATTTTGATGAGTCTTTTGCCCCGGTTGCTAGATTAGAAGCAGTCTGCATTATCTTGTCCTATGCTTGCTCATCCAACTTCAAATTATTTCAAATGGATGTTAAATCTGCTTTTCTAAATGGGTACATCAAAGAGGAAGTTTTTGTAGAACAACCTCTAGGTTTTGAAGACTCAAAACATCCAAAGCATGTGTACAAGTTGTAGAAGGCCTTGTACGGATTGAAGCAAGCTCCAAGGGCATGGTATGAAAGGCTCACATCATTTCTAACTGAAAATGGGTTCAAAAGAGGTAAGGTTGACCAAACACTCACGAGTTTAAATCAGGTAAAGACATATTAGTAGTTCAAGTCTATGTTGACGATATAATCTTTGGAGCTACTAATGATGCCTTATGTGATGAATTTGCAGAAATAATGCAAGGAGAATTTGAGATGAACTTAATGGGTGAACTTACATTTTTTCTTGGATTGCAGGTTAAACAAACGTCAGAAGGCATATTCATAAATCAAGTCAAATATACCTTGGAGCTGTTGAAGAAATATGGGATGGCAGAAGCAAAGCCCATGTCAACTCCGATGGCCACAACCACGAAGGTAGATAAAGATGAAAAGGGTAAAATAGTAGATTCTACACTGTTTCGAGGTATGATCGGATCATTATTGTATCTCACAGCATGCCGCCCTGACATTCAATACTGCCTATGTCTATGTGCTCGTTTTCAGTCATGTCCTAAAGAATCTCATTTATTGGCTGTTAAACGGATTTTTCGATACTTGATTGGCACAATAGACTTTGGCTTATGGTTTCCCATCGGTAGTTCATTTGATTTGATTACATATACCAATGCGGATTATGTTGGATATATTGTAGATCGTAAGAGTACTAGTGGGTACTGTCAGTTTCTCGGAGGGTGCCTAATTTTATGGGCCTCCAAGAATCAACATTCAGTAGCTCTCTCAACTGTCGAGGCTGAATATGTAGCCGCCGGAAGTTGTGGAGCCAAAATACTCTAGATCAAAAATCAATTGCTTGATTTGGATGTTGAAATGAAATGTGTTCCAATCTTATGTGATAACACCAATGCAATCAGTTTGTCTAAAAATCCTGTACAACATTCTAGGACAAAGCATATTGACATTCGGCATCATTATCTAAGGGATCATGTAGGAAAAGGGGTCTTTGAATTGAATTTCATTGACACACACAATCAGTTAGCCGATATCTTCACAAAACCCCTAAACCAGGAACAATTCAATAAAATAAGAAGAGAACTTGATATGTGCAAGGGTGAAAGCATACATAACTAGGTCCGCATTTAGGTTAAGACTTGCACTTGTAGAAACTCATTTGCATAAAGGGTAGATTCCCATGTATACTCCATGTGGTTATCACCAATAACTTTTGTGTGTATATATATATATATATACCATTGCATGCTTGAATGTATTTATACATACATTGTAACGACCCGAGAATCTGATTACCAGGAAGGCCCGATAACCCGAGACTCGCACCGCCACCCACGAGTCCAAAGACTCGGAAGGCTTAAAGGGATGGTGTGGAGACTACACAAGTATCACAAATAATTACAGAAATTAGATAGTTATATGATTAAGCAGGAAATACATAAACACTTTACATGATACATGGTCTACAAGATAACAATAAAATAACAATAGCAGTAGTCCACAACTGGCACAGAGACAAGAAAGAAAAGTACAGCTACATGGGGCATACCCCTTCTCTGACCTCTAGCACTAACGCTGGGCACCCGAACCACGCTGAGCCTCAGACGCGCTCCCCTGAGGCCGCGACTCATCTGAAACACGGTGAAAACACGTAGGGAATGAGTCTCGGAACAAGGCTCACTAGGTGTCACTCGAACCCTACCTCGCAAACGGAGAAACCGCTACGCTAGCAGTAAGCGAGTACCTTAGAAAGGGAAGCCTTGCAGTCTACAAAACACCGATCTCACGGCATGAAACATGACACACGTGCCACGGTGGAACGACCGGAACACCACGGTCAACACGACAAAACCCGAAGGTCGAAGTCGCACGACTGACAGTCTGTCACTCCCGACTCGACAAGAGTACCTCCCACTAGAAGCAAGACTGGCTGCGTCCACTGACTACTTAGTCCGTGTCTCAAGTGTCTCCCTCCGGCCCAGCGGGAACTGAGACACCGTACAAGTAACCACAAATAAGTTACTAGCTGGGGTTACGCTCGTCAGCATGGGTCCAACCGCCCCCAACTACGTGTGCACACACAGACTGCGCGTCCCTGGTCTGGCCCTCTGACGGGTTTTCCCCTCAGCCAGACTCTGGCGGCAAGACGTGGGGCCCGACGGAAACCGATCCACAAACCGTCTCTAAGGGTAGCCTCTCCACCACTCCCTGGTGGGACCATACGCCTGTAAGCAGGCTATGACTAGTGGAGGGTCACTACGGAGTAGACTCTCAAGTCAACGGAAAATAATGTCCACATTTGACGACGTATCGGGACCGTCCCACGTACCAGCACCGTCGCA
The DNA here is from genome assembly GCA_022559845.1 of Amorphophallus konjac. NCBI lineage: Eukaryota > Viridiplantae > Streptophyta > Magnoliopsida > Alismatales > Araceae > Amorphophallus > Amorphophallus konjac. The sequence continues at coordinate 67,438,379 of CM040127.1, forward strand.
CGGTGACCACGGTTGGAAAAGAAACTGGGTTGCAAACCACCCAGGGCAACCCTGAGCCTGACGGTCTACCCTAGACGCGTCACAGGCTCTGACGGTCTAAGGCTAGACCGTCACAGCCATCTGACGGCCCAACACAGGGGTGTCAGGTCCTCGGTGCAAAAATGACTGTGACGCGCCTACCCTGGTGCGTCACAGGCCCTAACGCACCCAGCCTGGTACGTCACAGGCTCTGATGCACCCAGCCTGATGCGTCACAAGGCACGAAGGAACAAACTGTGATGCGTGCCACTCGGTGCTTCACAGACTGTAACGGACCAAGTCTGGTGTGTTACAGAGTGGGAATGCATCCACTCTAACGCACCCACAGAGGGGCGTCACAATGCTATGACGCGCCAGTCCTGGTGCGTCACAGGCCTTGACCCCCAACGGTCAAAACCAACGGTAAAGCCAACGGTCGACTCGTCCCTGATGGTCTAACCCAGGCGCGTCACAGCGCCTGTGGCGGTCTATCGTGGGACCGTCACAGCCCCCAGACCCCAAATGGCTAAAAACAGGGCTGTGACGCACCCACCTGGGCGCATCACATGGTGTGACGGTCACTGGAAGGACCGTCACACCGGTCCGAGGGCGAAACGGCGTGAAACGCCCAAAAATTCCAACCACGCCCCCATGCCTCCATAGGAGAGGGGGAAATCAAAGGGGAAGACCCCTGGGGACCCCTAACATGCTTCTAAGCCATCAAAACATCGAATCGCGGCCTAAAAACATAGATCGGGCGAACTCTCCCAAAATCATGCTTTTGCCCAAACCCGCTCAAAGACACCCCTCTCGGCTCCCATTCGGCCTACAAAATGCGGGGGATGACGAGATGAGCATAGGCATTCGTCCCCCTACCTCAATGGAGCAAAAGCTCCGTCAAATCGAGCTCAAACCACGAAGAATGCTTTTGGAAACCCCACTCCTTCACGCTTCCCAAGAACACCGCATGCCCACGAGCTCGCCTCGCAACCGCCCACGCAACCGCGCCGTCGCCGCGCCGCCGTCTGTAGCCGGAGAGAGGCCCGCCACGATCGAACGGGAGAGAGATAGGGGGAGAGGGGGGCGGTTCTCACGGTGGGAGGAAGAAGAAGAAGAAGAAGAAGGGTGGGGAGAGAGAGAGAGAGAGAAAAGAGAGGGTATTTATAGAAAAACCCAAAATATCAAAAAATACCAAAAAATCAAAAATTACATTTTCACGATCCTCGGAATGCACCAATCGCAACGGTATCACTCTCGCCTAGGTGAACGACCCGGTTCACCCGCAACGAGATTCTGAAGGAATTACTGAAACACACACCGAGAATCGAAAAACACACGCGTAAAAGCCGCGGAACACTTCCGGGCCTCCGAAACAACTCCGGATCGTGCCGATCCGAACACGAAAGATGTTCGAAATAAAATTTTGGATACAACGGAGCTGGACACTCTGAGAAACCAGATCTGGGACCCATGAAGAAGGATCCGAAAGGTCCGGGATATTACAGCCCTCCCCTCTTAAAGGAATTTCATCCTTGAAATTGAGAACAACCCAAGGGGAAAGAAAGAGGAAACTTACTCAAATAGGTAAGGGAACTGCCGACGCATCTCGTCCTCACCCTCCCAAGAAGCCTCACCACCAGAGTGCCACTGCCACACCACCTTGACCAAGGGGATGACCTTGTTCTGCTGGCGCTGCTCTCGCCTATCCTCCACGCGGACGGGAAACTCTGGGAGAGAAAGATCTGGAGTCACCTCGGGACAAACAGAATCCTCAAGCACATGAGAGTCATCGGGCATATACTTCTGCAACATCGAGACATGGAACACGTCATGCACCGACGCCAACTCAGGGGGTAACTACAACCGATAAGCTACCTCACCGATGCACTCCACGATGTGAAAAGGACCAACATAGCGGGGACTCAGCTTCCCACGCCGCCCAAAACGCATCACTCCCTTCATCGGAGAAACTCTCAAGAACACGTGATCGCCCACGGTGAACGCGAGAGGCTGCCGCCTACGGTCAGCATAACTCTTCTGCCGACTCTGGGCCGCCAACATGTTCTGACAAACCAGGTGCACAACATCCACACACTACTGCACCATCTCCGATCCCGTCAAAACACGCTCACCAACCTCAAACCAATCGAGTGGAGTCCGACACGGACGCTCATACAACGCTTCATAAGGAGCCATGCCGATGCTCGAATGATAGCTGTTGTTGTAGGCAAACTCCACCAACGGTAGGTGGTGAATCCAACTCCCCTGCCACTCCAGACAGCAGGATCTCAGCATGTCCTCCAAAGTATGAATGGTCCCCTCTGACTGATCATCTGACTGAGGATGATACGCCGAGTTAAAAGCTAAATCCATGTCAAGAGCTCGCTGGAAACTCCTCCAGAATCTAGAAGTGAAGCACGGATCCCGATCCGACACGATAGAAATGGGAATCCCATGCAACGGGACGATCCGCTCCACATAAAGACGAACCAACTTAGGCACGCTCTAGCAGACTTTGACCGATAACAACCGAGTCACCTTCGTCGGCCTATCCACCAGCAACCAATTATTGTCCTGCCCACTCGGAGTCCTCGTCAAACCCACCACAAAATCCATGGTCACGTGGTCCCACTTCCATGCGGGAATATCCAAAGGCTGGAGAGTACCTCTCGGTCGCTGATGCTCCGCCTTCACCTGCTGACAGGTCAGGCACCTGGCAAAAAATTCGGCAACATCTCTCTTCATGCCAGGCCACCAGAACTGCTGATGAGGACATCAAGAGCTTATGGGTTGTATTGTATGTATTGGCTTGTATATGTGTGTAGTATAGGTTGTATTGGCTTGAAAGTGTGTAATTTTTGATTTCTTTCATTTGGGCTCTCTTTGTAAGGCTTAATTAAGCCATTGGGCCACATTTCTAGGAAGAGTCCATTACTAGGTATCATGGTTTAGGTCCACTTAAGGGTGCTACTTCATATTGGGTCATTTGGTTTTAAATGGGTCATTAAGGCACTTAAGGCCCAAATTGGGTTCCACTCTCCCATGGGCCATCTAAGTGGGAATGGCCCATGACTAGCATGATATATTGGGTGGCTCTTGGCCTATGAATGGCCCTTGGCCCATGAAGGGGGGCGCCCTCTCTTTTGGCCTTATTAGGCTAGTTAGGTGTGATTTAGGTGAAGATGGAATGGAATTAGTCTAAGGTTGAATGGAGATGGTCAAGTTAGATTAAAAAATTGTATTTGGTGTGTTATTCACACTTCATCTCAGCCATTCAATCCCCAACCCTTGATCCAAGGGTCCACATTAGATTTGAGTGGAGTCATATATAATGTTGTATTTTCATGAGAAATTTAATGGAAAAATCAGAATTTTTGTGAGTGTTCAAGGAGCTTGGTGCGCCCCTCTCTCCTCCCTTGCTGTTCTTCCTTACCCAACCCCAGATCTAGAGTGTATCCCTCTTCTATCATCCCCTCTCAACCTCCGGTGAACGTCTGTGCCGCCGCCGCCGCCGTTCGTGCCGCCTTCGAGCCGCCGTGGAATCGTCATCAAGTTTCTATTCTGCTGGATAGAGGTGTATTTCGAGAATTCCTGAAGCCAGCCACGACTTCTGATCGATTTGAAATTTTGAGGGTTGGTTCCTATCTTCTATTCCCTTCTCCAAAAAAAAATTGAGGTTCAAAATCCACCGTTTCATATCCTTACCATTTCGTTCAACTCTTAATCTCAGATCTGTTTTGTCACTGTCTACAGTGACAGTAGCCCTGAGTTTCATGTCTTAGGTCAACTTTTTGATTTATTTTAGTTCGCCCAATTTTATTGGAGGTTACACCCATCCACCCCTTCATCCATAATTTTTCTCAATTTTTGGTTCATCCATTTCATATTTTCTAAAAATCGTTCTTAGTCCCAGCTACAGTTCTATCCCCCTGATCCCAGATCCGACCTTAGTCCACTAACCAAATCACAGAAAATCATAGATACATCCAAACAGGTCCAAACCAATTTTTCTGTCTTCCCAGCTCAAATTCCAACAACTTTGCTGAATAAACTACCCCTGATTCGAACGTCTCCCTCACGGTCCAAGGCAATCCACAGGGAAGTTCTCTGCTAACCTGTGATTTCAGGAACTGTACAACAGAAGATTGAAAATTCCATACGTCAAGATCCGAGTAGATCCAGGCCAGATCTTTAGGCCTAGGTTTAAGAACTTCAAGCTAGCTTTCCAACGGCGCCAGTCTCGTGTCGATCCGACGTCGGGGCTGATCACAGCGTCCATTCTCGCCGGAGCGCGCGCTGCAAAACAGCAACCACCAGTCCGTGGACAGCAAACCCGACGGGTGCCGATCGGAACCGCCCGACCCCCGGGCGATGTTTCGGTGTGCCGCCAGCCCAGGGAACACTTCCCTAAGTGTCCACACTACAGCGGCGCCACCGGGTCCCACACGACCCCTCCAGATAGCACGTGGGCCCCACGGTCGTGATCACGCATGTAGCCGAATCAACACACGAAGCTGCCCGTCATCCCAAATTCGGCCCTCCCGGGCCCATTGTGTCGCCCTTTACCTCCCTGCGTGGAGTGGGCATATTTCCATTGCTGTAATATTCATGTATTAACTGTCCCGGGAGCACGAGTTCGGCCGGGCCCGTTGTCCCCACGCCGAGCGCGTGGAGGTATCGCATTCGCTCCCTTACTTGGCATTTTGCTTAATTTTCATATATACTTGCTTATGCCACTGCTAGAGAGCATGATAGAGTAATTAGCTCACTTTCTATTTATATCACCGCTGCTGCGAGAGAGAGCGTTACCGTCCCGTGACCCGATCCGGGCACAAGTGAGAGCCGATCACCCTAGCTCACAGCCGGTTTCTCAACCGTGCACATCCGACGCTTCCCTCGTTAAGGGGCAGTCACGAGCTTGTCGTGTCCGTGGTCTCATCCCGCATCAATTTGGTATCAGAGCGAGTTTGAGTCTAGGGTGTCCAAAAAAAAAAGGTGTCATTTACGTCTAGTCATTAGTCATTTACGTCTAGTCGTGTTTAGGGTCATCATTGTTTCAAAACAAAAAAAAATGTCTTTTTGCATTGCATCCCTTTACTCGGTATATCAAAAGGTGTTGTCCGAACGTTAGGCTACGCCTATCGGGAAGACCGCACACTTGCGCGAGTGATCTTTGGATCGATTAACTCCGCCACGTGCCGAGTTTTGGTTATGTCTAGGTGCATCATATTAGTGTGTGTTTGCTTTAGTCGGCGTCGTCTAGTCGGTGTGTTTGCATGCCCACTCGTCGAGGTACTCAATACTCACCCCCACCACCACCAATGGCGGAATCCCGAGTCTATAGTTCCGATGAGGTGGCCACTATGTTCCGAACACTTATGGGAAAAATGGATGGGTTGAGTGAGCGCATGGATGAGTTAAGCACTCGAGTGGATAGGATGGAAGAAGCGAGTACTCGAGTGAATGGCCTAGGCACCCGCCTAGAAGAGAGGATGAAAGTTGTAGAGGATAGGGCCACTGGGTCGAACCAGTCCGTTCAAGGATTGGCCGGGAGAGTCACCGCACTAGAGAAAGGACCAGCCGAGACACACCCGATTGTCCCAATCCAGGCACCCGCCCCACCTACACAAGGTCAACCGGAGCCGGTTCATCAACCCGCGACTCCAAGGGTTCAAGGGGTAGCTACTAGGAGGCACGAAGTCCCCGAGGTGCATGACTACGAGTCCGATAATGAGCATCGGGGACATGGTCGTGATTATCGCCATACACGGCGTACCCACGACCGAGATATGGATGAACGGGCCATTCGGACCGTTCGGGCCGACCCTCCCACCTTTGATGGGTCCTTGGACCCAAAGGTCTACCTTGATTGGGAGGCTGGTATGGACCGATATTTTGAGTGGTTCGAGATGTCGGACCAACGAAAAGTCAAGTATGCCAGGATGAAACTTTTAGGCCAAGCCCAAACCTATTGGATAAACATGGAGAACCTATTGTTTCATCGTCAAGAACCCCCGATCGATACATGGACCGATATGAGGGAGAAGCTTAGGAAGAAGTACCTCCCTACCTCCTATCGCCAGCGTCTTATAGAGAGGTGGCAAAGTCTCACCCAAGGAGACCGGTCCGTCTCGGATTACATCGCCGAATTTGATGAGTACTACTTGCGATGCGATGCCACGGAGGAGGATTCCCTTACTGTCTCCTGGTTTCGGCGTGGTCTACGCCCACACCTACGGTATGAGCTTCTCCGTCGCAAGGTGGACAAGTTGGAGGATGCATACCAAGTTGCTCTCGAGATGGAGCAATTCGAGGGTGAGTTCGAGTATATTCCCCGGTGGAGCCCCGCTCCTCCCCGTAGTGACTCCCGTGGCTCCTTAGGTTCATACCCGAGGGGACCCATGACTCGTCCACAGGAGCCCGCCCGTCAAGAGCACTTTGCTCCTAGACCTCGACCTCCCCCACCACGGGATCTACCTCCACCCCATCCACCGGCACCTGTTGCCCGTCCCCCAGCTCCTATAGCCCGTCCTCTGGCACCGGCACCCCCTCCACTATTGTCCAAGGCACCTACACCTCCCCCATTGCTGCCTACACCCCCTACCCGACGGGATGATAAGGGTAAGGCCCCTCTTTTCGGGGAGAGTAGTCGATCGCGAGTGCAGTGTTTCCACTGTCATGGATTTGGCCACATTGCCAGCGAGTGTCCCGCTCGCGCCACCCTAGCCTTAGGTGTTGGAGGATCCGTACCTCCCGAGCCTGAGTGTGTTGATTACGAGGCCGATGAGGCACTAGCCGAGGAGTACTATGCCTTGGGAGGGGAAGAGTGGGAGAGCTCTCCCGCCGCTCAGGATGCAGCCACCTAGTGGGCTTGATGCTACCACCTTCATCTAGAGTCGTGCGTGAGTCTGTGTGTTTTCCTTGTGTGGTTTGTTTTATGTGGTGTGTTTTGAGTCGTTTGTTTGTGTGGTTTGCATACGTGTGTTAGTGCATAATGAGTTTGCATGTGTCGTGTGTAAGCTCGTTGTCGTTCTCTTATGAGTAAGAGGTGATTGGACTCACCCGATGAGTATGGGACCGGTTCTACATCTATACCCGGATCAGTCACCTATAGGGACTCAGCGGTGATTCCTAGTGAGTCTTTGAGATGTTTCTTTCCTTTTGAGAGTGCCCCTTCGGAGTGACCGCCTTTAGCCCATAGCAGTTCGCATATCGAGTATATATGGAATGAGCAGGTGCCGATCATTTGGAGTGGGGCGTACCCGTGTTACTTGGCACGGAGACAGATCCGCCGATGTACCTGAGCAGCAGCATCCCTTACTCGACGGGGTCGAGTTCCTCCCACCCGGGGAGAATTGATGAGGACATCAAGAGCTTATGGGTTGTATTGTATGTATTGGCTTGTATAGGTGTGTAGTATAGGTTGTATTGGCTTGAAAGTGTGTAATTTTTTATTTCTTTCATTTGGGCTCTCTTTGTAAGGCTTAATTAAGCCATTGGGCCACATTTCTAGGAAGAGTCCATTACTAGGTATCATGGTTTAGGTCCACTTAAGGGTGCTACTTCATATTGGGTCATTTGGTTTTAAATGGGTCATTAAGGCACTTAAGGCTCAAATTGGGTTCCACTCTCCCATGGGCCATCTAAGTGGGAATGGCCCATGACTAGCATGATATATTGGGTGGCTCTTGGCCCATGAATGGCCCTTGGCCCATGAAGGGGGGCGCCCTCTCTTTTGGCCTTATTAGGCTAGTTAGGTGTGATTTAGGTGAAGTTGGAATGGAATTAGTCTAAGGTTGAATAGAGATGGTCAAGTTAGATTAAAAAATTGTATTTTGTGTGTTATTCACACTTCATCTCAGCCATTCAATCCCCAACCCTTGATCCAAGGGTCCACATTAGATTTGAGTGGAGTCATATATAATGTTGTATTTTCATGAGAAATTCAATGGAAAAATCAGAATTTTTGTGAGTGTTCAAGGAGCTTGGTGCGCCCCTCTCTCCTCCCTTACTGTTCTTCCTTCCCCAACCCCAGATCTAGAGTGTATCCCTCTTCTATCATCCCCTCTCAACCTCTGGTGATCGTCTGTGCCGCCGCCGCCGCCGTTCGTGTCGCCTTCGAGCCGCCGTGGAATCGTCATCAAGTTTTTGTCCTGCTAGACAGAGGTGTAGTTCGAGAATTCCTGAAGCCAGCCATGAGTTCTGATTGATTTGAAATTTTGAGGGTTGGTTCCTATCTTCTAGACCCTTCTCCACAAAAAAATTTAGGTTCAAAATCCACTGTTTCATATCTTTACCATTTCGTTCAACTCTCACTCTCAGATCTATTCTGTCACTGTCTACAGTGATAGTAGCCCTGAGTTTCATGTCTTAGGTCCACTTTTTGATTTATTTTGGTTCGCTCAATTTTACTGAAGGTTACACCCATCCACCCCTTTATTCAAAAATTTTTTCAATTTTTGGTTTGTCCATTTCATATTTTCTAAAAATCGTTCTCAGTTCCAGCTACAGTTCTATCCCCCTGATCCCAGATCCGACCTTAGTCCACTAAACAAATCCCAGAAAATCATAGATACATCCAAACGGGTCCAAACTAATTTTACTATCTTCCCAGCGCAAATTCCAACAACTTTGCTGAAGAACACCACCCCTGATTCGAATGTCTCCCTTGCGGTCAAAGGCAATCCGCAGGGAAGTTCTCTGTTGACCTATGATTTCAGGAACTGTACAACATAAGATTGAAAATTCCATACGTCAAGATCCGAGTAGATCCAGGCCAGATCTTTAGGCCTCGGTTGAAGAACTTCAAGCTAGCTTTCCAACGGCGCCAGTCTCGTGTCGATCGGACGTCGGGGCTGATCGCAGTGTCCATTCTCGCCGGAGCGCGCGCTGCAAAACAGCAACCACCAGTCCATGGACAGCAAACCCGACGGGTGCCGATCAGAATCGCCCGACCCCCGGGCGACGTTCCGGTGTGCCGCCAGCCCAGGGAACACTTCCCTAAGTGTCCACACTACAGCGGCGCCACCGGGTCTCACACGACCCCTCCAGACAGCACGTGGGCCCCACGGTCGTGATCACGCGTGTAGCCGAATCAACACACGAAGCTACCCGTCATCCCGAATTCGGCCCTCCCGGGCCCATTGTGTCGCCCTTTACCTCCCTGCGTGGAGTGGGCATATTTCCATTGCTGTAATATTCATGTATTAACTGTCCCGGGAGCACGAGTTCGGCCGGGCCTGTCGTCCCCACGTCGAGCGCGTGGAGGTATCGCATTCGCTCCCTTACTTGACATTTTACTTAATTTTCATATATACTTGCTTATGCCACTGCTAGAGAGCATGATAGGCTAATTAGCTCACTTTCTATTTATATCACCGCTGCTACGAGAGAGAGCGTTACCGTCCCGTGACCCGATCCGGGCACAAGTGAGAGCCGATCACCCTAGCTCACAGCCGGTTTCTCAACCGCGCACATCCGACGCTTCCCTCGTTAAGGTGCAGTCACGAGCTTGTCGTGTCCATGGTCTCGTCCCGCATCAACTGCCTCCGCAAGTTCTGATACATCTTCGTTGCACCCGGGTCTACGGTGTACCTGCTCCCATGAGCCTCGCGCAACACCGCACGACGAACCTGCTCCTCCGCTAGGACGTATAGCCTACCACGGAATCTCACGGCTCCGTCCTCGCCGAGCTCTACATCAGCCAAAGCTAAAATCCGGGGCAACCCAGGGTCTGCATGCTGAGCCTCTATCACCTAATGATGGATAGCAGGCGTGACAGTCAGACTCGCAAGCACCGCTAACCTTGGCTCCTGGGGAATCTTGAGCCTGAACAAAACTTCGGGCACTTGTTCCCAGAGCCTCCACTTCCTCAACATCAAGGCACTGACCGCGACCTTCCGACTCAAAGCATCGGTGACCACATTCATCCTGCCCGACTGATAAGACAGGGTGAAGTCATAATCCTTCATGAACTCCATCCATCGCCTCTGCCTGAGGTTAAGGTCCCTCTGCGTGAACACATACCTCAAACTTTGATGGTCAGTGAACACCTCGAACCTCTCACCGTACATATAATGCCTCCAGATCTTCAGCGCGAAGATCACAGCCGCCAACTCCAGGTCATGGGTAGGGTAGTTCTCCTCGTGGGGCTTCAGCTACCAAGATGCATAAGCCACCACTCTACCATGCTGCATCAACACAGCACCCAATCTTATCCCGGAAGCATCTGTACACACCATAAAACCTCCCGATCCAGAAGGCAAAACCAACACCGGAGCCGAGGTGAGTAATCTCTTCAGTTCCCTGAAACTCTGCTCACACTCCTCAGACCAGACGAAAGGCACATCCTTCCGCGTAAGTCTAGTCATCGGGGCCGCAATGCAAGAAAAATTCTGAATAAATCACCGATAATAGCCCGCAAGCCCCAAGAAACTCCGGATCTCCGTCACAGACCTCGGCCTCAGCCACTGCATTACTGCCTCGACCTTGGCAGGGTCTACAGAAATACCATCACCAGAAATCACGTGCCCCAAAAAGTGCACCTCACGAAGCCAGAACTCACACTTACTAAGCTTTGCATACAACTGGTGATCTCGCAACGTCTGCAGCACCACACCCAAATGGTACGCGTGATCCTCGGCAGACTGCGAATAAATAAGGATGTCGTCCACAAATATGACCATGAACTGGTCCAGATACGGACGAAACACCCTCTGCATCAAGTCCATGAAGGCTGCGGGGCATTGGTGAGCCCGAACGGCATCACCAAGAACTCATAATGCCCGTACCTCGTACTGAACACAGTCTTCTCCACATCGGACTCGTGAATTCTCAGCTGATAGTAATCGGACCGCAAATCAATCCGCAAGAACACTCGTGCAGACTGAAGCTGGTCGAACAAATCATCAATCTGTGGTAATAAATACTTGTTCTTGATGGTCACCTCATTCAGCTGTCGGTAGTCAATGCACAACCGCAAGCTACCATCCTTCTTCACGAACAACACGGGCGCACCCCAAGGGTAAAAGCTAGGATGAATGTACCCCTTGGCCAGAAGCTCCTGCAACTGCGCCCTCAACTCCCTCAACTTAGCGGGGGCCATACGGTAGGGAGCCTTCACCAAAGGTCCCGTACCAGGCACAATCTCGATCACGAAATCAATCTCCCGCTGGGATGGCAATCTAGGTAAGTCCTCCGGAAAAACATCAGGAAACTCGCACACCACCGGAATGTCCCCGACATCCGGCTTCATCCGATCTGCCACAACCACGGAGGCGAGAAAACTCTGACAACCCGCATCAAGCAAACGACGAGCTCGAATCACAGAAATAAGAAAGCGGGAAGAGGAAGACCTGATACCTTGGAAATAGAAGGTGGGTCCGTGAAGTCTCCGGAAATAAACCCTCTTCGAGTCGCAAACCACCAACGCATGATGTGCCTCGAGCCAATCCATGCCTAAAATCACATCAAAGTCCTGAAGCGGCAACGCATAGAGCCTAGCCCGCAAACTCTGCCCTTCGACCCACACAGGAACCTCATCGAAGCAATACGGAGTGATCATAAAATCACCCGAAGGTAACTCTACTGCCAAATCACAGGACAACTGGGTCACCGGCTCCTCAATACTCAGCGCGAAATCCTCCGAAACAAAGAAATGAGACGCGCCAGAATCGAACAAAACCCCAGCCGCACAACCCAAAATCTGAACGGTACCTTCCACGAGCTGCGACGCCACTGCCTCTACCCTGGTCATGTGTGTGATCTGGCCTTGAGCTCTCTACCTGCCTCCCACACTAGCTGACCTAGGTAGCGGTGGATACTGTCCCTGCTGCTACTGCTGTTGTGGCCTCTGCTGCTGGGGAACCTGCTGTTGCTGAGGAAACTGCTGCTACTGCTACCTCTGAGGACAGTCACGCGCCATATGCCCTGGCTGGTCACACCGGAAATAAACTATCGGTGTTGTGCACTGCCAGCCTGGATGGTACTCGCTACATCGGGGACACGATCCTCGCGATCCACCCACTGATCCCTGACGCTGAAAAGGAATTGGTTGTTGTACACTACCCAATGATGCCTGCCTCTGATCCTTGGGCTTCTTCTTACCGAACCCCTTCTTGAGGAATTTCTTGACCTTCGAGCCAAAAGACACAGATCATGTCGCCGACGCTGCCGGTGTCGGCACTCCTGAACCACCCGACGCATGCTGAAAGGAACCCTACTGCTGGGTAGCTGACTGCTGGCTACGACCCGATAAAGACTGCCCTTGGCTAATCGGTCCTCGAGTCCTCTGCATATCCATCTCCAAAGAAGCCGCCACACGAGACGCTGTCTCAAGATCAATGGCCGCATTCGCGATCAAATGGTGCCTTAGCTCCTGCCTCAAGCCTTGTACGAACTGTGCGGTCTTCACCCTCTCATGCTCCATGATATGAGGTGCATACTGACCCAGCTCAACAAATCGGGCCCTGTACTGCAACATGGACATGTCGCCCTGAATCAGCTCCAGAAACTCACGCATCCGCTGCGTAGCAATATACTCTGGACAGTAGGTACGCTCGAAAGCACTGAAAAAGTCACTCCACGTAATCTGCTCAAGTGGACGAAGCTGGAAAGATGTCTTCCACTCAGAAGACCACCACTCCCGAGCCGTACCCTGCAACTGGTTGTAGGCCAACATCACTCTGTCCTTCGCAGTACACCGCATGGAACTGAACACCCGCTCCATCTCGTCGAGCCAACTCCGAGCCATATCAGGGTCTGGCTAACCGCCATAGTAAGGTGGATGGAACTGCATGAAATCCCTCACTGCTCGTCCTGGCTCACCCCTGGTCGATGAGCCCTCACCAGCCTCTCCGCCGAACTGCTGCGACATAAGCTGGTACATGCCATGGAAGAAATCCTCGGCCCACAGAAACCTCGCAGCATCCGCTGCCTCGGGGGCCGCTGGTGGCGCTCTACTATGCTCCTCCTGGTCCTGCTGAACCCCCTGCTTGATCTCCTGACCTCCAGCTGACTACCCCTGCCGAGAGCGAGTGCCCCGCCTCGACGCCATGCTCGCTCTTGAAGCAAAAGATAGGAAACACGAGAACTGCAAGGTTAAGAAAACACACGATGCCCGATGCCAGCGTCACATGTACATCATCGCTGTGGACTAGTGGACCACTGTAATTACTTATGATTCTCGTATAATCCCACATCCGCACTCTGATACCAGCTGTAACGACCCGAGAATCTGATTACCGGGAAGGCACGATAACCCGAGACTCGCACCGCCACCCACGAGTCCAAAGACTCGGAAGGGTTAAAGGGATGGTGTGGAGACTATACAAGTATCACAAATAATTGTAGAAATTAGACAATTATATGATTAAGCAGGAAATAAATTAACATTTTACATGATACATGGTCCACAAGATAACAATAAAATAACAACAATAGTAGTCCACAATTGGTACAGAGACAAGAAAGAAAAGTACAGCTACATGGGGCATACTCCGGCTCCGACCTCTGGCACTAACGATGGGCACCCGAACCACGCTGAGCCTCAGACGCGCTCCCCTGAGGCCGCGACTCATCTGAAACACGGTGAAAACACGTAGGGAATGAGTCTCGAAACAAGACTCAGTAGGTGTCACTCGAACCCTACCTCGCAAACGGAGAAACCGCTACTCTAGCAGTAAGCGAGTACCTTAGAAAGGGAAGCCTTGCAGTCTACAAAACACCAATCTCACGGCACGAAAATTGGCACACGTGCCACGGTGGAACGATCGGAACACCACGGTCAACATGACAAAACCCGAAGGTCGAAGTCGCACGACTGACAGTCTGTCACTCCCGACTCGACAAGAGTACCTCCCACTAGAAGCAAGACCGGCTGCGTCCACTGACTACTTTGTCCGTGTCTCAGGTGTCTCCCTCCGGCCCAGCAGGAACTGAGACACCGTACAAGTAACCATAAATAAGTGACTAGCTGGGGTCACGCTCGTCAGCATGGGTCCAACCGCCCCCAACCACGTGTGCACACATAGACTGCGCGACCCTGGTCTGGCCCTCTGACGGGTTTTCCCCTCAACCGGACTCTGGCGGCAAGACGTGGGGCCCTACAGAAACCGGTCCACAAACCGTCTCTAAGGGTAGCCTCTCCACCACTTCCTGGTGGGACCACACACGTGTAAGCAGGATACGACTAGTGGAGGGTCACTACGGAGTAGACTCTCAAGTCAACAAAAAATAACGTCCGTATTCGACGACGTACGGGGACCATTCCATGTACCAGCACCGTCACACGGAAACCATGATAGAAAAGAAACGGGGTTGCAAACCACCCGGGGCAACCTTGAGCCTGACGGTCTACCCTAGACGCGTCACAGGCTGTGACGGTCCAGCCTGTGACGGTCTAAGGCTGGACCGTCACAGCCATCTGATGGCCCAACACAGGGGTGTCAGGTCCTCGGTGCAAAAATGACTGTGACGCGCCTACCCTGGTGCGTCACAGGCCCTGACGCACCCAGCCTAGTGCGTCATAGGCTCTGACGCACCCAGCATGATGCGTCACAAGGCACGAAGGAACAAACTGTGACGCGTGTCACTCGATGCGTCACAGACTGTAACGGACCAAGTCTGGTGCATTATAGGGTGGGAATGCGTCTACTCTAATGCTCCCACACAAGGGCGTCACAAGGCTATGACACACCAGTCCTGGTGCATCACAGGCCTTGACCCCCAACGGTCAAAACCAACGGTAAAGCCAATGGTCGACTCGTCCCTGACGGTCTAACCCAGGCGCGTCACAGCGCCTGTGGCGGTCTATCGTGGGACCGTCACAGCCCCCAGACCCCAAATGGCTAAAAATAGGGCTGTGATGCACCCACCTGGGCGCGTCACATGGTGTGACGGTCACTGGAAGGACCGTCACACAGGTCCGACGGTGAAACGGCGTGAAATGCCCAAAAATTCCAACCACACCCCCATGCCTCCATAGGAGAGGGGGAAATCAAAGGGGAAGACCCCCTGGGGATCCCTAGCATGCTTCTAAGCCATCAAAACACCAAATCGTGACCTAAAAACATAGATCGGGCGAACTCTCCCAAAATCATGCTTTTGCCCAAACCCGCTCAAAGACACCCCTCTCGACTCCCATTCGGCCTACAAAACGTGGGGGATGACGGGATGAGCATAGGGATTCGTCCCCCTACCTCAATAGAGCGAAAGCTCCACCGAATCGAGCTCAAACCACGAAGAATGCTTTTGGAAACTATCATTCCCCGAGCCTTTATTACAGTAGAAGACTCGCTCGGGAGCGTGAATAGCCAGCATGGTAAGCCTCTTACAAGCAAGAACGATCAGAGCGCGAAACAATCACATAAATAAATGTAATTGCACATGATTTAATCAAACTCCAGCTTTATTTCATAAATGATCAATATTCAAAATACAACCACTTTCCATCATCGTTCATTCTACTAGACTTAAGAAATAGGAAAATTACATTGACTCGATCTAGACATTATAGACTTCCTAAGTCTTCGCTCATCTTTAATCACTCTCGGATCCGCTACTTGAATAATCTGAATCCGACTCACTTTCATTTTCTGAAAAAGATTGGAAATAGGTAATGAGCACACTTGCCCAGTAGGTATCTTCGCATCAACAAGAAAGCACTATTAAAGCAATTAACATTTTTGCTCTAAGGAAATAAGGCAAAATCATGCAATGCGATGATCACGCGATTAAATCAAAGTAACAAGACAATCATATAAGATGGAATGAGAACAAGAACGAACTGGCAAAAATATAACAAGAACATGATATTGGCCTTTCATGAATAAGAATATATCGAGAATGTACTAGCAAGCCACATAATCAACACGTTAGCATCTTATGCTTATGAGCAAGTGCTTCATGAATTTCTGTGGAATATCAAGCAAGAAAGCCATGTACAAGAATGTCATGTCGTGTCGTGGATCTTCACTTATTTAAAGAAATAGTACTCCCAGCGCAATGCGATGCCAGTAGCATCATACCCCATAGTTTATAAAATAGTACGTTTCCAGCAATCAGCCGAGGGGACTAGCATAGATCCCTTGAACACAATCAGTGCTCGATCGCATCTTCAGGTATAAATTAAGCTACTTCCATGCATGTAACAGTAAAGTATGGCCAAGAATATAACAATTCCAAATAATGAAAATCAATGAATGAACGCTTTAATTTGAATATATGGGATCAAGAATGACTTAGACTATGCTATGCTTATGAAATAAATCGGTAGCATAACAGTATATTCTCTTAACTTTCATTCATTATATTAAGTCTATTTAAGCAATATGATAGGTTCTAGATCATCAAGGGTTATCTAGAAACATTGAAATATCAACCCTTGGTCAAACCTTAGGTTGAGATACTCAAGTCATGTGACGGTCATTCACTGGGCCGTTACATTGTGTGACGGTCTAGTATAGGACCGTTACATTTGTCTTAATCCAGAATCAAGAATTCAAACTCAGATGAATGTGACGGTCGTATATTGGGCCGTTACATGTGCCTGACGGTCCAATACAAGGCTGTTACATTACTAGATCCAGAAAACAACGATAGTGTATTCTAGTTAATGGGTTTTAATGGTACAACCAACTTGGCGTCCTAGTGGGAATCCCAGGCTCGCGGAGAATTACGGAGGCCTTGAAATAAGATTTCCTAGTCCATTGGAAGGAATATCCAATAGAGAGGTCCTCAAGTCCAAGAATATGTTCCTATAGTGCAAAGTGTGAACTAATGGACAACATACCTGAGTATGTGCCATGTACTTATAGAAATAACTCTATTGATAGAGAAAGAAATATATATAGACATATATCGATGTGAAATCATGATAAAAACTCTATCAATACATCATTCAAAATCATGTTTCTAATTACAAAACTATAGAGTTTGGGCTCATGAAATTAACATAACTTAAAGTAACAATAAGATGCCAAAACATGCAATACCTATCATGAATGCTTAAATAATCTCAAAGTCACATAATCAGGTTAACACTTAGGTAACTAGGCTTAATAATAAGTAAAATTAACAAGTCTTATTCTATCTTAGGGTTGACAGAACACAGGTCTTCTGACGGTCTAACTGAGGTGCGTCACAGTGAAGGTGATGGTCTGTCGAACAGTCGTTACAGTATGTAACGCTCCTGTCCGAGTGCGTTAGAGACAACAGTGAAAACTAAAACATAACAGAGTGTGTGACGGTCTGTCGTAAGGCCGTTATATGAGTGTGACGGTCCTACGCTGATGCATCAGAGAGTCTGCTAACAGAAAATGATATGAAACCTAAGATATCAACTCACATCATGTCTGTAAATCAAATACCATGTCTATTCTAGGCATGATAACAAAGTATAGGCTATCTATATGCATGGGTATCAATGAAATAGACAAGGTACATCTTTTAAATTTCCAATTAGGGCTAAGAGATGCATGTAATGCATAGAACTTAGTAAAACATGAAATTGATGCTCTACTATGCATGGAATTCAATCAAACCAGAGGGCTTATAGTCCTATCAAGTTATTTTTACCGTTCATGAGATAACCTACCTCTTGTCTAAGCTTTAAACTTCCAATTATGGTCTGAACACCGAGCCCTAGTTCCCTTCTTCCTGTGACTTTCCAGCAACTCCCTTGGGCTCTAACTCCACGACCTCTTGACCTAAAGACGTGAAATTTAGAGAGGAGTTAGTCTAAAGTATTGTAAACAAATACTTCTAAAAAACTTACCCAAGATTACACCTCCTTACCTTGATTCCTTGCGAGCCAAAAGTAAGGGTCGCACAGTTCAGAACTAGGTCCTATTTATAGGGTTTTGGCTATGGTTTGAAGATTAGATCGATTCTAGAGTCCTTAATTTGTCAGAATCTAATCCCTAAGAGTCCTTAGTAATGTTATAACTCTTCCTACGTTGATCTCTAGTGGATAAGAGTCCAAAGTTTTGATCTTTGTACTTGTTCTTTCCTTCACGTAACTAACAGGATGTAACGGTCTAATGCAGGTGCGTTAGAGGCATCTGATGGTCTCACGATAGACCGTTACATTTATTGTTCCCAGAGTTCAACATTAATCAAACTCTTAAGCTTACAGGATTCACAGAGTGTAACGGTCGTAGACCCATGCGTTACAAGCATGTGACGGTCGCGCGATAGACCGTTACATTCAACGTATATAGAGTTTCAAATAAAAAAAACTCTTTTATTCATTTATCATATAATTATCTATATAATTTGTATTTATCCTTAAATAAGCTAAATAACCTTCTAGAACATGGGCCAAACTTAATGGTTTTGGGCCTTAAACCTTTTAGATGATGTGTAAATAGGCTTGGTTAATTATTTAACCTAATTGGGCCTTATAATTACTTATTAGTCTCAGAATCCCTTTATTAATATATTTAGGCCTTTATAAATTCTAGAAAATTATTTATATAAATTCTGGGGCACTACACCCTCCACCACTTAGAAAAATTTGGTCCCCAAATTCAATACATGGATTATGGAGAGTGTGCTTACAGTTAAATAATTCTGGGAATCTTTTTCTCATGGCTGCTTCGATTTCCCATGTTGCTTCGTACGGCCATGTTTTCTTCCATTGAATTTTGACCATAAGGATCACCTTATTTCTTAGTTGACGCACTTCTCGTTCCAGAACTTTTATTGGTGTTTGTTCGTACGTCAGATCCTTCTGAATCTCCAGATTGTCATAAGTGAAAATATGATCTGGATCATATACATACTTCTTCAGTATAGAGACGTGGAATACGTCATGAACTCCTGCTAATTGTGGAGGTAAAGCCAGTTTGTAGGCTACTTTGCCGATTCTTTCAAGAATTTCAAACGGGCCAATGAATCTTGGAGTTAACTTTCCTTTAATGCCATATCTTCGAATACCACGACCTGGAGAAACCTTCAAATACACATGATCTCCTACCTGAAACTCCAAGTCACGCCTTCGACTGTCAGCATAAGACTTTTGCCTATCTTGCGCCATTTTCATTCTTTCCTAGATAAGCTTTAGTTTCTCTGTAGAATCTCTGATAAGGTTAGGGCCTAGAAATCACATTTCCCCTATTTCATTCCAACATATTGGAGATCGACAACTTTTCCCATATAGAACCTCAAAAGGTGCCATTTGTATGCTTGCTTGATAGCTGTTATTATATGCAAATTCCGCCAGAGACAAGTGATCATGCCAACTTCCTCCAAAATCTATGACACAAGCCCTGAGCATGTCTTCTACCACCTGATTTGTTCTTTCCGTCTGACCATCCGTTTGTGGATGAAAGGTTGTGCTGAAATTTAATCTGGTCCCTAGTGAATGTTGTAGACCTTTCCAGAACTGTGATGTGAATCGAGGATCTCTATCTGATACAATAGTGACTGGGACCCCATGTAGTTTGACAATTTCCTTTATGTATAATGCTGCTAGAATATCCACAGACCACCGACTTTTAATTGGTATGAAATGTGCAGACTTAGTCAACCGATCTATGATTACCCATATTCCGTCATGTCCACCTCTTGTCTTAGGTAATCCCATGATGAAATCCATTCTTATGCTCTCCCATTTCCATTCAAGAATATTTAAGGGATGTAATTTACCTGCAGGTCTGAAATGTTCCGCCTTCACTTGTTGGCACGTGAGACAGCGGGACACGAAGTCAAGCTATTTCTCTCTTCATGTTGGGCCACCAAAAGTTTCTTTTGAGATCCTGATACATTTTTGTACCTCCTGGATGAATGGTGTACTTTGATTTATGTGCTTCTTCTAAGATCAATTTCTTTGTATCCTCATGATCCGGTATACACATTCGACCCTTGAATAGCAATCTTCTATCATTAGAAATAGAAAAATCCGGCCTTTGTTCAATATTGGCCTTAATTTCAGTGAAATTGGATCATCCTCTTGTATCTTGGCCAAATCCTCTATCAATGTAGGTTGAGCTCGGATATTAGCTATGAAGTAATTTTCTTCCTTAATGTCAACATCTAAATTCAACTGAGCAAATTGAGGAATAAGGTTAGTTACACTAATCATGAGACTTGATAACATACCCATTGGTTTTCTGCTGAGTGCATCTGCTACAGCATTTGCCTTGCCAGGATGATATTGAATAGTAAAATCAAAGTCCTTGAGATGTTCTAACCACCTCCTTTGCCTCATGTTAAGCTCTTTTTGAGAGAATAAATATTTCAAGCTCTTGTGGTCTGAGTAGATCGTAAACTTTTCTCCATAAAGATAATGACGCCAAATTTTCAAGGCGAAAATAACCGCTGCCAATTCTAAATCATGTACAGGATAATTTTCTTCGTGACGTTTCAATTATCTTGAAGAATAGCAAATCACCTTTCAATTCTGCATAAGGACACATCCTAAGCCAATTCCAGACGCATCTGTATATACTTCAAATCCACCACCTTCCATTGGTAGTGATAAAATAGGGGCTGTGATAAGATGATTCTTAAGACTTCGAAAACTCTTTTCACAGTCCTTCGACCAGACAAAAGGATTTTCTTTTCTAGTAAGTCTAGTTAAAGGAACCGCGATCTTTGAGAAGTCCTATATGAATCTCCTATAATAACCTGCTAGACCCAAAAAGCTTCTTACTTTAGATACAGTCGTTGGCTGACTCCAATCTCTGACAGCTTCTACTTTAGAAGGATCTACAGTAATACCTTCTTTTGAAATAACGTGGCCTAGGAATGAGACTTCCTTGAGCCAGAATTCACACTTATTGAGTTTGGCATAAAGCTTGTGTTCTGTAAGTGTTTGCAAGGCTATCCTTAGATGTTCTTCATGTTCTTCCTTTGTCTTGGAATATATTAGAATATCATCGATGAAGACGACAATGAGCTGATCTAGATATTACTGGAAGACACTGTTCATAAGTTGCATGAATGCTGCTGGGGCATTAGTTAACCCGAACGGCATCACCACGAATTCATAGTGGCCATAACGACTTCGAAAAGCCGATTTATAAATATCCTCTTCTTTGATTCTAAGCTGATGGTAACCAGATCTAAGGTCAATCTTAGAGAAATACTCTGCTCCCGAAAGCTGATCGAAGAGCTCATCAATACACGACAATGGATACTTATTTTTGATTGTAAGCTGATTCAGTCACCGGTAATCGATACATAGCCTGAGCGAACCATCTTTCTTGTTGACAAATAGAACCGACGCACCCCAAGGGGATGTGCTGGGTCTAATGAAACCCTTGTCTAGAAGTTCCTGTAACTGCTTCTTTAGTTCCTTGAGTTCTGTGGGGGACATCCTGTAAGGGGCTATAGAAACAGGTGCTGCTCCAAGAATGAGTTCAATGGTAAAGTTTACTTCCCTCTCGGGCGGTAAACTAGGTAGTTCAGATGGGAACACGTCTGGGAACTCATTTGCAATAGGAATGTTTGCTAGGATAATTTCCTTAGATTCGGTAATAATGACTGAAGCAAGAAAAGCTTCACATCCTTGCGAGATAAGCTTGCAAGCGTGAAGAGAAGATATAATGGTAGGATACTTCTTGTATTTGATGCCAAGAAAAGAAAATCTTGGAAGATCGAACTTTCGAAAAGATATAATCCTATTTCGGCAATTGATATAAGCATCATGGTCTACAATCCAATCAACCCCTAAAATGGCATCATAACCTTTCATGTCAACGCACACGAGGTTTGCGGGGAGATTATGTCCTTCTACTATCACTTCGCTATTAGGATAATACTCGGTGAGCTTGGTTCTAGATCCTAAAGGTGTAGTAATAGCAAGATCTGAAGGTAAGGGGAATGATGCAATTGACAATATTTTTGCAAAGGTAGTGGAAATAAAAGAATGAGAGGCACCAGTATCGAATAGCACAAATGTAGGATGAGAATAAATTTGAAGAGTACCTTCCATAAGCCCATCATTTGGATCCCTGGGTGCTTCTTCTTCATCTATAACAGCATTGAGGCGAGCCTGCCTCCTACGTCCTCCATTAGTTGATTGATCTTTCATAAGGGGCAATCTGGCACACGATGCTCCCTACTTCCACAACGTAAACAAGCACTGAGGTGCTTCCAGCATTCTTCAGCCAAGTGGCTGAATTTCTCGCAAAAAGTGCATGCCATGACAACTTGCTCCTTCTCTTCCTTAACCTTTTTATTATTCCTCTGGGAACTTCCACCGCTCCCGCTCCTTGATCTTTTCTTACTGTCACGGCTTTTGTATGGTTCCGTGATGCTAAACTTCTCCTTCTTATAATGCCGATCAGAACATCGGCTTGACTCTTCTCCTTTCCCTTTTAACTTCTCGACCTTTTCTAAGGTCCTCTCGCATAGATATGCCCTCTGAACCATCTCCGCATAAGTGCGGATATTCTGTGTCCCAAGTTGCTGAATGAAACCGGGCCGTAACCCGTCCATAAATCGATTTACTTTTAATAATTCTGTGCTAATAAGGTGTGGTGCGTATGGTGCTAGTCTTGAAAACTACAGCTCATACTCTGCCACCGACATCATTCCTTGTCTAAGGGAGGCAAACTCCATGGCTTTCCTTTCCTTTACATGCTCGGAGAAATATTTGGAATGGAATAAAGTAAGAAAACCATCCCACGTATGTGGCGCATCGGCCGGAGGTGCCGGAATCGACTTCCACCAAGTACGGGCATCTTTATTTAATTGGAATGTTGCTAGACGGACCTTCTCCTGATCCGTGCATTGTATAACATCAAATATCATATTCATCTCATCGATCCAATTTTCTGCCTCATCGGGATTTGAAGATCCATATAATCGCGGAGGATTTAGACTCCGGAAGTTGCGATGTAGGTCACCAGCCCTTGCCCCGGCACCACCTTGTGCTATAGTTTGCAATGCCTGAGTGAGGCCGACAACTGTTTGTTGCATACCGTCCCAATCTACGTGATGAGCCATTTGTAAAATAGGGTACCTGAGAGAGAAAAATAATAACTTGTTATTTCTCATGAAAATCAACCTTAAAGCTAATTAATTATCTTATCCCGGGCTCTACCCAATTCTCACATGGGTATGGAAATTCCTTCCTTAGTTCATAGGTAGGGGTCCTTAAACCTTGGACTTGTCCTATGACATGATTCCTTTCCCTAAGTCTTGAGACTTAGGCTCTGATACCAACTTAACTGTCACGCCCCGAGCCTTTATTACAACGGAAGAGTCGCTCGGGGAGCGCGAACAGCCGGCATGGTAAGCCTCTTCCAAGCAAGAACGATCAGAGCGCGAAACAATCACATAAATAAATGCAATTACACATGATTTAATCAAACTCCAGCTTTATTTCATAAATGATCAATATTCAAAATACAACCACTTTCCATCATCTTTCATTCTACTAGACTCAAGAAATAGGAAAATTACATTGACTCGATCTAGACATTATAGACTTCCTAAGTCTTCGCTCATCTTTAATCACTCTCGGATCCGTTACTTGAATAATCCGAATCCGACTCACTTTCATTTCCTGAAAAAGATTGGAAATAAGTAATGAGCACACTTGCCCAGTAGGTATCTTCGCATCAACAAGAAAGCACTATTAAAGCAATTAACATTTTTGCTCTAAGGAAATAAGGCAAAATCATGCAATGCGATGATCACGCGATTAAATCAAAGTAACAAGACAATCATATAAGATGGAATGAGAACAAGAACGAACTGGTAAAAATATAACAAGAACATGATATTGGCCTTTCATGAATAAGAATATATCGAGAATCTACTAGCAAGCCACATAATCAACACGTTAGCATCTTATGCTTATGAGCAAGTGCTTCATGAATTTCTGTGGAATATCAAGCAAGAAATCCATGTAAAAGAATGTCATGTCATGTCGTGGATCTTCACTTATTTAAAGAAATAGTACTCCCAGCGCAATGCGACGCCAGTAGCATCATACCCCATGGTTTATAAAATAGTATGTTTCCAACAATCAGCCGAGGGGACTAGCATAGAGCCCTTGAACACAATCAGTGCTCGATCGCATCTTCAGGTATAAATTAAGCTACTTCCATGCATGTAACAGTAAAGTATGGCCAAGAATATAACAATTCCAAATAATGAAAATCAATGAATGAACGCTTCAATTTGAATATATGGGATCAAGAATGACTTAGACTATGCTATGCTTATGGAAATAAATCGGCAGCATAACAGTATATTCTCTTAACTTTCATTCATTATATTAAGTCTATTTAAGCAATATGATAGGTTCTAGATCATCAAGGGTTATCTAGAAACATTGAAATATCAACCCTTGGTCAAACCTTAGGTTGAGATACTCAAGTCATGTGACGGTCATTCACTGGGCCGTTACATTGTGTGACGGTCTAGTATAGGACCGTTACATTTGTCTTAATCCAGAATCAAGAATTCAAACTCAGATGAATGTGACGGTCGTATATTGGGCCGTTACATGTGCCTGACGGTCCAATACAAGGCTGTTACATTACTAGATCCAGAAAACAACGATAGTGTATTCTAGTTAATGGGTTTTAATGGTACAACCAACTTGGCGTCCTAGTCAGAATCCCAGGCTCGCGGAGAATTACGGAGACCTTGAAATAAGATTTCCTAGTCCATTGGAAGGAATATCCAATAGAGAGGTCCTCAAGTCCAAGAATATGTTCCTATAGTGCAAAGTGTGAACTAATGGACAACATACCGGAGTATGTGCCATGTACTTATAGAAATAACTCTATTGATAGAGAAAGAAATATATATAGACATATATCGATGTGAAATCATGATAAAAACTCTATCAATACATCATTCAAAATCATGTTTCTAATTACAAAACTATAGAGTTTGGGCTCATGAAATTAACATAACTTAAAGTAACAATAAGATGCCAAAACATGCAATACCTATCATGAATGCTTAAATAATCTCAAAGTCACGTAATCAGGTTAACACTTAGGTAACTAGGCTTAATAATAAGTAAAATTAACAAGTCTTATTCTATCTTAGGGTTGACAGAACACAGGTCTTCTGACGGTCTAACTGAGGTGCGTCACAGTGAAGGTGACGGTCTGTCGAACAGCCGTTACAGTATGTAACGCTCCTGTCCAAGTACGTTAGAGACAACAGTGAAAACCAAAACATAACAGAGTGTGTGACGGTCTGTCGTAAGGCCGTTATATGAGTGTGACGGTCCTACGCTGATGCATCAGAGAGTCTCCTAACAGAAAATGATATAAAACCTAAGATATCAACTCACATCATGTCTGTAAATCAAATACCATGTCTATTCTAGGCATGATAACAAAGTATATCTCTATGCATGGGTATCAATGAAATAGACAAGATACATCTTTTAAATTTCCAATTAGGACTAAGAGATGCATGTAATGCATAGAACTTAGTAAAACATGAAATTGATGCTCTACTATGCATGGAATTCAATCAAACCAGAGGGCTTATAGTCCTATCAAGTTATTTTTGCCGTTCATGGATAACCTACCTCTTGTCTAAGCTTTAAACTTCCAATTATGGTCTGAACACCGAGCCCTAGTTCCCTTCTTCCTGTGACTTTCCAGCAACTCCCTTGGACTCTAACTCCACGACCTCTTGACCTAAAGACGTGAAATTTGGAGAGGAGTTAGTCTAAAGTATTGTAAAAAAATACTTCTAAAGAACTTACCCAAGATTACACCTCCTTACCTTGATTCCTTGCGAGCCAAAAGTAAGGGTCGCACAGTTCAGAACTAGGTCCTATTTATAGGGTTTTGGCTAGGGTTTGAAGATTAGATCGATTCTAGAGTCCTTAATTTGTCAGAATCTAATCCCTAAGAGTCCTTAGTAATGTTATAACTCTTCCTGCGTTGATCTCTAGTGGATAAGAGTCCAAAGTTTTGATCTTTGTACTTGTTCTTTCCTTCACGGAACTAACAGGATGTAACGGTCTAATGCAGGTGCGTTAGAGGCATCTGACGGTCTCACGATAGACCGTTACATTCATTGTTCCCAGAGTTCAACATTAATCAAACTCTTAAGCTTACGGAATTCGCAGAGTGTAACGGTCATAGACCCATGCGTTACAAGCATATGACGGTCGCGCGATAGACCGTTACATTCAACATATATAGAGTTTCAAATAAATAAAACTCTTTTATTCATTTATCATATAATCATCTATATAATTTATATTTATCCTTAAATAAGCTAAATAACCTTCTAGAACATGGGCCAAACTTAATGGTTTTGGGCCTTAAACCTTTTAGATGATGTGTAAATAGGCTTGGTTAATTATTTAACCTAATTGGGCCTTATAATGACTTATTAGTCTCAGAATCCCTTTATTAATATATTTAGGACTTTATAAATTCTAGAAAATTGTTTATATAAGTTCTGGGGCACTATAGAAACCCCGCTCCTTCACGCTTCCCACTTACACCGCACGCCCACGAGCTCGCCTCGCAACCGCCCACGCAACCGCGCCGTTGCCCCGTCGCCGTCTGCAGCCGGAGAGAGGCCCGCCGCGATCGAATGGGAGAGAGAGAGGGGGAGAGGGGGCGGTTCTCACGGTGGGAGGAAGAAGAAGAAGGGTGGGGAGAGAGAGAGAAAAGAGAGGGTATTTATAGAAAAACCTGAAAATTTTGAAAAATACCAAAAAATCAAAAATTACATATCCGCGATCCTCGGAACGCACCGATCGCAACGGTACCACTCTCGCCTTGGTGAACGATCCGATTCACCCGCAACGAGGTTCCGAATGAATTACCGAAACACACACCAGGAATCAGAAAACACACGCGAAAAAGCCACGGAACGCTTCCGGGCCTCCGAAACAACTCTGGATCGCACCGATCCGAACACGAAAGATGTCCGAAATGAAATTTCAGACACAACGGAGCCGAACACTCCGAGAAACCAGATCCGGGACCCACGAAGAAGGATCCGAAATGTCCGGGATATTACATACATCCCTCCTTGAAATTTTTCTAAGGCCGCATAGTCCTTGATTAAATAAGCGTGGACCTAGTGATCTCAGGATCTGAGGCACTTTCTGAGGGGGAGTTTTAGAAAAGCTCCTAAAGCAGTCGTCTCAGAAGCATCAACCATTCCTTCTCTTCTCTACACAAGAAAGGGGGCAAGTGAAGTTTTTTTAAAAAAAAATGGAAGAAAAGGGTTGAAGGAGTTATCAAAAAAAAAGGAAATTAGGGCCAGGTCGACCATTCCGGTTGACCGCCAACCCGCGTCCGGTCGACCGAATCTGGCAAACTGGACCGGCTGTGTCACGCCCCGAACCGATAGCAGCGGAACGTGTCGTTTGCTCGGAACGTGGCAGTTAAACAGTCGTGAATGATCAAGAGCAATCGCATAAGACCAAGATAATTTCGAACAACAATAGAAATTTATATTTCTATTATAAATCTCTTACAAGAACTTGTTGTCCAGCTTAGAGACTCCAACATAATGGAAAGGAATGAAACGACATACTACAGACTTAGACAAGATAACTGAATAAGAGACGATAAGCTAACTTAGCTAGACAATACTATCTAGACTCAAGAAAAATAAAAGACTCGGGTTCACTAGTTTCCACAGCTCGCTTGCACACTTGTCCCGCCCGTGTGGGTCTCGGTCTTGCTAGCTACCTGCTTACCTGAAAATGTTGGAATAAAACGGAGTGAGCGAACGCTCAGTAGGAAATTATATCTCAAGAACTAGCAATGAGTTTAAGTAATTACAATTTCTCACATGTAAATGCAATAAGGCTATGCATGTAGAAATAACTGAACAAGTAACTAATCAAGAGAATAACACATCGTGCAAAACATTCAAGAAACTTTCATGAGAGACTTTATAGATTATTGGCTATTTCACGCAAGAACTTTGCCCGAGTCGGGCCACGCAAGTCAAGTCACCCAAGTCGAGTCACGCACGCAAGAAAAGAGAGAGATCGTGGAATGCCAAAGATCAAGATAAAGAGTACTCCGGTGCAATGCTAGACACCGTTATCATTAAAACTCCCATGGGCACTAGTACTTTCGGGCGCTCCTCCCAGGACCAGATCGGGCCCTATATGCACAGCATTCACGATAGATCTAGACATCCACGATAGTTTATAGCCAATAAGGAGTTCCAAGAACAAGCTTTAATTAGGATGATAAGATAAGATTTTCATGGAATTCAAGGGCAAGACCCTTGAGTAAGGACATACTGGCGATAAAATCCACGCAAAGCATATAAATCATGACATGTCGATAAACTGGGTGGAATTGGTTCCCTAACCAGGTACCATGACAAATAAGTGCCCATATGTAGATGGTCACTCCTTTATATAGAATTGTGATCTACAAGAATAGCATGTTAATAACATGAGGTCCACAAGAATCATCATAGCAAAGTTGATATAGAATTGGGGTCTACAATAACATCTCATTGATGGCATGTTTTCCCCCATTCCTTAAGATAGTTCTCATATCATACATATAGTATAACATGAGGGCCGGTATACCATGTTTCCTTAGAGTGACATGGTAAAGATTGTGTAATGGATTTTTAGGGTACAACCAGCTCAGTCGACCTTGAGGGAATCCAAGGTACGAGGAGTCTTACGGAGGTCTCTATGACTAACTCGCTAGTCCAAAGGAACGGAATGTCCAATGGAGAGCTTGTATGTCAATGAGAGTTGAGGGTGATCGATAGAACAACATGAAAACGTGGGACTATACTCACGGAGTGGAGATATAGTGCCGATATACATATATATAAATATAATGAAAACCCTCAGTTAGCAGTAACAGGTAAAACATTTTTACAGAAAATAACGACTTTGATTAAGTCACTACTTAAGTAAATAACGCCTTAAATAAGGGCGTTTACATGCATTTCCAATTTTGCAGAAATTTCCATAATTCTGTGTTTTATCAAAAACACGCCCTTTACAGGGGCGTTTTATTTCAATGTGACGACATGCACAATGGTCGTCCATTCTTTAATCCTATTTTTTTGCAGGATATACATATTCTGGGATTTATCAAAGACACGCCCTGAACGGGGGCGTTATTTTCAAATTCACGCCCTCGATCGTGGCGTGGGTTTCACAAGAAACGACTTGGTTCAGGTCGTGAATTCATGCTTTTCAAGAATTTTTATAAATTTCAGGATAATAAATTTCAGGAGACAAGATATATAGTCATGACAAGAAAAATAGTAGGATTTCACGGTATACTCATGCATTACATTAGTTTCAAGATTTCATAGCTATTAAATTTTAAACGTGAACAATTATTAATTGCATGTAATTTCATGGAATTAACGCCTTTGTACAGGGCGTCGAATTTAGGAATTGACGACCTGGTCAGTGTCGTGTCTTGTAAAATAGCGCCCTTGACAGGGGCGTCTCTTTCAAAAATATTCCAGAAAACGCGTAGAAGCTATATTAAAACTTATATTCATGCATGTGATGATGTATATTCATTGAATTAACTTGTTTGGGCTACAGTGCCTTGAGAAAACCTACCTTGAACGGTGAGGAGATGGTTTGCAGATCGGACAGGAAGAATAACTTCGTTCTCCAAGAATCCTCACACCACAGTCACCCTGTAGAGGAAGAGGAAAAGAAGGAAGATGAAGATGTTTACTAATCTTCATAACCATAACCGAAGTTAAGAAGAATATGGAAGAACATTACCTGTTCTTTGACAGCAGCTGCAGAGTTTCCTATAGAATATGAAGGATAGTTAGTAACCTTCGTAAAATAAAAAAAAGCAGAGGAAGAGATGAGAAGAACATGATGTTCTTCACGTACCTTTGAAGAATTGAATCGCAAAAATAGCGATCGAGCTTGATTTAGGGGGTATTTATAGGATTTAGGTGAACCTAATAGAGTTAGTGTTTTAATAGAAGTAACACTTCCGATTTAGAGTTATTACTACATTCGAACTCTTTCCCATAGTTATCACTTACCCTGGATAAGTTCCTGGGTCGAACGGAAGTGGAAATGAAATTGACGCCTTGTCATAGGGCGTTTCTTTAAGACACGCCCAGTGGAGAGGCGTTTCTTGTTTAAAACACGCCCAGGAAAGGGGCGTTTATCTTACTTGCCCTATTTGGTGTTTGGAATTTGACGCCATGTGGTGAGGGCGTCCTTTCTTGAATCACGTCTTGTTTAAGGGCGTGTCTAATTTAAATAGCGCCTTTATCAGAGGCGTTATTTCATTTTATTTTATTTATCTATTTATTTGATTTATTTAAAATCTTTATTTTTATTAATATTTTATCAGGGTTGCTATATTTCTTCCTTCTAATAAAAGTATAATGTAATAAATGTGAATATTAATTTAAATTATTAATAAAATACTAATGGATGTTTTCTTCAAGATTTAATGATTCTCAATTCAAATAAAATGGTATTATGCATTAAATGCCTTACTTAAAAATAACATGTTATTCTTAAAATTATGATAATACAATGGTAGGGTTCATGAGTTCTTTTTGTGAGATTTCTCAGGATGTCAGGGGGGTCGTGTACCGAGTCTGGCCTTGATTATTTACGTTGTATTATATTTATTTATATTGCATTATATATTCATAAACATATTTGTTACTTTCTAACCCTCATATACCTATTAATAATTTGTATGTATATAGGGATTTTATTCCTCATAATTTGTTTAACTTTTATTAGTCTTTGTCCTAGGTATCAGAGGCAGGTTCGATCTGAGCAACCATATAGGAATATCGCTTGACCATTTATTTATTTGAATAAATTTTTAATTAACATTATATACTTATAAGAGTAGGTATATCATTATGTATATTTTTATTCTTGTTCTAAAAATTACCGGGCGTTACAGGCTGACCCTTAACCGAACCCCTTTTAAAGGGGGGCTTCAAACCCTATTTCCTCATTCTCTCATAGCCATTCACTCTCCCATTCCTTCTCCAACCCTAAACCACCCCAAAACTCCTCTCTCAAGTCCTAATACCTCCTCTTTCTTCCATCCTCACAAAATCCGGTGTGTTCATCACCGTCTCGGGATGACATCTCCACCGCGGCTTGTGCAACCTTGCAGCCACTCCCTGAGCTCCTGCTTGGGGAGACGGTTCTTCCGCCATCTCTTGGTGTGCCATCTGTGTTGTGCCCATGTGGTTTTGATGATGGTTTTAAAGGTGGTTTTGATGATTGATTTTTGATGTGAGTTAATCACTGTGAGTCATCTTGCTGTGTCTTTTATATGCTCGATTAATTCATGTTTATCATGTAAGTGAATGGAGTTCATATGGCTGTCAGATAACATGCTCTATTTAATTCTGTCTAAACTCTGTCTGCACAGTCTCCACAGCAGTGCGTCAACGCATTGTGCTGATGCGTCGACTCTCCAGTCATATTTGTCTCTGTCCACACAGTAGTGCGTCAACTCCTTGAGCTGATGCGTCGACTCTTCGCTTCCATCTTCAAGTCCATACAACGGGACTGAAGTGTTCAATTGAAAGTCTCTACACTCGTTCCATTGGAAGTCTATACAATCGTATTCATATCATCAAGTCTGTACAGCGTGAAGTCTACACATTGGCACTGTAGCTTGCTTTTGCAAGTCTGTACATTAGAGTCAGTTCACCAAGTCTATACACTGGACTTTGTTTCACCAAGTCTATACATCATCTTCAGACTTCAAGTCTATACACTCCATGCCCTTTCAAGTCTATACATCGGTTTGATTCAAAGTCTGTACACTGCTTCACTTCGTCAAAGTCCATACATCCTCAGCTAAACCCCATGTCTGTACAACGGCCTAAATCTTCATCAAGTCTACACAGTGCTTCAACCTTCTTATAGTCTGTACAGCCTGCCTTATCGATTCAGAGTCTATACATCGCTCAAGCGTTCAAAGCATCTGAAGTCTGTACAGCGTCCGTTGTCTAGAGTTCTTGAAGTATATACATTGGACTGTTTCTTTCGAAGTATATACAATACAATGTACATACTTAGACATTATGACTTCATTCTTGTTACTGAAGGGAACAGGGTCGACGCTAGAGCTTAAGGCGTCCACGCACCAGTGAAGATGCATCCACGGATACTCTTCACAGCGTCAACTCTACGCAAAGGCTGCGTCAACTCAGCCACTCAAGAAGCAGAGGCCTTGTCAGAAATATTCCAATGCGTCAACGCAGCAGTGGAGTAGCGTCGACGCAACAGTTAAGAAAGGCTAGGCTGGTTGCTCATTGGAACGCATCAATGCGTCAACGCCACGGGTTGGAAGCGTCGACGTAGCAGTTAAAAAGGCTAGGCTGTTTGCTCGCTGGAACGTATCAATGCGTCAACGCAGCAAACTGATGGAGTCAACGCAGCAGACTTGAGTTTCACAGGGCACGTGATCCGAGGTGCCTGGCTCATGATCCAAGGA
Organism: Amorphophallus konjac; assembly: GCA_022559845.1. Classification (NCBI taxonomy): domain Eukaryota; kingdom Viridiplantae; phylum Streptophyta; class Magnoliopsida; order Alismatales; family Araceae; genus Amorphophallus; species Amorphophallus konjac. Next base: position 67,470,805 of record CM040127.1, read on the forward strand.
TGGACGAGATACCAAGATGCTGCCACGTGGTCCGAATTTCTAGGGCAGGAAATGTGGAAGCCACACGCGCCCAGTGTGCCTGCTGTTGCTATATATATGAGTCTTTATCCTCTATAGAAGACGGATCGAAGAAGAAGCCTGGAGAGCAGAAAGCCCTTCGATCCAGAAAAAGAAAAGAAGAAGAAAAAGAGAAGAAGAAGAAAGAGAGCAACGATCAAAAGAGCAGAAGAAGAAGAGAAAAGAAGAGATAGGGAGAGCCTGCGAAAGAGAAGAAAATAGAGAGTGAGAGCAGTAGAAGAAAGAGAGAAAGATTGCGTGAGCTGAGAAGAAGAAAGAAGAGGAAGAAAAGAAGAGATGAGAGAGTTCTATTGAAGACCTGTTCAGTCTGTTCGTGGATCAAATCCAGAACGACTATTGTGTTTCATTTCCAGCCTTTGTCGCTGTTCCTTTTATGTTTTCTTATTTTTCATTTTGTTTCTCTGGTTAGCTTTGTTCTTCCGATTGCCCTGTTGGGGATCGGGTTCCTCCTGTTGGTTCAGGAGAAGGGAGATCTGATCTCTGGGTTGCAAGTGACAGGTTGTCACTTGTGGGTTCCCTCTGGTTAGAGGAAGGGAGGCTCGTCCTCCGGTTCTGGGCTTGTGGTTGCAAGTCCAGGGGTCCCTCCTGATCTGGAGGAAGAGAGGTCTTCGACCTCTGGTTTCCAAGTGGCTGGGAGTCACTTGGGGTGTCCCTCCGGTTGGGAGGAAGAGGGGAGGTTGTTCCCCTGGTCAAGCTGTGTGGCAGCAAGTGTTCGCAGACTGAGTCTGCTTGTTTCTAGCGTTGGCTAGTGAAGCCTCACTCCGGTTGGGAGTGAGGGGTGGATGTAGGTCTTGGTGACCGAACCACCTAAAAATCTACTGTGCAGTGGTTTTGGTTTGTGCGGTTGTTCCTTGCCTTCTACCTCCCATTCACAGGTTGTGCATGCTTGGCTAGTTGTATTATCTAGGGAGTTAACCTTGAGCATTATATTTTTGCTAGGTGTGATTGGTTTACTTAGTTCTGTTTGCGTTTCTGGTTTGATCAGGTGGCTGCATTGTTGCAGTCCAACTGTTTGATCTATTGTTGTCTTATCATCTCATCTTGGAAAGCTCATTAGTGTTTATTCCGCATATCTGAGCTCTAGAGATTTAATTTGGGCATAATTTTTGAAGGGGATACATTCACCCCCCCCTCTGTATCCGAGCCTAGCACCCTAACAGTTGGTATCGGAGCGGTGTCTGCATACAAGGTCCAGCGACCTGCAGATTCGATCTTGCAGTCTTAGGTGCTAATTTATTTTTAGTGCATAAATATTCCTGTTGCTTTGAATTTACTCGCTATTTGTTTTCAATGGCTCTTCAACCCGTCTTTAGTGGTTCTGATTTCAGTCAGTGGTACACTGCTTTACATGCTTATGTTAATTCTGCTAATCCTGATCTGTGGAAATTAATTTCACAAGGTCCTCACACCTTACCAACGAAAGTGTCCAAATGGACCGACAGACACAGATCAAAGGATGGAGAAAATCAGAAAGCCTTTAACCTGATGAAAGCAGCTACTGACAGAGCCTTATGGTCTTGTCTTCATAATTGCAGCTCAGCAAAGGACATCCTGGATAGGCTGAAGCAATTTCACAGGGTAAACGAGGACAGCTGCATGATGGCTGACAGAAGTAATCAAAGCAACAGCCAAAATGAAGATGAAGATGATGAGATAAATCTCTTCGAAATTTTTCTCTTGATGATTGGGAGAATGCATATGCTGAATTGTTAGAGTCACATGAGAGCTTAAGAAAACAGTATAAAAAGTTGAAGAAGGGTACTGGGATAGATAGTTCTAGCTCTCCATGTGAAAACTGTTCAAGTACGAAGCAATTTCATGATGCATGTCTGTCTGATAATCATATGTATAAAAATCAGAATGCAAAACTGAAGAAGGAACTTGAATGTGTTTACTCTGAACTAAACAATCTAAAATCTGAAGATGACTCTCTCAGAAAACTCTCCAAAGAAGATGAAGAAAAATCATAGAAACTTAAACAGGAGAACAAATTGCTGATTGAAAAACTTAATGCCATAAAGTCTGTAAACATAGAATTACAGAAAGATCTTGAAAAACAGCAAAAAGATATGAAGGAAATTAAAAATGGAAGAAAGTATGAAGTCAATTCAGAAGATCAGCTTCTAATAAATGAATTGGTTCAGAATGACAAACTTAAGGAAGAAAATGAGAAATTGAAAATGCTGAACTCCACTATGTCTGAGAGACTTCTAGCTTTAGAAAGAGGTAAAAGTGTTTGCGTTGAAGATTCTGATAAACTGAGCAATCTAGAAAATGAAATTGAGAAATATAAAACTGCTAACAAAGTTTTGAATGAAGCTATGAATTGCAGTGAGCAAGAGATTGCCAGTTATGAGTTACAAATCACCTCTTTTGAAAATGAAATCTAAGACTTAAAGAACTCTCTGTCTAAGTTTGTTAGTGGGCAAGATAATCTGAACAAACTGCTGGGAGTAAAAGTTAATTTTCAGAAGGAGGGGTTAGGTTATAATCCTGTAAATAAAAAGAATTTTGAAAATAAAATTCGTACATCTTTTGTTGCTAGCTCTACTTCTCACACTTCTCAGAAGTCACCTGTTTCTCAGTCTACTGTTCAGAGAACCCAAAAACAAACTGAAAAGTTGAAAAAGATTGATGGATCCAAGCTGAAAACTGTTTTCATTAAAACTTCTGAACAGGAAAAGCCTTCTACCTCATCTCCACCTCAGTACAAGGCTAAGAAAATAGGAAAATAGGATAAAAATCAGAAAATGATTGGAGAACAGAAAATGAATAAAAAGGGTTCATTTGTGCATGTTGATCACAGTCCTCACACACACTCACATGCATCTAGAAGGAAAATGTCATGCCACTACTGTCATAGATTTGGACATTTAATGCATGAGTGTAAATTGATGGAGAAGGATGACATGAGGGCCGGGATAATGAATGCTAAGAAACTTCATGATGAAAAGTCTTCATTCCAGAAAAAGAAAATTGAATGTCTGCACTGTGGCAAATTAGGACACTCAATTGCTCATTGTTGGTTTGCTAGTGGTAAGAAAACCTTTTATTCATATCATGCTAAATTCCCTGCAAACCAACATGTTTTTAATAAAAATAAATCTATTTCAATGAACCAGCATATCATCTGTTTTAACTGCAACAAAATTGGTCACAAGACCTCTGAATGCTGGTCAGGCTCTTTTAAAAGAAATTCTATTTCATGCTTTGAATGTGGAAAGCATGGCCACAGGGCCATTGATTGTTGGCATGCTCAGGGTAGAAAATTCAATTCTAAAACTATTAAATTCCCTGCCATTAACAGAAAGTTTCATACATATGCACATAGAGTTCATGCAAATAAAAATGTGCATAAATCAAATCTAAAATCTGGTGCATGGTATCATTATAGTAAACAGAACTTTCTCTCTGCCAATGAACTTCATGACAACAGTAATGTGCATAAGAGGAATTTGAAATCTGCTAATTCATGCCATTGTTGTGGACAAATTGGTCATTCAATGTATAATTGCTATTTGATGAAATCTGATGACCTTCATGCACGAAAATTGTTGAGAAAACCTGCTAGGAGTAATACTGTCATGTCAGGACCCAAGACTTCTTGGGTACCTGTTTGTGCAAAATAACATTGCTATGCAGGTGTGCCTTGGGACTGAAAAATAAAAGGGGTAATAAATCAAGGCACTCAAGAATGAAAACCCCTTCCTAAATCTTTCAGGTAAATTTCTTGCACTTCCTGTTTTTAGTTCTACTACATGACATACTAAATCTGTTTTTGCATAATCATTCTTCATCTACATTGTCTGAATTGATGCCTCTGAACTCTCCTCATCTGAAGTACATATATGTGATTTGCATATATAGTACATTGAAAAGTCTGAACTGCATTTGAATGCTGTTTGAAATCTGTCCATTGCCTTCTGAAAAATCCGATTAGCTGAAATTTGATCCATGCATGCTGCCCATGTTGAAAAATCTGATAGGACAGTTTGATTGTGCACAAGTCACAATATCATTTGGTTTCATATGTTCAGTTTTCAGTGCAAACATTGCATGTTTTCAGGGGGAGTTAGTTGCATGTGTTTTTGCATACGTATAGTGCATTGCATTTCATTTCATTGAAAATGCCAAAAAGATTGTCTGAATGCATGTTGTTAGGAGGAGTCAATGCATTGCATATAGGTTGTCAAATGCATACATTTGTCAGAATTCATTGCATATCCCTTCTTATCATTTTTGTTGACAAACCTTGATCATATTCGGAAAAACACTAAGCTTCAAAATATCTCCTATCAATTGGTATCATTTGGCTTCAGAATTCCATCAGTCCTTCATGAAGATTTCAATGGGACTATCTCGATCATAAATCTGAAAACTCTTGAACTAGAAATCTTCTATTATATATTTTTATGAATGACTGAAATAACTCATGTGGTTTAAGTTTAATGTATTCAATGAGTTTGGCTTTAAAATCTCTTAAAAATATCTGAAGCATGTTTAATAAATCTTAACCATCTATTTCATGCTGTGTCTTGTAAAATCTTCTGAAATCTACATTATTGAATACATGACTTTATTTGGTTAAGTACATGAGATTAATATTGACTTGAAGCAAAGGAATTTGTCTGAATTGTCTAAAGGGTAATTGTTGTCAGAGCAATGATTTTGATCACTGAGAAACCATGTCCAAAGGACTGTGTCATGAGGTGTCTTAGTCAACTCTGCAGAATAAAATTCATTAAAATTCAGGCAGAGCAATGGCATGCACACTGAGAAATACAACTCACTCATCAAGAAATGATCTGCAGTGTGTCATGATGTGTAAATGCTATCTCTGTTCATATAAAGCATGAAGGTTAGTCACACTAAGTGCTTAGGGATATTGGCCTCTGATCAAGGTATATCCTCTAGTTACAAGGTGTGCACTGAACTAGAGTGCTCGTAAAATTTGTAGCATGAAAAATTGTTGAACGAATTGAAATATCTGAATATTGATGCTAAAATCAAATTGCTTAACCCTAGACAAAATCATATGACTTCATAATTGCTTAATCTCAATACTAGTGCATGTAATTCTGAAAGAAGTCAATAAATTTGATTGTGTAAGACAAAGGGAGGATAATCAAGATAAATATGAGGGCTTGGTTCATTTTTATTAAAACATGGTTTTAGATATCAATACAGAATTTTATTGATAAACTCTGCATACATCATGTTTAAACCATGCTGTTCAATAAAGCTCATTCATATGCCCTTATAATGGAAGACTTTGAAAAACTTATGTTTTGGATTTATGAGATTGATATCTCTCTGAAAATCTGACTGAATTTTCTGAGATTGGAGCTTCTTTAAAAATCTGCTAATTGAACCTCTTCTGCTCATTGACCTGAACTTCTCCTTGTTTGCCCATGTGGTCTCCTTCTCATTCATTTCTAAGGTTCCATTTATTGAGGGGGAGCCTCCTTGTCATATGCATCATGCTGCATAGAAGGAGAAGAATTGTGCTCTTGCATTCATATCTCTGATATCTGCATCTACATTCATACCCCTTCCCATGGTTTATTTTGATTATACCAAAGGGGGAGATTGTTTGCCAAAGAGGGAGAATATCATTCAATCATTGCATGCAGGTTCCTTTTGATCATCTCTAACTCATGCTCTTGCTGACACTCTTAAAGGGGGAGAATCATGTTCTTGCAAGGGGGAGAAATTGACTGAATTTTTATACATGCTTTAATTTCTCAAACTATTTTCTTTTTGATGAAGTCAAAGGGGGAGAATAATTTGAGTCATCAGACTAACTCACTGTGTAGTGTTGCCATCATCAAAAAGGGGGAGAGTGTTGTGCCCATGTGGTTTTGATGATGGTTTTAATGGTGGTTTTGATGATTGATTTTTGATGTGAGTTAATCACTGTGAGTCATCTTGCTGTGTCTTTTATATGCTCGATTAATTCATGTTTATCATGTAAGTGAATGGAGTTCATATGGCTGTCAGATAACATGCTCTATTTAATTCTGTCTAAACTCTGTCTGCACAGTCTCCACAGTAGTGCGTCAACGCATTGTGCTGATGCGTCGACTCTCTAGTCATATTTGTCTCTGTCCACACAGTAGTGCGTCAACTCCTTGAGCTGATGCGTCGACTCTTCGCTTCCATCTTCAAGTCCATACAACGGGATTGAAGTGTTCAATTGAAAGTCTCTACACTCGTTCCATTGGAAGTCTATACAATCGTCTTCATATCATCAAGTCTGTACAGCGTGAAGTCTACACATTGGCACTGTAGCTCGCTTTTGCAAGTCTGTACATTGGAGTCAGTTCACCAAGTCTATACACTAGACTTTGTTTCACCAAGTCTATACATCGTCTTCAGACTTCAAGTCTATACACTCCATGCCCTTTCAAGTCTATACATCGGTTTGATTCAAAGTCTGTACACTGCTTCACTTCGTCAAAGTCCATACATCCTCAGCTGAACCCCATGTCTATACAATGGCCTAAATCTTCATCAAGTCTACACAGTGCTTCAACCTTCTTATAGTCTGTAAAGCCTGCCTTATCGATTCAGAGTCTATACATCGCTCAAGCGTTCAAAGCATCTGAAGTCTGTACAGCGTCCGTTGTCTAGAGTTCTTGAAGTATATACATTGGACTGTTTCTTTCGAAGTATATACAATACAATGTACATACTTAGACCTTATGACTTCATTCTTGTTGCTGAAGGGAACAGGGTCGACGCTAGAGCTTAAGGCGTCCACGCACCAGTGAAGATGCATCCACGGATACTCTTCACAGCGTCAACTCTACGCAAAGGCTGCGTCAACTCAGCCACTCAAGAAGCAGAGGCCTTGTCAGAAATATTCCAATGCGTCAACGCAGCAGTGGAGCAGCGTCGACGCAACAGTTAAGAAAGGCTAGGCTGGTTGCTCACTGGAACGCATCAATGCGTCAACGCCACGGGTTGGAAGCGTCGACGCAGCAGTTAAAAAGGCTAGGCTGTTTGCTCGCTGGAACGTATCAATGCGTCAACGTAGCAAACTGATGGAGTCAACGCAGCAGACTTGATTTTCACAGGGCACGTGATCCGAGGTGCCTGGCTTGTGATCCAAGGATGGACGAGATACCAGGATGCTGCCACGTGGTCCGAATTTCTAGGGCAGGAAATGTGGAAGCCACACGCGCCCAGTGTGCCTGCTGCTGCTATATATACGAGTCTTCATCCTCTATAGAAGACGGATCGAAGAAGAAGCCTGGAGAGCAGAAAGCCCTTCGATCCAGAAAAAGAAAAGAAGAAGAAAAAGAGAAGAAGAAGAAAGAGAGCAACGATCAAAAGAGCAGAAGAAGAAGAGAAAAGAAGAGATAGGGAGAGCCTGCGAAAGAGAAGAAAATAGAGAGTGAGAGCAGTAGAAGAAAGAGAGAAAGATTGCGTGAGCTGAGAAGAAGAAAGAAGAGGAAGAAAAGAAGAGAGGAGAGAGTTCTATTGAAGACCTGTTCAGTCTGTTCGTGGATCAAATCCAGAACGACTATTGTGTTTCATTTCCAGCCTTTGTCGCTGTTCCTTTTATGTTTTCTTATTTTTCATTTTGTTTCTCTGGTTAGCTTTGTTCTTCCAATTGCCCTGTTGGGGATCGGGTTCCTCCTGTTGGTTCAGGAGAAGGGAGATCTGATCTCCGGGTTGCAAGTGACAGGTTGTCACTTGTGGGTTCCCTCTGGTTAGAGGAAGGGAGGCTCGTCCTCCGGTTCTGGGCTTGTGGTTGCAAGTCCAGGGGTCCCTCCTGATCTGGAGGAAGAGAGGTCTTCGACCTCTGGTTTCCAAGTGGCTGGGAGTCACTTGGGGTGTCCCTCCGGTTGGGAGGAAGAGGGGAGGCTGTTCCCCTGGTCAAGCTGTGTGGCAGCAAGTGTTCGCAGACTGAGTCTGCTTGTTTCTAGCGTTGGCTAGTGAAGCCTCACTCCGGTTGGGAGTGAGGGGTGGATGTAGGTCTTGGTGACCGAACCACCTAAAAATCTACTGTGCAGTGATTTTGGTTTGTGCGGTTGTTCCTTGCCTTCTACCTCCCATTCACAGGTTGTGCATGCTTGGCTAGTTGTATTATCTAGGGAGTTAACCTTGAGCATTATATTTTTGCTAGGAGTGATTGGTTTGCTTAGTTCTGTCTGCGTTTCTGGTTTGATCAGGTGGCTGCATTGTTGCAGTCCAACTGTTTGATCTATTGTTGTCTTATCATCTCATCTTGGAAAGCTCATTAGTGTTTATTCCGCATATCTGAGCTCTAGAGATTTAATTTGGGCATAATTTTTGAAGGGGATACATTCACCCCCCCTGTATCCGAGCCTAGCACCCTAACAATCTGGTCTCCATCCAATCCCGAGGGAAGAGGTTCGCGATTCAAGGGTTTCCACAATGGTTTTTAAGTCTAGGATGGCATCTCGTCGAAGCTCTTGGCATTCTGTCTAGGGGGAATTCAGTGCCCGGAGAGGTGAGGCCCCGGCTCCTCCATGTCAATGGGCTCCTGCACCTCCACGTGCACAGCGGCTACCCCCACGGCCAATACTGCACCCCCATCTTGTTGATTTCAACGAGGTGAATGAAAATCTTCCAGATTTATGTGCAGTTTTTGAAATAGAAGATGGTTGGGTTGATTTTGTCACACGGTATAATAGATACTATCCCAGCCTTGTCCAAAAATTTTATGGAAATCTGATTGAGAGGAATGACCGTCTATTTACAGTAGTTAAAGGGGTTGAGATTACAGTTACTCCGACCTTATTTGAAAGCACCTTAGGATTCTCAGCTAGGGGTGCAGATATGCTCTTTGGTCATGGCACCGTTGAGGACACTTTTCTTGCCATGACTGGTTGTGAGTATGTGCGTGGTGTCAGTGACTTGATCACTTTAAATGCCAACTACTTTCCTACATTACAGCGAATATTGCATCATATGTTCACCACCCTCATCTATCCCAAGGGTGGCAGCAAAAATGAAGTGATCGAAGTGCACAAGTTCTTGTTCTATCATGTTATAAATGGGATATTAATCAATATGGGCCAACTCATGAAAGATTTGATTGGGTCCTGTCGTACCCAACTGAGGAGATCATTGCCATATGCATCCCAATTGACTGTCGTATTCCTTTATGTTGGGATTAGTCTGGCCGATGAGATGTCTATTCCAGTGAGATAGGATGATATCTATAATACACATAAGCTCTTCACGCATTTTGGCTACTATAAGGGTCCAGATGGTGAGTTACGTAGAAATATGTCGGTCTATGGAGAAGAATCAGAATCTGAGGATGAGGAACATGAGGAACAACACCAGCAGCAGGCTGCAGCACCACCCCAACCTCCAGCTCAGGTGGAGGAACAGCCTCCTCCACCTCCTTCTCGCTATGCAGATCCGGATGTACCGCCTCCATCACAATTCTTTCACGGGGAGTCCTCTTCTCAGGGTGCTGGACAACCATCTTGGGCAGACTTTGAGGGCATTGATAGGCGGCTCACTTGCATAGAAACTAAGGTGGATACTTTTGGGGAGCAATTGTCTACCTTTGGGAGTAACATTGATACATCCTTTGCCTCCATTGGTAATTTACTTGAATCAATGCACGGCCAGATGGCTACCTTCTCTAACTCCTTGGCTACCGTCACTCAAAACATGGCCACTCTCTCTACTCGCCATGAAGACACTCGCGAAGCCTTCCACACTACCTCCCTTTCTCTCATCGATATCCAGCACCACATGCTAAGCCAGGATGACCTTCTCAACTCCATCATCCATCATCTCAGCAATTCTGGCCACGACCCTCAACCTGGCTAAGATCCTCCGTCTCCTGCAGATGGCATCTAAGGAGCTTCTGGTTCATCTCTTTGGTGATTGTTTTTGGGTCCTGCAATTTCTTTTTTGAGTCCACTCTTCTTGTAACCCATCCCCTCTTTGATGATGCCAAAGGGGGGGAAGTAGTTAAGTGCAGGTCTATATAGCTTATGCATGCATGTCTCTATGTTTGTGTGTATGGTGTATGATCATTTGTGAGGTTCATATTGTGCGTCAGTCTTTCATTTGTGTTTGCTTTGCGTCTAGAAGTCTTGCATTCTCTCAAGCATCAATATACTTGTACTGAACTAATGGTATGAAATGATGAAAAGAATGCACTTGGTATTTGACATTACTTGATTGGTTCATATCTTTTATTTCCTCTCTATTTGGCAAATAAAATGGTTGAATGGCCTAAGTGGATGTGGCTTAATGAAATGATTACCTGGTTTGATCGCCTTGTGGATTATCGGCTTTGATTGGTTCTTTGTATATCAAATGGTGTCGGATGAAAGACGGGCTAGCCAATCTGAAATCCTTCACAACGCGTGAGTGTAAACTCCGCCTCGTACAAGAATCATATGGATCCTTGCGCGGATTGAATGCAATATTTTGCAAGTTCCCTATTCACCTAAATATCACGCCAATGCACTTAAAAGTCTAGAGTTTTGTCATCATCAAAAAGGGAGAGATTGTTGAGTTTCTCCATGTGATTTTGATGATAACAAAATCCCGGTATGGCAAACGGTTTAAGTACATCCATTCTTACAGATGTAAGTGCTCATATATGCTCTCAAAGCTATTCTTTTATCACAAGAATACACTCAAAAGGATCGTGTTTCAAAAGCCCAGAATGAGTCAAAACCAACTCAAATTGAATGGAACAAAGTGTGGTCTTACAATATATTTTATAAGGATATGATTTATGGGCTAATAATGTTATTTCTACAGGTTTTTCAAAGTTCGGTCGACCTGGCCAGCAGGGGCGGTTGACCTAATCTCCCAGAGCTAAAAACTCTATAAAATTATAGAGTTCGGTTGACCGCCCCCACTGGACCGGTCGATCGATTTTTCCAGCGCTCAAAGCTTCCAACCTATAAAAGTTAGGTCGACCGCCCAGCCCTATCCGGTCGACCGAACCCTTCGAAGCCCCTTTCTTTGACTTTATTTTCTTCACGAGGTGAACGCATCCATCTAGGATTTTTTAATCCCAAAAGTCTCCAGACATCCCTGGAATTGTGGATCTGTGTCTTGGCCTATCCTTGACCATTCAAGTGTTATAAAAATACCTCTTATGGTAAAGAAACCCTAATCACTCAAGGGAGATCAAGGAGGCTATCAAGGGAAGAAAGAAGACTGCTACTGTAGCTCCGTGAACAGTGCTTCGTCCAGGAATTCTTCATCCATCCAAGCTTTTCAAGATCAATCTGAAGTCAATCAATTCCAAACCAAGTGGAGATTCAAGCTCCATCCAAAATCTGCATCATCTACTCAGGGGGAGCTTAAATTGGAGTTTTTATTTTATGTTTCTTCTTCAATATTCCCTGAGCTTCAAGAGTGTGCTTTTTGTAATCTCTAAACATTCGTGTGTGTGTGTGGATCTTTTCAGATCCGTGTGTGTGCTTGATTTCTGTCAGATTTATGTGTGCTTCGGTGTGTTTACACCTTTGTGGGAGTTTCTATCTCCCTACGTGTGTGTGTGTGTGTGTTTAGATCTTGTAATCTCTTACAAGATAGTGTGTGAATCCTCACAGTTTGTGAGGGGTGGACGTAAGGTTGCCGTTGTTGCATCCGAACCACCTAAAAATCGTTGTCTCTTGTGTGGTTTGATCCTTTTCTCCTATCTCCATTCTGTGCAAGCACACACGTAGATTAGATCAGTTGTATCTCTTGAGTTAGATCTAACACAACTTATCATCTTTACATCAGATCTCTGGTATATTAAAAGGTGGGTTCATATCAACAAGGTAAATCTTGTCAGGAAGATAACACCTTGCGTGAGTAGAATCTTCGAATTCACACCTCCGCCACGGTACCAAGGATCCATTGTGCGTGATAGATTTTGTTAGTTCTAATAGTTTCTATATAGATCTGATCTTCTTTGTTGCTGTTCTTCACACTTGTTTAAATCGACTAAGGTTTTATTAAATTTTGTAATTACCCAATTCACCCCCCCCCCTCTTGGGTGTCATTGATCGCGGGACTTCAAAAATAATAAAAAAAATTTAAAAATAAAAAAAATAAAAAATCAGATATTCCAAAATAAAAATAAAAAAATCAAATATTTCAAAACTCCAAAAAAATAAAAAAATCTAAAAAAATATGTCTTTTGTTCCCTTTTTCACGCATCTTTATTATTTTTCTGGCTATTGTTTCCTTTTGAGAACAAGTATAATCTGTTTGTTAAGTGTGCAGGTTGCAGGTCTTCAAGCTTTCCTTGTTATATCTTTTGCTCTATCTCTTGTTTATTCTGTTTACTTCATCTTTCTGATCTGTCTCTTCTTCAGTCTTACCCCTGATCTATTCTGAAGTTCATATCCTTCTCAACTGTTGCTCAATCTATTCTTCATCATGTCTCCATGAGATGGCCTTGCCTTATGATTATGAACCTGGGGGTTTTACTTTGTCTGATCATGGGTTTTGGTTGAAATATATTTATCGTTTCTCCATGGTCTTGTACTCTTGTGCATGTGTCTGTCCCACCGTGTTATGTTTGTTGTCCCACCGTGTTTTCACAGTCCCACCACGCTTATTGTTTGTTTGCATATGATGTTCTGTCTATGTCGTGATGTGGTGTTATGTTATGCTATAATGTTGTTCATCTTTTGCTATTGTCAAAAAAATCTGAAAATCAAAAATTCAAAAAATGTCGTTCCGCCTGCACAAGTCAGTCAGGTATGGCTCTCTATCCCTTCTCTTTATTACATTACTATATGTTATCTGTATGCTATTATATTATCTCAAGAATCGGATGGTTCTACGTTTATTCTGGGATCTGATATTTCCCTTTACCAAAAATGATGATGATCTAGGAGCATCCGGTTTATCGTTGGATAGGTCGTTAGGTTGAATCGGGTGGGGAACGATAGACTATATCTCGCACGTCGTGGTTGTAAGAAGACTCTTGACCCCAGCTTATTCGGTCTAGCAATATTATCATTGAGTACTTTCTATTTTTTCTCTTTCTTTACATTCATTTTTATGATATCTTTATTTTAGCCCAACATGTATCATGTCATTTTGAGCATTCACATCTCATTATTCTTCAGGATTTCTCCTCAATATTGGTTAATTGTGCCTAATTCTCTTGGATAAGAGATCCTCATTTCACTCCAGATTTGAACGTTTTCTCTGATCTATTCATTCGGTCTAGTTGGCCAGCATGATTCTTGTCTGGATTTTATCTCAATTTCAATCCTCTTTTCAGCTTTTTAGATCCTGCTCTTTTGATCCCCTCATTGGCTCTGGATTGTGTCTCCTTATGAGGTCGGTCATGTCTTTCCTTCCCTTAGTTAGTTAGTTCTCCATACATGTGTCATCCGCGTCAGCTATTCCTTATGGTTAGTTTGGTATTTTCGGGAGAATTCCTTTCACTTATTGGTTATGATGGGTGTCTTTTGCCTTGATGCCCATTTTTATGTTCTCTCCGCTTCATCTCTGCTCCGTCTCCATTTTATGTCGCTTTTGCTCTATCTCCATTCCATTTCACCCCTCCATCGCTTTCACTTGCTCCCTTGCAAAGCGAACATCAAGGAGGGACATCTGTTGACACCCGTTTTCAGCTTGCAAGTCGGGTCTTTCTCTTATTCATCTTTCATGATGTCCCGAATTATCCATTATTTTGGAGTCTTCCTTAGTCATATTTCGAGCCCATTTTGGTTCATTTCCCAGCCCATTAAGCCCTGGAGGCTATTTTCCAAGATTTTCACATTTTTTGACCTATTTTCCTGGTCACGGTTAGTCGCTAGACCGCATTCAAATGGCCGTGGTCGTGCGATAAACCGCGTTTGCCTTAGTTCTGTTGACTGATTGGGGATGTTCTGTCGACCTATAGCCCTTATCTGTCGACCTATTTTTGGCTTCCCCCTATGGCATGGTCGCAGTTCCGTAATATGCCATGTTATTCAAGAAGGCGGTCGTGCGATAGATCACGTTCTCAGTCAGAGTCCTGCTCGGTCTGAACTTTATCTTCTCCAGCCGAGGACGCCCTAGAGTCCTATTTCAAGCCTTCTACTCTGAGGATTTTGTGCTAGATTGGTTCCTAACCCTTCTAGGGACCATATCCCACCATTATCCCACAGATTTATCTCCCAAAATCCTATATTTTTGAGATTTATCCTCCAACTCTGACCTAGGGCTTCTTAAGGTCTATAAATAGCCTCCCAGGGCTACGGTCTCGAGGAGAGGATGTTTTTGGATCTGGGGCTAAGCCATGCCACGCTGCTATCTCTCTTCTTCGACCCCAAGTTAGCCAGGAAAGTTCTAAGTCCTCCTCTCTTGGGTTATCTTTCTTCTTCTTCTTCTCTTAATTGCACTATCTCTTGCCTATTATTCCCATCTCATGCATGCATGTTGCACACACTCTATCTCTGTTCTTCTGTATTTTTACTACAATCATACACACAAACAAACACACTTATCTTTTGTTCCCTTTCTAGGGGTTAAAAACTCTCCCCGGTGCGTTCTTCCCCCTACTTTCATGCTTAATTTCTATATGGGATTGATGCTACACTTCTTTGTTTCTAATGAGTTTTCTTTCTCTTGTTGCTTTGTTTCACAGGATAAGCAGGTGTGGACGTGAGGCCCTTACTTTCTAGTCGGCTGGAAGGCGAGGAGGAGCTAAATCTCAATTTTCCGCATCTCCGTGTCGAATGCGGTGGCAGAGAGGGCCGCGTTCATACTGTCACGGTCACGTGTCGACCGTGCTCTAGGCCAGTAGCCTTCGGGCTATTTGCTGGCTATATCTTCATATGTCCAAGGTACATAGCGTAATTATCAAAGCTTGCTTCTTACCTCCATGTTGCTATTCCTTGGTGGCGATCACGGTACGTTCATCTATCTCTTCATCACCCTCCCCTTTGCTTATATTATCTTTTACCCATTGTTCGGGACGCTATTCTTGCCTACAGTGTCATTCCCACAGACGGTGCCAAAAAGTGTAGGGATAGGAAAATGGTTTCTAGTCCTTGTACCACACTTTTAAGATTTGTTTGGTTGGGGAAGGACGTACCACCACTTGTGAAAGCTTGCAAGCACTAGAAAAATGGCATCAGAAGGAGCCCTGGGCATTATCCTAGGGGACAACCCTCCGATGCTTAAGTTAGAGCCAAGCCGAGGCGAAGAGTAATAGGAGACAGAGAGAGAAAGAAAGAGGGAGAGAGAGAGTAGAGCGAGCAAGTCTATGGGCAGTGCTTGATTCCCGAGAGTGCTCGCTGCGTCCAGCGAGTGCTCGGAGAGTGCTCGATGGGCGAAGGTGGTGCTCGGAAGCTTGCCTCTTTCCCTCTACACGTCTGGTTAACTCCCAAGGTCGGGGACTCTGGTTGTGTCCGTGTGTGGGTGTGTCTCTGCGAGGGTCTGTGTCTGTGGCGGTATATCTCTCTTTGTATGTGTGTGTCCTCTTCATAAGTCTAGCAGCCTATTTATAGGTTGTATTGGGGGTGGCTCCCGTTTCTTAATAGGGAAAGGCGTGAGTCATGGGGTAACCCCCCCTCTTGATCGTGGGAGAAGTTTCCTGTAGTGCTCTTGCTCAACCGGGAAGCGTGGTCTCGAGGCAAGGATCATAGTTGTGGTAGGCGTGGCCTCGTCACC
Organism: Amorphophallus konjac; assembly: GCA_022559845.1. Lineage (NCBI taxonomy): Eukaryota > Viridiplantae > Streptophyta > Magnoliopsida > Alismatales > Araceae > Amorphophallus > Amorphophallus konjac. Next base: position 67,486,510 of record CM040127.1, read on the forward strand.
GCTGGAGATGCGCTCTGTAACGGTAGGGGGCTACCTTCAATCGCTGGATAGTTATCGGGCATCTGGGGCGCCCGTATTGAAGTCTCCTGGGATGTTGCAGGCCTTTGATATGCCCTTATTGGGATGCTTGATCTTGGGCTATTAATGGCCCGCGTTGGTCCAATCGGACCGGGCCGAAGTGGGCTTGTTGCTGGTGGGCTGCAATGGGCCTGGCAGGATGCACCCTCCTCAGGTATCCAAATCTTTTTGGATCCTTTAGGGTTAGAAGCAATATACATTGATGTTCTTGGGTCTCCATGTTGAGTTTCTATCATTTTTAATCTGTTTTGTAGGTATATGTATTTTAGAGGTGTTGGTGAAATGATCATCATTTTACTTTATTTTCTGAACTTTGATAAAGGATATTTTTTATATGGATTAGGTGGAGGTTCATTTTTAGGTTTCTTATATCCAAGTCCTTCCTTTTTCAAGTTCTTTCTCTGAAATTTTAGTATATTGTTTAGTCATTTTTCTCATCTAGTAAATATTTCTATGGTTTTCTTAAGGTAAGTTTCACTTTCTTTTAGTTTAATGATTTCATGTCTTTTTATCAGCAACTCATTATCTTTACTCTTTATGAGGCCTATGCTTTAGATAATAAGACAATGCTAGCTATTAATTCTTCACAGCTTTCCTTTACCTCTTCTTCTAGTTTCTTATTTTCTTTAATCAATGCAGTAATTTTAATCATCGAAGAATCACTGTGTGGATATTTTTCTTCTTTTAATTTATGATGTTCTTGTTTTAGAATTCTTAGTTCTATACTTACTATCTTAAATTTCTTATATAGCTCTTCTAATGCATCTTCTAATGAGTAATCTAAATTAGAATCTCGGCTAGAGTTAGAGTGGCTTACCTGATCGCATTCCATATCGTCATTGGCCATCAAGGCCAGATTAGTCTCCTCTTCTGAATCTGAGGTTGATTGGCTGGAGGTGAGGTCTTCATCATCCCAAGCTGATGCCATTGCCTTCTTCTTAATAGGCCTTTTTATTTTTTGTGATATTTATTTTTCATCAGTTCACTTTGCTTCTTTAGCTTAGGACAGTCTTGTCTTAGATGTTCAAGTCAATTGCATTCATTACACACTACTTCTTCTTTCTTGTAATTTTCATTCTTAAACTACTTCTCCCTTTTCTGAACTATTGAGATCTGTCCTGACCTCTATAGCTTCCTTATCCTCATTATTCCTTGTAATCTTCTTGACAGCATTGCTACTTCTTCATGAGAATATGCAAGGGTTTCTTCATTATCTGCTTCTGATTCTTTCTTCTCAACTTTGATAGCGTTTGTTTTCCTATTGGTTGAGGTTTCACCCAGACGTTGTATGTTGATTTCATGAGCCATAAGTGACCCTATAAGCTTCTCCAGTGACATCTGGGTGAGATCATTTGCTTCTTCTATGGCAGTCACTTTTGGTGTCCAGCTACTTAGTAGTGATCTGAGTATCTTCCTTATTATCTCTCCGAAGTGTATTCCTTACCTGTAATCAACCCATTTGTGATGCTTGTGAATCTATAGAATAGCTGTGAGATTGTTTCTGTGGGTGCTACTTTAAATTGCTCATATTGGGACAAATGTCTATTCTTGTTTCCTTCACCTTGTTTGTCCCTTCGTATGTGATCTTCAGCTTGCTCCAGACTTCTTGGGCGATCTTACAAGCTAAGATTCTGTTGAATTTTGTTCTAGATAGCGCACAACATAGATAGTATTTCGCCCTAACATTTAAGGAGAGATTAGCTTTGTCAGTTGCTATTAACTTTTCCCTGGGTCTCGTGACAAAAAGGCCACCATCATCAACTATCGTCCATAGATCATAGTTCTGACCTTTAAAGGAAGAACTCCATTCAAGTTTTATAATAAGAGTAGTTAGTACCATCAAACATTGGAGGACGGTTGATAGATTGCCTTCTGCCATCTTAGCTATGTAATATCTTTTACTTTCAGATCGTTGGATCTTTTGAGTATAGAGAGCCTGAGCTCTGATACCACTTGTTGCCCAGTAGATGGCTTAACTCAGAGGGGGTGAAAATGGGTAAATAAAATTTAGTAGTAGTAAAACAATGTTTTAGAATTAGGAATGATAGTGCTTAGATAAATGCGGAATAGAACTCAAGCACAAAACCTAATCACATAGATGAACACAGAGATTTTAGACTGGTTTGGCCCTAACCTTCAGTCAGTCCTACGTCTAGTACCCAACAACTACTGAGATTTCCACTATCTCCCCGCAAGGAATAGTTACACAGTTATTTTTGGTCAGGTGTTCAGCCACACCATAGGCACCCTTATCCTTAAGAGCCCTAGCTGTTTCTGCTAGTGTTCAGCCATACCTCGGGCACTCGCTCACTGGAGTCCCAATTACTTTCACAGTACAGTCAATCTTAGGATATAAATATCCTATAGTCACTTTTACCTGCGAGCAAGGGACTTCTCACCTCAAGGAGAAGTATACCACTTTACAAGTGGGTTTACACATGTAATACCCCGGTTTTAAAAATCTGAAATTTAATTGAAATAAATGAATTTCGGAATTTTATATTTAATTCCTTAGTAAATAGAACTAGTAAAATTTTGACTACCTTATAAAAATCTAGAAAAAAGGTAATTGGGTTAAGGACCATTTATTTAACAACTTTATCTTCTGTGGTTGACCCAGCAAAAATCCGTAATTAGGTCTAATTAGTGGATTAAGTCAAAAAATGCACACTTACCTAACTCTTACCTAACCTTAACTTAAAATGCGAAATTAGAGCTTAATACTCAACCAAATGACCCCAAATCGGTGGCAAATGGAAGGCCACGATCTAAGGATCATTTCTCCTCTGTTAATTGATCAAAACCCTAGCCCTAAAACGTGGTGTCGGCCGAGCTTTGGTGAGGTCAACCATGGCGGCGCCGTTTTCAAACAATCGACTTGTTTCGACGAATTCTCCCAGCACCGAAGGCTCCAGAAGGTGTATGAGCTATAAAAATGAAGCTATGCAACCCTAGAATCCTTTGGTAGCAGCGGCGGTTGCAGTGGAGATTGATCTAGGGAGATCTCGGGAGTTTAGTGGTGACGTGTCGGCGTCCGTTCTTCCTCCTTTCTTCTTCCTTTCTTCTCTGATTGAGGTAGGTTCTCTCGGGCTCAAACCGCAAGTAATATATCAAAATGTTCAGCATCCAATTCTCTTTCTTTTGATATATAAAGCCCTAATTTTCATAGACCATGCTTAGAGAATTTCGTGTTTGATTAGAAGCATGCTAAAACTAGGTTTTTCAAGTGTTCTTCCTAGATATGTTGTGATTTCGATTGATTTTTCGGTGGATTTAGTGTTCCAAACCCTTGTATTATGACCCTAATATGTACATCAAGAACCCAGGAGCATGGGGTTAAGATCTCAGCCCAATTAGACCCCAATTGGGTGAGTTTTTGTTGATTTCCGAAGTCACGTTCGGTTCTGTGAATGCAGGGGTCGACCCATGGAGTCGACCCATCCTCAAGCAGAACCTGTCTGCCCGAGGGTCGACCCATGGGGTCGACCCATACAGCGGGCAGGTGGGGGTCAACCCATGGGGTCGACCCAAAAGGTAGAATTTGTGGGGGTCGACCCATTCAACAGACACAGTCTATCTTGCTGGGGTCGACCCCAGGGGTCGACCCACACGCAGGCAGATCCCTGGATTTTTCAGGGGTCGACCCATATGCTGTAAGACCCGGTTTACGTGTTTTCAACCCGAGGATCGATTCGGACCGTGAGGGGATCGACCCATTCAACCTAGTCCAATTGAAAACCATATTTTCAGGAACCAATGACCCATGCATGCAACCCTATGATCTCAAATTAAGCCCGGTGTTCCTCAATCCAAAATTGAAGAACAATGGTCCCTGCACTCAATCCAAGTGTATAAACCATTTCGACTACTATCTCCACTTCAACGCACACAATGGTTAATTAGAAACTCACATGATTAGTGGTTAATTATGTAACTAAATTTCTGTTAATTGCATGTTGTTCATTCCTACACGATCTTGTTCATTATCTTATCATCTTGATTCATCTTTTTGGCAAATACATTAAATGTAAAACTTAATCCTTGATGATTTAACATGGAAATTAGGTTTATCATGAACTTTTAGTTGCTGGATAATGATTCTATTCCAGTAGAACGTTGACCAAATTACAGACTTCTAGTAAGTCATTAGCCCCTTTAAGTTGCGTTAACTTTGAACTTATCACCGGAAACTCCATCCGGCGAACTTACCATCATCTCGAGATTTCTTTATACCATTGTTATGAACCTAATGAACCACCAGAACATCGATTTACATGACTGAATCGCTGGTTTAAGTTTTGGATCGAATTGGGCTAAGAGAGGTATGCGCGGCCCGTAGTGGACCGTATATCCTCATAGGCGGCCCAATAGCGACCGCATATCCGTAATACGGCCTAGTATGGACCGTATATCTTGTTCATGAGTCTTAATGTCTGCCGGACATGCGCGGCTCAATATTAACCGTATATACCCTTGAGCGGCCTTTGTCTGACCGTTTATATGACAGTTTTCCGAAAAGTGGTTATTTCATGAATTTCGAATCGTGTGAGCTAACCAAGCCAATGTAGGTTATGGTATTTTGTGAATTTACCTATTGTTAGATCTATTGATCATTAATTATAGTCCTTTGGGACAATTATTCCTCTCGGTTATGGAGCTTATTGTTTGGACTCTTAAAGAATCATTATTCTTATGTTCTTTACCTTGACTACATGAACTTGACCTTGGAACCCTTGGCCATTAAATATTGTGGATGTCTAGTCTCGTGGGATCTACGATCCAAAAAGAAATCAATGCCAAGGCAAACAAATGAAGGGCCCAGTCTGGTCCTGAGAGGAGCACCCGAAAAGTACTTGATCCCCGGGGAGGTGAATGATTAGGTGTGGCATTTGGCACCGATACTATCTAGCGTGTTGGGTCTACGACATTCTGCATTCCCGTGAAACTTATTATTATTCATGCTTAAAGTACGAAGTACTTGCTTGCTTGCTTACTTGACATGACTTGAAATTGACTGCAAATGGCCATTCACTAGAAAATCTTGTTAATCTTGCTTGATATCTCGACATGCAACTATTTCTTCCATTTTAATTATCGTTACTCTTTCTATCTTAGTGATAATTTAGTTCTGCTTATTGTATCGCGTTAATCATGCATATTCATTAATTGGTTAGTCACTTAAACTATGCCTGATGATAGAGTATAATTCCTACTGAGCTTCTTGCTCACCCCTACTTCTAATCCTTTTCAGGTAATGCAGTAAACGGTACGTTGCAAATGGGAATCGGATCAGTGTGATCGAGTGAACCTGGAACCTAGAGATTGGAGTCTGTCTTTTTCTTCTTGAGTCTAGCTAGTGTCGTGAGTTTAGTTATTTCTTTTTGTTCTTTCTTCCTTTAATTTGAATCTAATATTGTAAGAGTGGGTCAAAATTATACTTTTAAATATTAATAAGAGCTCGTATTTTCAATATGTGTGTATGGCCTCCTTGTGTTTAATTGTAGTTATTTATCTTCCGCTCTTGTTATCATGACTGTTAACTGTCACGTTCCGAGCATCGCTTCCCGCTGCTATCGGTTCGGGGCGTGACAACACAGATTTTGCCTCTTGAATAGGCAAGTTGTGTACAAATGAAATACAGATCATTCAAAATAAAAATATCAGAATGAAAGTGCGGCTATCTTGAACTACTGAGAAAGTCTTTTGTAGAAAAGAACTTAGAATAGTGTGAGAGGCTGTTTCTGAGAGTAGAGAAGAATGCAGTAGAAAGAATGGCACGAATGACTTCTTCTTCTCTTGAGCTAGCAGCAGAGGATTTGTTGAGAATGAATTTGGTTTTGATCTCTCAACAGTTGGCAGTGTAGACTTGTGTTGAAATTTGGGATTTCTCACTTAGCTCAAGCTCGTGTGTATGTTATGTGTCTCTTCTCGTTCTGTACATCGCTTTGTATAGCTCTTTTGGTGCTTGTTTTGTTAGATATAGCTTGAGAACATTAGACTCATCTCTGTAGTCATTAAACCCAGCTTAGTATCCATTTAGACTCAGCCTTGTAGACGTTTAGAGAGCTTCATGAATTGTCTTGAGCAGTTGGCTGTCTGTCAGAGAAGGGATTTCTGTCTTTGATACTATGGTCCTTTTTTTGTGCTAAAAGATAGAACCAAATCCTTCCTAGGACGGCTTCTTTGACTTGTAAGTTTCTTGAGAGACAAGGAGATCTTTCTTAAAGCAGACGTCTTTTCCTAGGATGTCGTATCTACAGGAGGTATTTGTTTACTCTATGATAAGAGAAAAGTCATGATATGCTATATAAAATACTTTCTTCTTTTTACTTGCCTTGATTCGTATCTTTACTCATTTTCTGTTATTGTCTCTTCCTGTCACTATCTTCTTGAGAATAGATTAAGAAGACTGACATTTTCAAATCTTTAGACACGTATATATCATGCAAAAGGAAACAAAGCTTTCGTGTTTTCTTTCATACTACATAGACAACAATAAATGCATGCACGACTACATTACATGCATTTAAAAATTGAATTTTATTGTGATAGTCGTTAGATCATTTGTGATAGTCGTTAGATCATTTGTGATAGTCGATTATAAGTGAAATTTTCATTTATATTATCTACTAAGTTATGTTGGACAAAGTCTTTGTTCATCAGCTATCACTTGGTTTATGCGATTATGTGATGTCTTAAGTTTGAAGCAAATAGTCAAAGATAATGTGAGATACCTGCTGCTACAGTTTGACTATGTTCATATAGGCGATTATTTAATTTATTGAGATAGTCAATATCCCACGACTATGTCGATAAATAGGCTTTTTGAGTTTTTGAGATAATCGATACCCAGTGACTATGTGAAGATAGGTAATATTACTGCTTATGCGCCTATGTGAGTTTTAGGTATGCCTATGTAAATTATTTCATGAGATAGTCGATATTGAGATAGGCGATGGATGCACTTATGTTATCAATGTTTTAGCGACTATCTGAATTTAATGCGACTATGTAAGATAGGAGGCCTTTTAAGATTTGAGATAGGTGATGGTCATGCGTCTAAGTGAGCGCCTAAGTGAATTTATGCGCCTACGTGAGCGTCTATGTGAATTTAAGCGCCTAAATGACTTTTAGCGCCTATGTGAGCGCCTATGTGAATTTTAGTGTTTTTTGTGAGCGCCTAAGTGAATTTAGCACCTATGTGCATTTTAGTGTCTCTGTGAGCACTTAAGTGAATTTAACGCCTATCTTATACTTAGTAGATTTTTAGACATTCTTTCTCTAAGTCCTTTCACTTGTTTTGTTATTATCAGAATTTATGCAAAGGTTTTGTTATCACCAAAATATAATAAACTGAATAACGAGAGTTTTGGTTTATCATGCAACAATTTAACCCATCAAAAGATTATCTCTCTTACAAGATGATGAACCAAAGATCTCGACTAGAAATTGCCCACGAGAAAAACACAAGAGATATAGCAAAAGGCAAGTTTCTAGAGGGCAAATCTGATGGAGGAAGTATGGAAGACGTTTCCTTCAGATCCCCACGAGCAATCTTAAAAAATCATTTGCTCTTATGGAGATCTTCCACGTTTTAGACACCCTACAGCAACAGCCCGAGTTCCCTTGTTTCTTCTTGTTGATAGCGGTCGTAACAACCTTAGGAAGACTCCTAACAAATCCCTTTAACTTTCCTACGCCACCTTCCTTGTTAGAGTCTAGCACCAAATCATGAAATTTTATTTTAGAAACAGAGTCCAAATTTGCAGTTCGTGATATCCGGCGTGGTGTCCAACCGTCTTCAAATATCACTGACTGTTAGTAGAGATGCTTGAATTCTTTAAAAATAGTGACTTAGGAGCTGTAGACATCAACTCCTAAACATACTTGGCAACCAAATTAGATCACCAAATAAGTTAATTTTGTAATCATCAAAATAAAATAGGAGAAACTCGACACTTTTGATTATTACTAATAATAAAAACTCGTATTTTCTTCTTCTCTTACTCTATTCTCCCTGTCTTTCTCTTCTACTCTAACTCTCACTCTCGTATTTTTTCTAGCAAACACTTTAGGAAATAATGTGTACATCTCATATATATGTATAACCATACTATGAACTACAATAGGAGTCAGTTTCTATCAAATCCCGAAAGATAATTCAATTTTTCAAATCTTTTTTTATTTAACAAAACCTTTTTCTCAATCACCACTGCCTAAGGAAAATAGGGGATTAATATTTCTACGTATAATATACTTAGTAATGATAATTATGTAATTTACACATACTCCTTAACTCCATCTTAACCATCAATTTCATATCCCTTATTTGTATACTTTTTCTTGGTGCACCTGTCCCCCATAAGTATATATAAAGTTCACACTTATCTATTAACTTATTTATTTATTTTCTACCATAATCAATCACCAATGGCTACCAGTAGCCCACCTATTTTTATCTGGAAACACCTGTGGCCCATCTGTCTCAATCTAGAAATATTTATCTCTAAAGCCATTAATTTGTCTATTTCTTTATCGTCCAACTTCAAATATCGTTTATTGTTCATCGTCTAACTATCAATATTGCTTATTATTCTTCGTCTACCTTTTAATATCGTCCAACTGTATCACTTAGACAATCTATCATCTATCTTTCTATCGTCTAGCTCTTCTTTTTTGGATTATCATCTACTTAATTTAACTTTGGCTATATGTCGCCTAACATTTCGTCTACCAACTATCAAACTTTAGACATTTTTTCACTTAATCCTTTAGATTTTAGGCGATTCATCGCCTAACTAATTTCATCTAATTTACATTGTCCACTTTCCCAATTTGGATGATTCATCGTCGAACTTTTATTATCTATCTTTTATTCTATTTTTGAGTCATTCTATCTAACTTTAAATCATCTAAGTTTTCTTACGAACTTCATCTATATTTTTTAAAAAATATTATTTAATTTTATAAGGATTTTTTGCATGTAAACCATCATTAGATGTGAATTTACAAAAAAAATCACTCCTAGAAATGCATTAGCGAGTATATCACTCTGTAAACTTTAATTGTGCAAAAATGCATTCTCCGTAACTATCTGTTATTACCCAAGAATTTAACTATGGCTAATTTTAACACGACACAAGAAAAGACCAAGATATCCCTAGTTAAAATAAAATAAAATAATAATTTAACTACTACCTGGTCAAGCGCGTCTTCACTATCAACCCCGCCGCCGCCTTCAAGAAGATGTCCTCCCAGCTCGAGAACTCCATCGGCGACGTCTCCTGGCTCCTCCGCGTCTCCGCCCCTCACGGCGCCGAAGGAGACGACGACGGCTACCTCGGTCTCCCTCCCATCGCCTCCAACGAGCCCATCCTCTACCTCATCTGGGAGCAAGTAGCCAAGCTCCACCGCGGCTCCCCCGACGATCGCACTAACGCCGTCGCCTCTCTCGTCTCCCTCGCCCGTGACAGCGATCGCAACGGCAAGCTCATCATCGAGGAGGGCGGCGTCGGCCCCTGCTGAAGTCGATCAAAGAGGGCCACATCGAGGGCGGCGTCGGCCCCCTTGCTGAAGCTGGACAAAGAGGGCCACGTCGAGGGTGGCGTCGGCGTCGACGTCGGCCCCCTCCAAGGGCCACATGTCCATCCACTCCGTCGTCCTCGCCAACAGCTCCGCCACCGGCAACTCCGGCAGTAGCGGCGGCAACCACCACCTCCAACGCGGCATTGCCACCGACGACGACGACCGGCAACACCAGATCCGTCACCCCCTGGGGAACCAGGCCTACGCCAACAGGACCCAGATACACACCGTCATGCAGTCCACCATGGCCAAGGCCTCCTCCAAGGCCGAGCATCAGACCAACGGCACTGGGAACGGCAACATCGCAAAGGAGTACTACCATGGCCTGTCTCCAATGGTGGCGGGCCTAAAGGGAAGGGAGGCTGAGGACCCGGTGACCAAGGAGTCGATGAAGGCGATGGCGGCGCGGGTGCTGTGGCAGTTGGCCAAGGGCAACACCGCGATCTGTAAGAGCATCACCGAGTCTAAGGCCCTCCTTTGCTTCGTCGTCCTCCTCCAGAGGGCCCTCCTCTGCGGCGGTGATCGCCCTGACCAAGTTCGCCTGCAACGAGAACTATCGCTACATGGACCACTCTCGGGCCATCATCGACACCGGCGGGGCGAAGCACCTCGTCCAACTGGTGTACCTAGGCGAGCAGGCGATCCTCCAGATCTTCATACAACCACTGCACCTCCACTCCCTGCCGGAGTAAACCCGCTCCCCACCTTGCCCCTCTCTTTGCGAGAATAAGCCCCCCCCCCCCCCACCATGCCCCGCTCTCTGCTAGAGTAAGGCCCCCCACCCCCCACACTGTGAGTCCCCCGACGTCTCTCTCCCTCTCTCTCTAAGGGTATTCTTGTCATTTCACATCTAACTAATAAGAATAACAGAATCTATATGGAATATTCATCTTTCTGTCGACGGAAGTTAACTAGGATGCATTTTTGCACAATTAGAGTTTATAGAGTGCTATGCATGCTAATAAATTTCCAAGAGTGATTTTTTTGCAAATTCACGTATAACAATAGTTTTCGTGCAAAAACCCATCTTATAATTTAACTAAATGAGCCACTTTATTGGTTTCTTTAGGGAAAACACAATGTCGTCACACTCAAATCCACGTAATAATATTTCAAATTTTTGTGATGTTACAGTTCTACCATTGTCTATTTATGTAAATATTTTTAATTTATTAATTCAATTCAATTATTTATTGACAAAAAAGATTTGATCTTGTTTATTCGCGAGGATAGTCTACCTATTTAGATAAAATTATTACAATTGTGCGAAAAAAGTCTCCTATTTAGGGAGAATATTTAGAGATATTATTTGAAAATTATAAATACTTTGAAAAAAGGGGGCTTACCTGGCTCATATTTAATCCTCGAGAGATGTGAGTCCGGAGTTTTATGGCGACGGTACAAAAAAAGGGGTGACTTGATGCGTATGGTAAGACTCAAACTCAGGTGGCCTAATAATCACTCAGCTCTCCGTACCACTCTGCTAGATTCCTCATTATTAAAAAGAAGAGCTTTCTACTCTATTTTTTTTCAAATAATATTTTTTTTGAGGTTTTTACAAACAAATTAGTATTAAATATAAATTTATAAAAAATATTTCTAAAAATAAATTAATAATCATATCACTATGTAAATTTATATTACGTAAATATGTCATTTTTATTTATAGACATATTTTTTTATCAAAAATTTGTAAAAAAAAATCACGTTCAGATGATCTTATATGTTATTTACGTACTATTTAATTTTGTGCAGTAACATATTTTGATAAATTTTAAAAATAAATTTTTTATAAATTGACTTATAATAATAATTATATATATATATATATATTAACGGTACGGGGAAACTTAAGTCTGATTGCGACTGGGCCGGCTCAGGCACGTGCAGGCCGGGCCGAACTCGTGTTCTCGTGCCCATAAGGGCCCCAGAGACCCGTTCAACCACAGAGGACGTGCGGCCGGCGCCGCACCCGTTGACGGCGGTGCGGAGCCGGGGGCGGCGGCGTGGCCATCGAAATGCGGGGTCCATCAGTGACGTCATACCCCGTCATCATCTCTTTTCTCCCTTCACTAATTTCCCGTTTTGTCCCTCCCCTTTCAAAACTCTCTCCCATCCATGGGTTCGTTACCGCAGTCGCCGCCGATGGCGGAGGGGACGATGGATTGAGGAAGCCGGTGGCGGAGGCGGAAGGACTTCTTCTTCTATCCGCAGTTTGTTGCTGCTGTTGCTGCTGCAGGTGGGTGCGCAGCGGTGCCGGGATCGAGAGGGCGGGGCATGGAGAGGGGGGAAGCTGGCTTTGCGAAGAGGAGGACATGATCGTGATCTCGCCCATCCGTCGTCGCCGCCGTCCGCCATTGCCGTGGTTCGACTGTGTTCTGTTTGGTTCGGTGTTGGGCCTCGCCGGAGGGCGGGCTTGGGAGCGAGGGCTCCAGAAGACGGTGGCAGAGGAGCATGAGCGGTCTGGTGGCGCGGACGGGCCGGCATCAGCAGCGCTACGAGGACGGCCACCGCCTTATCGCCGGGTCTTCTCCTCACCCCCTCCTCAAGCCTCAAAGCTGTGTATATACATAGATATCTTCTCGTTCTTGTTCCTGTCGCCTATTGTTTGTTATATATGCGTGGGAACGAAAGAAAAGGATACATAATGACATTCATATCCTTCGTTTTTTGTCGCGGGTTCCTCCTGTCGTTGTCGTCACTGGTGGTGGGAGTTGATGGGATCGGCACCCACTTCTTCTGATTTGTAAACGATGGATTGCCACCGACAGAAGGGAAGAAGTTTCGCTGGGTGATTGGTTGGATGACTGACTAATGATCTATTGCTGGGGCCCTTGAGATGTGTTGTCTAGTGGCTGTACCTAATACCTACTTGTTTGTGTTGTTTTTTATTTTAATCTGTTGAGATTTTATCTCTCTTCATGCTCCATGCGCTGCAGGTTGAGGTCAAGGTCCCTTTCCTCTGGCATATTGTCTGTACGAATTTTAGAAGATTTTTCTTCTTAGCCAGGTTCACGGGTGAAATAAATTCTTATATACCCAATTGCACGATTTCGATCTGACTGTTTAAAATTTGTTTTTGCGTGGTTTTCTTGGCCCCCTCAGAAAGGATCTCCTGAATCAGATCTCTGACAAGATCACTTCCATATGCTAGTATGGAGGTTTAACAAGTTCAGGGCATTTGTTCCCATTTCAGCCATTGGTTCTGTGTGGTGATAGTTCCCCTTCCATTTTCCTGATGCAAATGGATGGTTGCTAATGTGATGTCTGAGGGCATACCTTCCTTTGTGTGAAAAGGAAGAAGCTCTGATGGTGCACCCGTCCTTTTTAGTTTGTCCCAGTCCCTTTAAAGCAAATGCGGGGTAACACAAAGCAATTGAGGAAGAACCGATATCTTCATGCCCTGAAAATTACACTATTAATTCATTTGAATAAATGCCTCGTTGAAGATGCTTGTGACTGAAGCAGCCTCAATAGTCCCTGGTGGTGCACAAAAGCAGCATGTGGCCTATGAAAGTAATGAAATCAGTCACTCCTCTCTGGCCTTTCAAAGCCCAATGTCCATTACTTTTGTGAAAGGGTTGCAAGCCTTCTTCTTGATAGTATATCACACCAGTGATTCATATTTTCTATCCCATCCTTACAAAAGGGCACAAAAGATGTCTACTTTTGCCTAATTCAAATCTACTTCTTCTATGGGACCACACTAATTTTCCTTTTTGTTTTTGTGATTCTTAATATAGAAGCGAGAATAAATTAGCATCCTCTTGTGTCGAATCCACCAAAGTCTTGTTCTTTTTTCCCCTCTTGAGGAATAATGAGAAATACCTAACACCTCCACTAAGAAACTGGGCTGCCCTTTTTGTGGGATCCACACTACTGGGGGGTTGATCGTTCTAACTGTTGGTGCTAACCTAGAAGTAGCATAGTGGTTTCGGTTGCTCCCTTCTGGGCCTTCTATACCTAAAAGGAGCTGACTGTATGTGGTATCTGTATGGGACTTCTGCACCAGAAACAATTTTTGAGTTGATGTTGGTGAAATTTACCCCCATCATTTGTTCCCCCTCCAAAAAAGGAAGGAAAAAAGGCTGTTCAGGATCACTGAAATCAAGATCAGGCTTAGCAAAGACACCTTGAAGGAGATTGCCTGCATGAATTAAAATCAGAATCACCAATCAGGACCTTCCATTAAAGAGCATTTAATGTAAGAAAGAGATAAAATATCATTCAGACTAATTGTGCTACGGGTCTAAGCTATCAAGTACGCCCTTAAAGTGTAAGAAAAGTGACTCAAAACAGAAACTAGAAGAGGAAAGGATGTTTTTTCTTTTTTTTTGTTATGAGGGGGGATTAAATTTATTAGTTTACGATATCAAAATAAAACTGAGGAGTGAGGACCAGTCATAATTTGTTGTTGGCAAACTGAAATGTAAACCCAAAAGATGATGCCTACTTGGAGGTTCAACATTTGTTAAGGAGTTAACACTGTTGCCAAATCCTATATAATATGCAGAGTTCCATTTGCCTCAGAGGGGTTGTCTCCTTAGTGACCTTTTCATAACCCACAGTTGACAATTGTGGTGCCTATAAGTATCTCAAAGGTTGCATCTGGATTTGGTGTGCATTTGAGGTTCACTTGGGCCTCCTATTTTGGGTTGGCCTAGGTTATTCGCTTTCCCCTCCCTTCACCTCTTAATCCATAACGGGTGCGCTGTGCACATGGGTTTGGTATGCATCTTGGGTTTACTTGGACCTCATTGTTTGTGTTGGCCAAGGTCCTTCCACCTCCTGAAACAGATATGTGAATTTAATTTTGTGAATGCCCTTCATATTCAACATGATTTTAAGTATTATCTCCTTCAGATTGGGCCGGATTTGCATGATTGACTTGAGGTTGGTGTAGATTGGCCATTTTAGGTTGGTGACATGGTTTGGGATTACCTAGTGTAGGCAACAATCCCTCTCTCTCTCTCTCTCTCTATATATATATATATATATGTATGCTGAAAACTGATTATGAGGAAATTCTTTTGAAGGAGGAGATCTACTAACAGCAGAAAGCTAGGAGAGATGGATCAAGGAGAAGGGTGGGGACATGATGCCTTGGCCAGAAGGAGATTGAATTGTATTAAGAGCTTAAGGGCTAGCCATTAGACCTATTACCGAAGATGGCCCAATCAAACAAGAGACAACATGCAAAGACATTTTATTATTGTTTATTCATAGAGGAGGATACCTGGAGGTCCACAATTGCTAATGATCTTCTCCGCTTCTTTTTTGACATCAGCCTTCTCAGAGGATGAAGTGAAAAGCCCTTATTTGCTGCAGGTGATAAGTCTCAGAGGCCAGATGATTTTCCTTTGCCATTTTCCCAACATTGCTGGGAGGTGATTAAGACTGTCACTTGAGAGGCAATGCTGTAATTTAGGAGGGGAAGGCTCATGTGCGTTCCATCAACAAGACTTGGCAGGTTCTGATCCTTAAGAAGAAAAGGCTGATATCAGAGATTATAGACCTGTTATACCTACTGAATGGGTTTATAAGATTATTACTATAATGTTGGCTATGAGGATAGAGAAGGTTCTTGATAGAGTCATCAGCCATAATGAAGGTGAAGGTGCTTTCATGGGAGAGATGTTGATTCAAGAAAACTTTCTGGTGGCTTATGAATGCCCTATTGCCCTCATGCCATGTAGTATCAACAGAAGAGGGGATTGATTTGGGTTCTGAAACACCTATACCATGTGAATCTGGATGTGCTTATTTTAGACAAGATTAATATAGGGTTCGGAGATAGATAGATGGGATGGATCAAAGCTTGTATTGAATCAGCCAGTTTGCTGTCCCATTAACAGGAACTGTGAATTTATTTCTCTAGTGGTAGATGTTTTTGCCTTTGACGAGGTACCCTGAGTCCCCCTTCCTCTTTTTTCTTTTCCCCCCCTTTTTGTGGCACATTTAATGTGTAGGATGTGCTCTAAGGTTGAAACTATCAGAAATTTTCAGATTTCTACACAAAGGGTACATACTACACTCCTATGATAGGCAGACGATACTTTTGTTTCGTCTTTAACGTTGAGGAGCAACTTTATGTGGTCAAGCTGATATTGGAACTGCTTGAGGTCAGTGGCTTGAAGATGAGCTTTGAAAAGTAGGTGCTGGGGCTCAATTTGGGTGACAGATTTTAGGAGAGCTGCAGTGATTCTGGGTTGTCAGGTTAGTGGGTTTCCTCCTTCCCATCTTGGCTTGCTCTTATTACAGGTGCTATTCATTGCAAGGATTGGATGAGGATCATCTAAAGGTTTGGTTCTAGGATGCAGAATGGAAAGGGGCACTTCGCTTATATTTGGGGAAGAATGGTGCTCTGTAAGTTCCTACCAGACTCCCGATTTTTTCTTGTCCGTTACAGGATCCCCATGTCTGTGAAAGGAAGTTGAAATCCATTGGCAACAGATTTTTTTGATAAGGTAAAGTAACAGATTTTTTTTAAACGGGTAGTGAATGGCATGACATTAGCTGGTGCAAAATGTGTAAAAGTAAGGAAGCTAGTGTACTTGGCAATATAAACATCAATGACTTCAACTTGGCTCTCCTCAGTAAATGGCTATGGAAAATTGGGATGGAATGAAGGGGGTTATGGATGGATCTGATTTGCTAGAGATACTACAGAAGGTCTTGGGGTTGGCTCCTATCTCTCAGCATAACATCTCCCACTTATGGAGTGACACCTTTTGGAAGGACATACCGAATCTAGACAAGGTTTTAACCATTCCTGGGAGTGGAACTAGTTCTGGTTCCAATGTTGATTTTGGCTGGTTCCAGCCTGTTTCCTCCCTATCGGAAATGGACTGGTTCTGGCTGGTTCCAGTCCGGTTCAGCTGGTTTTTATTACCATGGATCCAATACTCTTCAATGCTCTCAACAATGGCTGAACGCAGAGGTGGCAATAGGTTGGGTCATAAGTGGACTCTAATGAATTTAGTTGACCCTAACCTGATCCGACCCGGCTTCGGCTTAGAGCATTGTGACCCCTACCCAACCCAGTTCAAGGCGGGGGCAAGCCGGGTTAGAGTGGGTTAGGGTCAAAAACCATCGGTCAGACTGGGCTTGGTACAGATTTGGATCAAATTTCATGATCTTAACTTGGCTCGGGGTAATGTGTGGGTCAAAATGACTAGACCCGAAATTGATCCGGTCCTCAAAAGTTATGACCCTATCCCACTTTTTTAAGGCTTGGGTCGACGGGTTGTGTTAGGTTTTGCCAGGTCTAGCCAAAAATGTCTCTTTTGGAAGGTTAGGTGGTGTAGCAGTACCCATCAACTAACAGGTTTCTCCAACTTTATAGATTATCTTCAGAGCTAATGGTGGTGGTGTTTGATGATTCGTCCTTATAGAGGTTGAGCTCCTTAGCTTAGGAGACATGTGGGATGAGGAGATTAGTCAAAAGGGCCTTCTTTTGATGTTGCTGGGTGTACTCTTGAACCCGTATTAGTTTGAATGTGTGGAGGTGGAGGTGTGAGAGTAATGGGAGTTTCTCTCTCAAATGTTCTTATAATTGTATGTCAGACATTGGTACCTACCATTGTCCTTTGAAAGGGGAGACTCTCGTCGAGAATTTCTCTTTGGAGACTTCCCATGTATAACAGGCTTACATGCTTCTTGGGGGATGTTAATACTTTTTGCATGCGTGGGGAAGAGACTGAAACCCTCGACCACTTGTTTGTGGGCTATTCCTTTGTTTGGGAAGTGTGGCAGCTTGTTCTTGACAAGATCCATTATGTCTTCCAACCCCAGGGTGATCTGAAGAGCTTGTTCCTTGGCTGGGATTGTAGTTGGGACCTAAGAGGTGGCGGTATTGTTTGGTGATTGATCCTTGATGCAACTTTGTTGGTTATGTGGAGGAGAGGAATGGGAGAATATTGGGGGAAGATAAGATCCCTGATAGGGTTGCCTCCTCTTTTTGTGTTAGGGTGAGGGAGTGGATTATGTTAACTTGTAAAGTGAACACTTTGAACTGTCCATTTGCCTTGCTGGGGGTTATAGTGCCACACACCATCTAGGTGCCTCTATTTTGTGTAGAGGGGTTATGATGAGAATCATGAGATAGAATTTGTTCTCATAATTTTTCTTATTTTCTTCTTAATATTGTGGTAAGATAAGAAACTACACATTCTCTCTCTAGGCTTTTTTAGAGAGAGAAGCCCTGGGGATTTTGGGGTCGATCGACATGGCCGGTTGGGCTTTCATCTTCGAGGTGAACTACACCCCCTTGGGATGCGGTGGGTTGAGGCAGGGGATCCGCCTGTTCTTCCCCAGCAATGCGTAGACAAGGATCAATGTTGGAGGTGATAAAGTAGGGAGAAATAGGCCGGCGACGTCTCTACATAGAGAGGTGTTCTGCTATCGGTGCAAGGGGAGAGGGCACGTCTAGTGCTATAGTAGGGCAGGGAGAGCAGATCTCGTTGATGAGGGGAGGCCAACGGCTCAGAGGAGAACCTATGAGGAGGTGGTCCGAGGTAGGGCTACGGAATGGGTGATTCTGACAGGGGAGAGGAAGGTTATGGACCTGGGCCCATTACCCCTGGGATTGATCAACGTCCATAAGGAATGGCTGCTCCGTTGTCTTTGGGTGGCACGAATGAAAGGGGAAGCCGACGTGGAGAAGATATGGGTGATGCTTGGGGAGTGGGGAGGAGGTCTATTAGGTGGTTAGGTGATCAGAGGAGGCTATCGCGGTAGCGACAGAGGTTGGGTATGTGGCAGCGAATGGAACCCGCCTCCGGATTTGTAGATGGACCATGGAGTAAGGGGCCTTCCCCAATCCAAGGGTTGTTCATCTTGGCTGTGCGTATATGGAATCCCCCTCATCCTTTGTGATGAGGAGGGTCTCTGTCTCCTACTCTGGAATATTGGAGCTATAGAGCCAGGTAGCTGGTCTTTTATGCTGACATCGTCCCTCATGGCTGTTGAAGTCTCTGTCCGTGCCTATAGTCTTGGAGAGGTGCCACGGTGATCGAAGAGGAAACCTTTGCCCTCAGGGTGGTGGTCCAATCGGATGAGTAGAGTAGGTGTCGGCCGGAGTTAGGGCATCCCTGCCCTCGACGGAAGGAGGGCAAGAGGGGGGAATGCGGGTAGGTGGCTGGTCCTCCTCCCCCAATTCAAAATTTGAATTGGGTGGTAATAGGTCCGAGCTGGGCGGAGTCAACTTAGTCGGTCTGGGAGTTAGGCCGAACCTGCCTGTTTGCTATTTGGATCGTGGGAGGAACTCGATTTCGTCGGGCTGGTCGCGTTCGGGTTTGGAAGGTTAGTGCGAGTTGGGTCTCACCTCAGACTCGGGTCGTCTGCCCTGTGACTTATCAGGATCCAGCGTCATGGGGTTATTAGGCCCGGTGTAACTGGTAACGCCCTTCTTTCCCACTCGATTGGAACATGGGTTTCTCTGTGATAGTAGGCGGCCAAGGGGGCTTTTGGCAGGTAGTCAACTGCGACGAGCTCCTCTCAACTTTGTTACTTGGTCGCTGGGGACCACTTTACGGCGGCGGCGCCTGTCCTACAATCGTCCTCGGGCTTTCTCTCACTGGCCGATGGACGACTTGGTGGACGGTCATCTCTGGAGCCCTCCAATGGGGTCAGGTGCTCCTCAAGCGGACAGGTGTGCCGTCTATTGTTCCCCGGCTACCTACTCCTTCAGATAGGCCATCTAAGGGAACCCTCACTGTAGAGGCTCCTGACTGGGGCTGGCGGCAATGGAGTGTCCTTCCCTCCTCTGCCCTCTTGGCGGAGGCAGTTTGTGGGCTGCTCAGGGGTAGACAGGAGGACTTACGGAGGCGACTGTGGCGGGGCTGATGCTCCATGTCCTTGGGGAGAAGTCAGTTCTCAGCATTACCTCTGTGCAGGAGGAGGCAGTGGTATCTTTGTGTCCTTTGGTGATCGGTGGTGGCCCATCTGCAACTTTGCCCTTGCTTCCTACGGTCTTTGGAGGGGGGCCAACAGTGGCTTGTGACATTTGGGAGGTTGGCGAGGAGATGATCTCAGAAGGGGACCAGAGACACCAGGAGGGGGTTCAGTGGGGGAAGGAGGGTAGGGAAGCTTGGGGAGGGAGGATATAAAGGAGATGGTGGGGGTTGTGGACAAGATGATGGAGGGTCATGCTAGGGAGTTAGCAGAGAAGGTGGACATATCCTTTGAAGGGTTGGTTAAGGATGTGAAGGGAATGTTCAAAAGATGTAAGAAGAGGTGGTTTGCGGGATTGGCAAGGGAGGCCAAGGGAGGGAAGTCTCAGATGAGGGGGTTAAGGGGGGAGTGATAAAAGTGGGGAGGAGAGGAGTGGATTGCCGGAGGTGGGGGTTGGAATTCCTATGGTCACCATGAGGATCGTCTCGTGGAATGTAAGGGGGATATTTGGGGGGGGGGGGGAGAGGAGGGCTGTGAAGGAGTTACTTAGAAGATGTAAAATAAATATCCTATGCTTGTAAGAAACCAAATGTGAAGGCGATGAGGAGTCTATTATGAGGGAGATCAGGGGAGCTAGGCTAGCCAAGGGGTTCCCCGACGGAGGGTAGATCTGGGGACATCATGATCCTTTAGAACTAGTTTGAGGTGGAAGAGGTGAAGCAAGATAAATTGATCAGTCGAGGGGCCATTTCTTTACATTTTCGAAATGTTAAGGATGGTTTCTCTTAGGACTACTCAGGTATATATGGCCCTCAGAGTTGAGAGGAGAAGATGATGCTTTTGGAAGAATTGTCTATGTATGATCATAGCTTAGGCTGGCCCTGGTGTGTGGGTGGGGACGTTGATGCCATCACAACACCATGGGAGAGGATGGGGATGCAGTATCCTATGGGGGAGATGGAGGACTTCACCGACTTTATTGAGGATGCTATTTTTATTGATGTTGAGATGACCAATGCTTAGTACACTTGGTCCAATTTGAGGGCAAACCCCCCCCCCCCCCACTTGCTTTAAGTTAGACAAGTTTTTGGTTTCAATTGATTGGGGAGGATCAATATCCTCATGTGCAAGTGTTTTCTCTGGCCAGATCAGTGTCACCACTTCTGAAGACCAGCCGATCACATATGAGGAGACAAAGCTTTAGATTAGAGAGATTTTGGTCTAGGGAGGCCGACTTTCTGGACACTGTCAGGAGGGCATGGAATGTGCAGAGGAATGGGACATTAGCTATGACTAGACTAGTAGGTAAAATGAGGCAGGTGGCACAGACTCTTATGGTATGGGGTGTAGGCAAGTCACTACCTAGCAAAGTGGCCAAGGACATGATCTTGTAGTAGATTGAGGGGTTGGATTGCTTGGAGGAGGTGAGGCTCATGGATGATGCAGACATAAACTTAGAGATAGTCAAGGGCAGAGTTTGAGGAGATCCTTGCTAGAGATGAGATTTATTGGAAGCAGAGGTTGAGGGATCAAGGAAGGAGACATGATTACTGCGTACTTTCAGCGTATTGCCTCTGGGAGAAGAAGAGTTAACTCTATGTCGTATGCATCAGAGTGGGAGACCAACTCCTCTCTAGGGAAGTGGGCATCAGGGGCAGACGAAAACCTTCTACTTCAGACTCTTCACCGAGGATGACCTCATTAGACTGAGGATTGCCTTGGATTTCCTTCTCCGTCTTCCTCTAGAGGATAGGGTAGCTCTTTCTTTGCCTTTCTCAGAGGAGGAGGTTTATTAGACAATCTTTTCTCTTGCAGGTGACATGGCATCGAGATCGGATGGTTTCCTACTTGCCTTCTTTCAAAAGTGTTGGGAAATCATCAGAGTTGATTTACTGAATGCTATAAAGGAATTTCAGGAGGGGAGGGCTCATTTGAGGGGTATCAATAAAACCTTTATGGTCCTCATCTCAAAGAAACATGGTGCACAATGCTTTTAGGACTTTAGGCCTATTAGGCTCCTTAATGGCACATACATGATCATCACCAAGCTCTTTGCAAGAAGAATGGATAGAGTTATGGATAGTCTATATAGTGGTTTTCAAGAGACTTTCATTAGGGAAAGGCACATTCAAGATAATTTCTTGGTGGCACATGAGTGTCTTTTTGCTATGAAGGCATAGAAAAAGAATAAGTGGTCCTCAAGGTAGATTTTGAAAAAAGTTTATGGCAGGGCTAATTGGTAGTGTCTGCATGATTTGCTGGACAGAATGGGTTTTGGTGATAGATGGATTGGTTGGATTTATGCTTGTATCACATCTGCTACTTTTGTCATTTTGGTTAATGGGAAGCCCATCACATTTTTCCACAATGGCAGAGGGCTTCGACAGGGCCCCCCATGTCTCTGCCCCTTTTTGTTCTGGTAGCACATATATTGAGTAGGATGTGGCTGAGAGCGGAGGTTGCAGGGTTGGTCAGAGGTTTCCAGACTAGGCCAGGTGGCATATCCATCACCCATTTGTAGTATGCAGATGACATCATTTTATTCCTAGCAGAGAATGAGCCGCAATTTTATGCAGTCAGATTGATGTTAGAGCTATTGGAGGAGGTTAGTGGTCTTAAGGTGAATTTTAGTAAGAGCCTCTTGGCGAGTGTGAACATAGAGGGTAGGAGGCTTCAGAGGGCGGCGTTCATTGTGGGTTGCCAAAT
The DNA here is from genome assembly GCA_022559845.1 of Amorphophallus konjac. Taxonomy (NCBI): domain Eukaryota; kingdom Viridiplantae; phylum Streptophyta; class Magnoliopsida; order Alismatales; family Araceae; genus Amorphophallus; species Amorphophallus konjac. The sequence goes on from CM040127.1 coordinate 67,508,773, forward strand.
AGGAGTTTTTCCTCTCTCCTATTTGGGCCTCCCGCTCTCTCCAAGGTCTCTTCTGTCCAGTGAGTGGCAGCTCCTAGTGCAGAGGTTGTAGACCAGACTAGCAGGGTGGAAGGCGAGACTCCTCTCGTATTGGGGGGCGATTGGTCCTTTGCAGATCGGTGTTGGATAGCTTGCCCATTTACTTCCCGTCTATTTTTGGATCCCAAAGATAGTAGCCAAGAAGCTGGAGTCTAGTCGAGCAAGATTCTTCTGGCATGATAGTGGGAAGAGATGCAAAGTTTGACATGATATTGCCTGGGACAAAGTCTCTAAAAACAAGGACATGGGAGGTGTTGGCATCAAAATATTAAGGATGTCAACTTGGCTCTCTTGTGCAAGTGGATGTGGTAGATGGAGGCAAGTGATAGTGGTTTGTGGGCTCAAGTTATCAGACAAAGGTATTATGGCAGAGTAAGGGATTGGGATATAGCTCCGGCAACTTAAGATAATATACCACCCATTTGGAGAGGTATTGTGTCATACAGGGACATCATGATCTCTAGTGTTTGGGTCCGGTTGGGCAAGGGGGATAAGTGTCATTTTTGGACTGACAGATAGTGTGGTGATTTCACCCTGGAGGAGTCTTTTCCGAGACTCTTTGCAGTTGCAGTAGCCCCTTTGGCTCTCGTGTCCTAGACTTCTGACACTCTGCTCTTAGGAGGGAAGTGGACACTAGTGTTTAGAAGGAACATTAGGCTAGAGGAGATGGACCAGCTATTGGGATTGCTTTCCTTCCTTCTATACTTCGCTCTAGAGGCAGATAAAGAGGACCAGTGGTGGTGGAGATAGGATAAGGAGGGTTGCTTCTCAATTAGGTCTACCTTCACCTTCATATCCGACGGGGGGTTGCGCCATTGCCTTACTTCATAGATTTGGGCCCCTAGGAGTCCTTTGAAAGTGAAGCTTCCCATTTGGAAGATCTCGCATAGGAGGCTGCCAACTTGTGATAGACTTGCCTCCTTTTTTACCGGATATACCCGTGGTGTGACGCTTGTGTGGTGAGGATGATGAGACGTTGGACCACCTCTTCGCAGGATGCCCTTACTTGCAAGAGGTGTGGACTAAGGTCTCAAGGCTGATCCATTGCACCATCGGCTTGCAGGGGAATGTGCGACACTTGATTGGACATTGGCATAGGAGGTGGAACCTTAAAGGGGACAATGTTATTTGATGGTTGATCCTGGATGCTACATTGTGGGCCTTATGGGGAGAAAGAAACAATAGATCTTTCAGAGGAGAAGCTAGGGATGTGGATAGAATGGTTTCTTTTATTTGTGAGAAAGTGAGAGAAAGGGCGGAGCTCCTATGTAATGTGGATATCCACAACTCTTTCATTTTGGTCTTTTGGGGGTTTAGCGTCGACCACTCCATCTTGGTGGAAGGCCTCTTTTGTATAGGAATTTTTGTGAACACATTGACATTGACTATACTTGTATTTCCCTCTTTTACTTTTAATACAATAGTGGTATTGCCCATTTAAAAAAAACAGTTCCTCAGAAAAAAAAGATATTAACAGTAACCATTAATAATCTTGACCTAAAACCATCATTCTTAAAGGTGCTTGGCTGCCTGCATTTGGTTGGTCACAAATTGGGTTCAGGAGGGTGGAATTTGTTGGGAGTCCAATCATGGGTTAGTGAACCTATTATGTGTATGCATCATATTTCCAAGGGAATTACATCTCCCACCTCACTCTCTCTTGTATAAATGAAAGGGGTGAATTGAATTCTCACTTTGTGATATTTGAGAAGTCAATTTGTCTTCTCTTCTTCTTCTTCTTCTCCTCCTCCTCCTCTTTACCTAAACAAAACCTTTTCACTAACATGTGACTCTGTTCTCACTTAAGATATAACTCCCACTTATTCACTTATGAAATCTTTCCCATCCAAACTCACGTATAACTCAGTGCAATACTTTTACATGGGAGAATATGATTAAGTGAATGAAGTAACATGTCTCACAGCCCTCTCTTTATGTAGTTTTTATTTGAAGAGGAACCTCTCATCTTTGTCATGATTATATTGCCTCTGTTTATGACTAAAAAAAATTGGTGGTGCAATCCAATTTCTTTCAAAAAAAAAAAGGTCTCACAGCTCCCTTTAACTATGGTATAAACATATTAGATTTTGACAGTGAAGATTGCTATTTCAAGTCAATTACTTAGAATGTGGTTTCCACTTTCTATATGATTTGGCATGAGTTCTTGTTATTAGACATGACATCATCTATAGCCTGGAGTGGGAATTCGGTAAATGAGAAAATACAAATGATGTGAAATAAGTTAGCTAATTGTAGTTCCTTCCTTGCGTGCTGGTTCTTGTGATGCACTTCTTTGTATAATTGATCTTTTGAAATTTGTGACTTTAATATACCTTCAATATCACTAATCAACAAACAACTGGACACTGATGTGTGTGCAAGGCAATGAATTGGATATGCATTCCAAAGATTTTATTATATTATGTAATTGTAAGAATCATCTTTGAGTGACTTTTATTAACACTAGTCAGTAGAACAATATGTTTCACAAATTTTCATGTAGTGTCTGAAGGATACAGAATAACCTCATGTTGTCGTCTCAATTCCTTGTATTCATTCTGATTCATTTCAGAACACTGTTTTACCTGATTGTAGTTTTTAAAAATATATATAGATTGTCTAATGCAAGTTTCGACAATGGATGCCCAACAGATGCATTCCGTATAGATGTCACTATTCTGATGAGGGTTGTGGTGGAAAACTCAGAAAGTATGTTGAAGTCCTTATGATCAACACACCAAGTGGTCCGGGACTTTTGTTCCCAAAGGTATGATCAATACTCAAATGCCTTGTATTCTTACTAGAATGTTCCGTACAGCGTTGATTGTATCAACCAGTGGTGAGAATTCTAGTTTTCCAGCACGCATAAAGAAAATAGTTAAATATTTATATAACTAGTTGTTTGACATGTCTAGTGGCATGCCAAATTCCCCTTCTATCCTTTCAGTTCTTACATGGAGACTCTTTTTGGAACAGAAAAAGTAAAAATGAGACAAGAATGCTTAGAATTCAGCATCAGTAAACTACTTAAATATAAAACTTAAAAATGGGACATTTAAAAAGGCCAGATAGAGTGCTAGATGCACAGATTTGTGGATATTCTTAAAGTGCCTATATTCCATGTAGTAACCTTTAACTTGTATCTATTAATAAATTCTCATTTAATGGGACTTGTTTGAATAACTACAAATATTTACATAGATAGAGATGCTCAGAAAAACATTTACAAATCTATGCATTTCACATGCCTACATGGCTTGTCAAACACCTGATTGGCATGCGTCTTTTCTTTGTTTTTTTTGCCTTAAAACAGGCTTTGTTAAAGCCAGGTTTTAAGCACAAAAAAGGCAATGTGGATGCCAAATTAAAACATTTTTATTGTTGATTTAATCTTATAAAGTTAGCATTTTATTTTTTTAAGAAAACCAACATCTTTGGTATTAAACTGAAAAAGAGAAGGGCATTTGACATGCTATATAGGATAGTCACGTAAAAATTTTGTGTCTGTTTTTGTTATTGCAATTATATTGTTTTCTTATCAGTAGAGCCCTATGTAACAATTCAACAGTAAACATAATATTTTTCGAAAGAAGTGGGAAAGGCTTTTTATCAATAAATATGAAGATAAAATAACTACACGAATATCAGTTGATCAAAGTTTTTTATGTGTGTAACAGCAGATTAGGTCCCATCTTCTAGGCTGCTGTCATTGCAGATCTAGACAACCAGTCTTGTAGGCTGCTGTCATTGGAAACCTTGACAACTCCTCCCTTTTGGATCTTACAAATTGCAGCATGACTGTTGGTGTAACGGTTCTCATGCTGTTGTTTGTGCAGGGGTTTCAGCAGCAAAGGCCTCATATTTGTGGGATCAGCCTTTATCTACATGATATCCTTCCTCTGCACTGTGTGAAATCTCTAATCTTGTACATCCAATTGTAAGATGACCTTTACCTTCTCGTCTCTAACTTCTCTGATCATCTCTGCCTTTGTCAGTCTGGGTGCTTGTTAAAAGTCGCTATATTTTAATAAAGTTGTTCAGTTCAGAGTCTGTGGGAGATGGAAATCGCCTTTATCGTTCCTATGCACTGTGCGGAACCTCTAACCTTGGACACTTTTATGGAATATCTCTTGGTAAATGACCTTTGCTTTCCCATCTCCAGCTACTCTGATCATCTTTGTCTCTTGTCAGTCTAGGTACTTGTCCAAAGTTGCTTCATTCTAACGAAGTTCTCCAGTTTAGATCAGTGGAACTTATTTTGAGGTTGGTATTTCAAATTTCATTAAACCTCCATGTTGTCACCGTCCGCCTGCATCGCAACAGCACCCTGTCCCCCAACCCAAGCCCAGTTACTGCCTTTAACCATAGGATCAGCTTCTTAGGATTTCTCAAATTTGAATCATCACCAGAGAACACTGGGTACTGCCAGCAAACAGGAGGTGGGACAGATTGATGTTGTTTCTTCCAATAAGTGCACCATCTGCTGTATCAGTTGCTGCTGTCATCTTCCACATTGATCTGAATGTGTCTCAGAAGAGGATAAAGAGGCATGGTGAATTGGATCACTTGATGCAGCCTCTTGTGTTGTTAAAGTATCCAAAAGCTTCCCTAAAAAAAGATGGGAAAAAGGGCCATCGAGATGCATTGCACATTTTTGCATCACTTTGGCAACATTTGCTGCTGTTATAAATTAGAGCTAACCAAATTATTTCATAGTGCAAAAATATCTGCCAGGGAGATCCCATGTCCCCTTTGTTCCTTGTTTTGGTAGCTCAGGTGATGAGCTGTACGTGGCAGAGACCAGAATTCTGGGGTTGGATTAGAGGTTCCCAGCTTCACTCTCTTGGTCTTCAGGTGACTCGTTATCAGGATGCAGATGATACCAACCTTTTCATTGCAGATGTGGAGGAAGAAATATGCATAACCAGGTTAATGCTGGTCTCTCTTGAGGAGGCCATAGGTTTTGAAAGTCAATTTTGAGAAGGCCATAGTGGTGGGGTTGGACTTGTCTAAGGAGGAAGTGAAGGAAGCAGCTATGCTGTTTAATATCAAGCTGGGGCATTTCCTCTATCTTACTTAGGGATGCCTTTATCATTAGACTCTATTACTTGTGGTGATTGGGACAGTATTGTGCAGAAGTTTGATGGTTGATTGGCTAGTTGGAAGAGTAAGCTACTGGTTATTTGGTAGTGGATGGTTTCATAAGCAGCCATAAAGTTCTCCAGAATTGTTCTTTCCTTCATAAAGTTTGTCAAGATCATATTGATCAACTTTTTTGTCACTCTTCATCCTGTATCGTCATCTCTGTAATGATATTCTAGAATTCACTGAGCTGGCAAATGGGTCCAAACTCCTTTCACCTTTTAGAAATGTTGATTTTAACTCTAATTTATGTAAAAAAGTTAAACAGAATCTGCTCTAGTAATGTTGATTTTAGCTGATTTTAACTCCTTTGGCCAGATGAAATTGAGAGATCAGAATGTTGATTTTATTTCGCATTTGCATTGTTGGCTTGTTAAAAAATTTGAATGGAGATTGGCTTTAGCAGAACCTTTTATGACCTAAAGGTCAAAAGCTTTGAAACACTGAAACCTAGTATCTGGTATGCTTTACATAGATTTGCAAATACTTTTAGGATGTACATTTCATATAAATGTTTCTAGGTGTGCCCTCATGTGAAAGACAGAATGACAGATGGCGTTGACACAGTTTCCGTTTAGGCTTTTGTTTTTTCTATTTTTTCATTTTGTTTTAAACAGACTGTTTGCACCTGGACATTTTAAGAAAATACAGACATTGATATTTAATTTTATTTTACAAGTTGATTCATTGAACTAGGTATTTCTTCACACAAACTCTTCTTGCATGCTCTTAAAGTGTTCAGTTATCAACCCAAGCTTTTTGATTCTATCTGCATTTTGTCCTTTTCTCCTACTTCACTAACTTGCTTTCTGCCCCCTTCATAGACCCTTTGAGAGTTGTAGTCTAGTATAGATACTAGTTTTTACTCCAACCTAGGTTCATAATACTATTCAGCTGCCTTAGTGGGCCGTTGTAGACTTGCCTTTTGTCCAAGGTTTTTGTTTAATGGGACTTAGGATCACATTGGAAGGCTATCAGTCTGTCGAAAGGCAGCTATTGAACTAGAATTTTTGGTCCCTAATCTAATCTTGTTGTTGACCGTTGCTGGGGTGAGGATTAATCATAGTGTGTGAAAAGGTAATCAATTACCTATTTTTCCCTGTCTGGAATATGGGGGAAAAAGGTTGCAACTAATACAATATTTAGGTTTATTCTCACATTATTCTTCTTCCTGGAATTGTCACTAAAATATGCACATTTATTGGTAAATGTCTAATGTCATGTGTCATCGCAGGGAGGATGGGAAAATGATGAGACTGTTGAAGAGGCTGCTGAACGGGAAGCTCTGGAAGAAGCAGGGGTTCGAGGAGAGATAAAGGTGAGTGGCCATTTGACAGTGATTAGGCATGTTCTGTCACATTATATGACAAGATTTTCATGAAAAAATCATTTAACGAAATTCCATTGTGAAGCACTTAATCAGATGAAAATGGATAAACAATGTCATGGGACCTTAATAATTCCCCCTTTTTCTAGTACACAAGTTTTTCCTCAGGATTTGGCTGAGTATATAAACTATACACCACATAATGACCACACAATCCTGGATCTTTTTGAGGTTTTTCCATACATTTATCTTTTACAGGTGGAATTAGACAGCATCAATTGCAACAAATGCATTTCTATTACCTTCTTGTGTTGCAATATGTGCATGCATCTAAATTTGTGTTGCCCTCGATTGGATTATGCCCAAAATTGGTGAATGTTTAATTAAAGAGCCACTTTTAAAAGTGTAGCAGAAATCGCTGGGTCATCATTTGTAAGATATTTTGGTTATTTCTGCCTCTGATTAAGGTTTAGGCTTCATTTGTTTTCCATTTGACACTCCCATCACAAAAAGGAGAATAGAGATTCCCCAAGTATTCAAAATTAAAAAGGATACTATGGTCACAAAAAATGAGAGGGTGGCATGATGTCAATTGCGGTTGGGTCTGTCAAGCCAAGAAAAGTGGTGGAATGGGGTTCAAGGATGTTGGACCTGTTATTTTCTCGAATTTATCGAGACAAATAAAAAAACAAATCAGTCCCACTCAGGTTAAAAGATGGCACAAAGCCGAGGCCATCGGGAGAAAGGGTTGAATATGATCCCCGGGAACCCCCGTCGTATTTACGGCATAAAAACATACAAGTTCGCAGCAAGCAGACAATCAAAGTGGTATCCCGCCACACTTACGGAGGGGCCGAGTTAGGAGCGGAAGCAATCTAAGGAGCAGTGGAGCACGGAGCCTCCCCCGACGAGAAGCGGTGCGGAAGAAGTCCAAAAGATGAGGCACGAAGGAACCCTGGAGCGTCTCTTTTTCCTCCACGTGGCCAAGGCACAAGAAAAGCACAAAAATGAAAATGGGGGGCCCTTTCATAGGGCCGCCCCCCTCTTCCATCTTGCTCGGCCACCCCAGATCGGGTGGACCCCAAAAGGGACCCACTCGGACTGGGTGGATCCCCAAAGCCTCCGCGGCACCCACCCGGTCCGGGTGGGTGATTCGTGTGCTCCACCCAGTCCGAGTGGGCCTTCCATGACCTCCCCGGTCCGGGGTAGCCCCTTTCAATCCTAACCTATAAATACCCCCAGGATCCCAAGGGTCAGGGGGGGAAAGGAAGAAGCACACGGGAGAAGCGACAAGTACACGTGAAGGCCCACTCGGAGCACGGAGCAACCCTTTGAGCGCTCTAAGGCTTTGCTTAATTTTGTGCTTGGAAGCGAGGGTATGTTACAAAAATGCCCTTGACAGGGCACTTAAGCAATCTCGTCTCCCCTTATGTATTTTCTTTGTAATTCCACGAGGAGAAACCATGTGATTTTTTGAATTGGCCAGAAATTATAAAAATACTCCTTAACTTACAGGAAAATCCTTGTAGAGTTGTGAACTACACATATGTTCTGTATTTTTGTAAGAAAGTCCTATAAAAGGCTATAATTTGTCGAAACGTCTTATGAAGTCTTGTATTTCATAGAAATGTCGAGGGTTTGCAAAAATACCTTGAGTTTTCAATAATTATGTAAGTACCCCTATGATGTACGAGAGTCTTGTGCGTGTACCTTGCCTCACGGAAATGGCAATCTTCTAAAGGGACCGACAATGATCATCTTGGCAATTCAGCGGTTGATTGAGATGAAGTTCAAAACCATGTCCTTGTCGGCGACCTAGTGAACTAATGACGAGAAACATTGGGGCGACCGACCTTGGCCATAAGTTGGCAACCAGATCCCGGCTAAATTGACATCCAAGTCTTGGCTAAGTCCTTGTCGGTGTCAAATTGCAAATAAACTCTAGCCAGAACCAAACTACAAATAAACCCCATGCAGTACTAAATTGCACCCAAACCCCATCCATTGGAAAATTGCAAATGGATCCTCGCCAATACCAAATTTGTGAGTCAACCCTAGCCCATGCCAAATTGCAAATAAACCCTAACCAGTAGCCAGTATAAAATTGCTAATATACCCTTGCATTTACCCAATTACAATTGAACCCTCTAACAACGCTGAATGATGAGATGGTCTTCCCCAATCCTTGAAGGCCGGCCCTAGCCTAGACCGAACTATTTTTACCCCCTCATTATGGCCTAGGTGCCCTCATCCCTTCAAAGGTGCACGCTGCTATGACTGTTGTTGCATTCTCAATATCGCAACTGATAGCGTGAAGGTTGATGACTTCTTTAGCAGTTAAACAAAGGTGTTCAGACTTTATGTCGATGTAAATTAACATCGACTACGGTTGGTGGGGAAATGTCTAGTACTCGAATCCTAAATCGTTTGATAAACCCAAACCGCGGAATTAACAATGCACATGCTATTTAAATAGCCACAAATGCGCACCCATGTTCAACGAATGAATATCTCTCGAAATTTCTTTCCGGATGTGAAACAAAGGATTTGAGACTCTTTAACTTAGCTCTTCTTGCTAAATGGTTGTAGAAGATTGGAACTACAGAGAATGGCCTCTGACTTCACCTCCTAAAAAATAAATATTATCTAAGAGGCCGAACTTGGGACTTGATCCCTTCACAGGTTTACTTATTGTCACTAGACTTGTAAACGGATCGGATACGGAGCGGATAGTACGATATCCGAATTCGTATCCGATTAATAATCGAATTATCTGATATCGATTAAATTATCCATTAGATATTTTATTCTGATAATTATCCAATTAATACGAATTCGAATTCGGTTCGAATTTTAAACAGATAATTGTCAGATCTACTTGGAGATGAGTCGTGCGAGCCGTGCACGAGCGTCGTGGGTTGTTTTCTCAAAAAAAGAAAAGGTGAGAGTTTTTTTTATTTTGGGAGAGGTTATCAAAAGTTGGACTTTATCCTAAAAAATACGAGACGGCTTACCAAATGGCTATAAGTAGAGTTCTTATTTCTAAGTTATATTTTGAGACAAAAAAGAGGTAAAAAAGAGCAACCAAACAACATAGTAAGATTTGAGTTACTTATATATAGAATATGTGGATCTTAGATATTCATCTAAGGGTTCATATTCGGTCGGATAATATCCAACACAGATACCCCAATATCTGAATTCGTATCCGATTAATAATCGGATTATTCGATATCCAATTAAATTATCCGTCAGATACTGTATTCGGATAATTATCTGATCAAACAAATACGAATTCGAATTCGGTTCGAATTTTAAACGGATAATTGTCAGGCCTAATTGTCACCAATTTGGAAAGGTGTATTAAGATTGGGAATGGACATATGAGTCTCTTCTGGCTGTATAGATAGTGTGATGGAAGACCATTGGCGAGCAGGTTTCCTAAGCTTTTTCACATTGCTTCTGACAAGTGGATGTTGGTAAGGCAGACATATAATTCGAGGAATGGGTGGTGTCTGACCTTCAGGAGGAGGCTGAAGGATGATGAGATTCCTGACGTGGCTGAGCTCTTGTCCTTGTTTCAGGATGTCTGTCTAGGTCACACATCCACAGATTAGTGGGTTTGGAGATGGAACCCCTCTAGGATGTTCTCGGTCCGATCGGCATACTCCTTTATTGCTGATGGGGGTGTAAGACACCCTTTGTTTCAACATGTTTGGAGACCAACCAGCCCCCTTAAGCTTAAGGTCCTTATTTGGAGGATCTCCCTTTGCCGTTTACCTACATGGGATAGACTGGTTAGCTTCATGGCTGGGGTGGATACAGTGTGCACAATGTGCAAGGAGTCGTCGTCGTCGTCTATAGATGACTTGTTTGTAGAGTGTGATTTTGTTACTAATGTTTGGATGCACACAAGGTTTTCCATCTCGAATATTCGTTCCATCTCGGAAAGGTAGAAGAGAAAGATCTCGGAGAGATTTCGGAAAAATCTCTGGAGATTGGGTTCAGTGATTTCGGAAAAAAAATCATATATATAGTCTATTTATAAGAAAATGCTATTTTTTTCTACTGACCACTCAATTTCACAAGCATATTTTTCTAATTAGCAACTCAAGTTTACAAAATAAAGAGTAATGATAACAATAACAAATCTATTCACATGCACTAATATTAATATACATCAAAAACTACACCAAAAAGTTATACAGAAAATGGTACATGAATCACAAATTGAATACATCAAAAATCATCAAAAATGGTACATGTCTCTCTGTCTTTCCCCCCTCTCTGTCTCCCTCTCTCAGACAGAGAGAAGGGGGAAACGGGGGAGAGAGAGAGAAGAGAGAGAGAGAGGGTAGGGTGGGGGGAGAGAGAGAGAGAGGGTAAGAGAGTCGAGGGATAGTGTCACAGAGGGAGAGATAGAGAGAGGCACTAGGGAGAGAGAGCTCAAGGGGACTGAGGTAGAGAGAGACATGGAGAGAGGAAGGAGGAAACCGGGGGGGTGGGGGAGAGAAGATCTCGGTCTCGGGGCTTCGTTTCTCGTTATCTTTGGAGAGACAGAGATCACGAAGAGATCTCGGACATCTCGTAAGAGATGGCAAACCATGGATGCACATTTGCACTAAGCGCACCAAACCGGTGGAAAGCCTGGTGGAAGAATTCATAAAAAATTGGCAAGTGCAGTGGAGTGCAAAGATTGATTGTCAATTGTGATGGCTGATCTTGCATGCAACCTTTTGGGTCATTTGGAGGGAGAGGAATTGTAGAAATTCAGACGAGCAGCTCAAGATCTTGCCAAATGTCTAGATTTGATTTTCTATTTTGTGAAAAGTTGGGGGACACTTTTTATAGAGCAGATAAGTGTAATTCTCTTATTTTACCTTTGCTTTAGGGGTAGAGAAAGCTCTACCTTTTCTTTTGTATAGGGGAGTTTTTGGGAGCACTCTGATCTTACTTGTAAATTCTTATCTTTTTATAAAGAATGTGATACCATCCACTTTCAAAAAAAATAACCTTCATGTGGGGCTGCCACATCAACACCCAGATCTCTTCCAAGGCATTTATTGTCTTCACATCCTCAAATCTCACCGTTTGCACCCACTCAAAATCCTCTTTACCCCATTTCCTAGGAATCTATTCTGTACTTTATACCAAAATCTGTTGGCTAAAATGGAAAGCAAACACAGTCTTGAGCAGTTTGGTCAAGGAGATGCCAGGTTCCAGTGGGGACATTTCCGTGCATATTTCAAAGCAAGAAAATTATGCATGAAAATTAATTCTTTAATGACAAGTGAGTTATTTTAGTTTTAAGGAGGGATATATTGTGTTGCATATTTACTGGAGGTTCCTTTTTCTGAAAGGAGCCCTTCTGTGGAGGGGTGTGGCTGAGAGGGGGTGGAAGAATGTCCTTTTTGGGGGGGGGGGGGTGGGGTGGGTAACTCCATGACTGCAGTGCAGGGGAGGCGTAGGTGGATTGCTGTGATGGGGGTGACTGCTGTGGGGAGGGAGTTGCTACAGTGGGTCATAGTAGGTCCTGCCCAAGTGCTGCTTAGGTGGACATCTAAGTGTGCGGTTGCCTTCTTGTTGCCTTGAGAACTGTGTTTAAAAATTTCCCTACCTTTTCTCTTTCAAAACCTTTCGCTTCTTCGTAATCCATCTCAAGATGGATTATGGAGAGAATCCTCCTGCCCTATGTGTTGGAGGAGTGTGGAGTCTGATCCTTATCTTGGTAGGCTTTCCCCTGGCGAAGGTTATGGGGGTATTATTGTAATAGTACCTATGGTGTGTTGCCCTAGACTCCTAGTATTTAAGGCAACATCTCTTGTAATCGTGTAATTCCTTTTTGTGAGAAGAAAGAGAACTCAATGCGGCCGTGGACATAGGAAGGCACATCGCCTCTCCGAACCACGTAAAAATCTTCTGTGTTCGTGTGGTTTGATCCCTTCTTCCCCCCTCTTTCTTCTTCCTCTGCCTTTGTCCATTGTTACAGGTACTCTGGTTCCTAACACTCTGTTTTTGTATGTGTGTGTGTCTCCCCACTCTCTGAAAAGCTTCCATACACAAGCCAAGGCTCTCACTTCCTTTCGGAAATGATTATATCATGTTGGTTATTCCAATAATTAGAATCTCTCCTATAATCATATCTTAATGTTACTTGAACAGCTTCTGCCGATGTAAGGAATAAGAACTTGTTACCCCCTCTAGCAACAGATTATGCATGGGGAGTGTCGTATGCTAGGATGTCTGTTTAGTCAGTTTACTGCTTCTGATATGAGCAATCATACTTCAGGCTTTAGGGTGGTCTGGGCGAGTTGTTTTAGAGTTGCATCTAGCTTTATTATTGATTTATGCGGATATTACATGCCCTAAGGGTGCATTTCATTGTTTTTCACTCCTCATCATGAATGGAACCATGAGACTTTGTGCTAGAATCTCAATAACCCTCATACCGTATTTGGGGCAGCTTCCAATTGGAAGTACTTTGGGGATTCTACAAGTTTTAGCCCCATTATTCATGGAAAGACGGTAGGTCTTGGAAGCCATTTATGCAATTTTGGGGCAGTTTCTGCCTTCCAACCAAGAGTTCCAAATCATAGCTTTCGAGGTGGGGGTGAAAGTGAGGTTGTTAAAGAAATTTTGACTTTGTAACCATTCAAAACTAGTTATAACTTCTCTTGGTGTATATTCTACATGTTAAAAGTAAAAGCAGTAAATAGCTTTCAAGTAAAAGCATTGCCAAACACGCCTCACTCATCGTCATGTAAAGAATCATTAATATGCAGTAATATTTCTGACTCTTAGACTTACTATTAAACATAGTATCAAATTCAGTAATTAATGAGGTGAATATATATGTGTTCTGTTATTTTTTCCCGCTTTATGATGGGTGCAACCATGGTTTTGGCTTGATATCATGATTAATGTCTATCTGATGGCTTTAGCATTTCCTGTCCTCAAGGAAGAGCATAAGAAATGATATTTTTCATTGTTTGGTGTTTGATTCTTTTAGTGATCTCCAACTGCTTGGTCTGTAAAAGGCATAGATCTCTGTGGAAGTACAAGTTTGGATTTGGCACTTGAATGGATGATGATATAATTTTATAGCTATGGACATTTCTTGTTGAATGTTATGTTTGATTGTTACTTTACAGTGGGTCATCATACAAATCTTTGTTGTTTTCTTATATAGAAAAGATAAAATCTTGTGCTGTTTTGTATCAAGGGCATTGCCAAGTTTATTCTGTTCTGTTCTGTTTTGTATTATGGACATTTCTTGTTGAATGTTATGTTTGATTTTGATACTGGGTCATCATACCAATCTTTGTTGTTTTCTTATATAGAAAAGATAAAATCATGTGCTGTTTTGTATTAAGGGCATTGCCAAGTTTATTCTGTTCTGTTGGCTTCTACCAAGACTTTTCTCTGATTCTCATCAGAAGCTGTCCTCTATGAATTTTAACCTTCATTTCTTGAAACTGAAGGGTTAGTGCTGTTCGCATTTCTGAAAGACTAACAAAAGTACCAATGATTTTCATGATAAACTGCTTGACGCCCCTTGGGGAATTGTTTGCATATGCAACTACAATCCTTCATTGCACTTTTTCTGCATTGAGCTGGATTGGTAAAGAAGTTTGGCCTAAAAACCTGAAATGCAAGGGAAATTGTATTCTGGATGTTAATATAGTATATAGAATTTATCAGTACATAGCAAGGGAAAGGGTGACCAAATTTGTGCTGATGCTTTGGGTTTTATTTTTCTGGATGGTATTATGCATTTTCTTATATCTTTTTTAGATGTAAAACTCTTTTCTTAATTTAGTGCTGTATATATTTGTCATATCCTCTCTCACCTCCTCATCTTGAGAAGATCATTGTAGGGGTTATCTGCAGGAATTTTGGGGCAGATATTCTCATAAAGGTTGTGTCTATCATTTCCATCTGTTGCTCTAGTACACATAATTATGGATCATGATCAGCATATCTGATAGGAGTGATTGTGTTTTCTCTTTCTTAGCCCCTTGTTACTTAATGGATGACCATCATTGTGATTTTGGATGTGAGATTTTTGCTTCCATACTATTTCTTTTGTACCAACTCTCCTGGAGTTAAGCTTTATGTTCTTCTATTCTCTCTCTCTCTCTCTCTTTTGAAAGTAGGTAGTACCACTAATGTATAAAGACAAAGGAATGTACAAGTATATGCTGTCACAACCCAAAAGGCAACCCCAAAAACCTATACAAAAGAATTTCACACAGAGTGTGTGGATCCACCTAGTAAATAAAATAAATATAAAATAAAAATAAAATATAAGATTATTTATAATTTTATAATATAATTTTTTAATCCCCCAAACAACCAAAAAGAAAAGGGAATTCACATTACATAGATTGACAACCTGTTCTCTTACTCTAGCACAAACAAAAGAAGCAACAATGTCGTCATCCCGAGATTCTCTCCTAAATATCCGATTGTTCCACCCCCCCCCCCCCCCACAACATCCATGGTGTGGCGTGAAGGATGAGCCACCACACCATCCTGTCAGTCCAGAGAGGCCAAGGTCTATCCCAATACCGAAGCAGTGGTGTACATCACAACTCTGGGCGATGTTGCAACAGGTCCTTCTGGCGATCTCCCTCCACACCCCCTGTGAGTAGGAGCAACCTACAAGCAGATGGTCAAGGGACTCATCGTCCTCACCACATAGACAACAGGTCGGTAAAACACCCGGAAGGAAGCAGGACAGTCTGTCTCGGGTGGGTCGGTAACTTTTCATGAGAGACTCTCCATGCCAGAATCTCCACCTTCAAGGGGCTCTTTGGTCTCCACACCTGATCATGAAAGCAGTGGTGAACACCTCCATCTGAGATGACATAATATGCCAATCTGACTGTAAATGAGCCTCCCTCCTCCCACCTCCAAATCCACACATCCTCACTATCTCGAGGACGATAGATAACTAGGAGAGAGAGAAGGCCCTAAAATTACTCCAGCTCCTCTCTAGAGGAGGTGGTCAAAGGCATGAGAGACTACACCCAGGGTATCCGAAGGTACCGCAAAGAGGCTAGGGAATAAAGCCTCCAAGGGGAAGTCTCCACATCATCTATCTTTCCAAAAAAGACTTTTGAGGCCATTTTCCAGACAGACCTGTACACCTGAGTGAAGAACATCCCTACAAGAGGTGATATCCCGCCAAAGAGGAAAAGTCCTGTAGAGGAGAGAAGGAGCCAAGTCCCAGACTCTCCTCCTCTTAAGTACCGCTGCCTAATCAACTGTGCCCATAATCCATCCTCTCCACAGCCTAGTCTCCACAGCCACTTACACAAGAGAGCCACATTGAAATCCCTTACCTGCTTCAACCCCAAACCTCCTTATACCTTGCTATTAGCAACCCTATCTCAAGCTATGTGATGCCAACCCCTGCATCTACCTCCACTGCCATGCCAAAAGAACCTGCATTGAATAGAATCAAACTTTTTGGCCATCGTCTTCGGAATCCGAAATAAAGACAAAAAGTAAGTAGGGAGACTATCCAACACAGATCTACACAAAACCAATCTACCCGTGTATAAGAAAGAGCTGTAGCCTTCCACCCTGTCAGTCTGGACTCATACCTCTGGATGATGAGAAGTCAATTTGCACACCTAAGGGATCTCAGTGTAAGGGGGAGACCCAAGTAAGAGAATGGGAATTCCCCAATCTTGTAGCCCAACATTGGGGCGCCCTCAAGAGCATCCTATCCTTCATGTTCACCCTTACAAGAAGACTCTTGTTGAAGTTAAGTTTCAGGCTAGTGACCTCTAACAGCTCCAGCAAGAGCCTAGTCATGAGAGGTTGCTGCTCACCCTCAGCAAAGAACAGGATTGTATAATCGGCATATTGCAAGTGAGAATACGTTCTTCTATTTTCTTGTTCAGTCACATCTTTGACATTGTCATGTAGATGGCTAGCTATATTCTTAATGAGTGGGTCTTGAGCATTGACGGCTGCATTCTTAACATTGTCCACTTCTACCCTGTAAATTTCCTCCATGCACTTTCAGTTTCCTATGACTGTGAGTTTAACTGCTTATGTTCCCATTGATTAATCAATATTCTATGAGTTTTTGATATCTTCTCCAGTCCTGGGAATATTCTTGAGTAATTTCATGTAGGAATCAATTTTTCCCCAGCTCTTGATACTGGAGCTCGAGATGAATTATGATCTGAGATGGGTCTGACTGGGCAATTTATTGAGAAGGATTAATGAGGGGAACTTGTCAAGACATGGATGTCTGCCATGGTTCGTAGTACCGCCCGGTACGTACTGGTACTGGGCGGTACATCTTGGTACTAGACCTGACCGGTCCGGTTCTGCCATTTAGGTACTGATATCGGCTGGTACTTATTAAAAAATGAAAAAAAATGCCGGACAAACTGGTACCCCCACTCTCGCAGCGGCACAGCCAACAGTCGACCGTGGAGCTCCACTGGCCAGCAGCTTCCCGCTGGCCACCGCAGCCCCACCACGACACATCACGCAGTCTTGATACTTAAAAAAAACGGACGGCTCCGGAGGGAGGGAGGGGGAGAGAGAGAGAGAGGGAGGAGGAGGGGCCGAAGCGAAGGCGGAAGACGATGAAGCGGGCTTCGGACGGCGGCGACGGCAGCTTTGGCTGACGGAGAACTCCCAAGTCCCAAACCCTAGGGTGGGAGGTGAGGGAAATGTCAACGGGGTCGGAGGGTGTCGGGATCCAGAATGGGAGAGTGGGGGGGGGGTTTAACTCTTTAGTAGCTGGATCCGGCTTCCGGATCCGGTTCTGGGCTCTCGGTCAGCGGGCCGGGTGGGGAAGTGGGCTGGGCCGGGTGGGCAACCGATGGGGAAGAGGGAAACTGCCCGGTACCGAACCGGTACTGATATCTGCTCCATGGTCGTGCTAGATGGAGTAAATGCCAATCACTGGGAGGTTGTTCAACAAATTGCAGACATTTTATGAAGTCGGACAATCTTAAATGCCTTGGTTCTTTGGTATTCTTCAGTTTTCTCCTTTGCAAATCTAACCACATAAAGATGCCCAACCCCTCCTTTAAACCAAATGAACCAAGATTGTTCAAAATAT
The DNA here is from genome assembly GCA_022559845.1 of Amorphophallus konjac. NCBI lineage: Eukaryota > Viridiplantae > Streptophyta > Magnoliopsida > Alismatales > Araceae > Amorphophallus > Amorphophallus konjac. Next base: position 67,526,415 of record CM040127.1, read on the forward strand.
GAACTCCATTTGTAGCTGCCTTCTGGTCCGTGGTTGGTGAGGACTGTACGCACCAGTCATTGCCTCAGTCCATCTTCCACTAATTGGCCCAAGACTGTCATGTTGGGCTCTTGACAGCAGGTTCATTCCACATTTCCGGAATGCCTAGCTAGCACTATGACACCTACCATAACCCTATCTCTACCAATTCTATTGGTGAACTTATGATCCAGTTGCCCAATCTTCCTTTCCTACGTATGTCAAGGATCCATCGTAAGGAAACACCACAGAGATAGTGCTAGGCAGCTCACTCCAAAGTTCCTTCTATCAACAGTAGCCAGGACTGCTGATAGGTTGCCGGTGAGTTCCCATCGAAGCTCTCTCTCACGCAAACATGGTCAGTTCGTAAAAGCTTTCATCTTGGTGGCATGCTTTGGTCCCCTCTTAAGTATCAAGTTATGCCATTAAGCTACCACAATGCACAGGAAGGAAATGTATTAGGAAGGAGTAAAGATGTTGGAAGGAGAGTATGCAGACTAGCAGCAGCCACTAGAGATGATGCAGAGGGGAATAGGGCTGGCATGAGATGACATGCCTCTTCCTGCCCTGCTAGTCATGCTGTGATGGGCAGCATGTGGGACACCTCGGGCCAATCTCTGTCATTGGGTTAGCTGGAATCAAGCCCTTGATTGGCACATGATTGGAAGAGGAGACATGTTAACTACACTTGATATTAGTCAGAAGCCTGAGAAACAAGGGTCCAGGAGACACATTTTTAATTCTTCCTGTTTCCTGCTTTCACTGAAGTGTGTATTATCTTTTGTGCTTGCCTTGACATTTCTGGGTAATCCTTACATCAAGACTGCATGTGCAACTGATCCCTTGGTCATCTCCTGCAGTAGTTAAAAACAAGGTCTTTTCTTTATGCCATGTCTTGGAAATTTTGTTCAGTGATTTTGAGTTTGAATTTTCCATCAGTATGGTTCGAATAACATTTGACCAATTCAACTTAAACCTCTAAGGGGTTGTACTCAATTCATTGTAGCTGGAAAAACCTCATCCGGAGAAACTTCACAATGGTGCTCTTGGGAGTTTTTTTGGTCTTTATTTCATGTTCTCACATGTTTGTAGACTGGTAAATATTTTTGTGTATGTGATCTAAAAGAGATTAAAAAAAGGGAAAAAAAGAAGAAAAATCAATGTCCCGAAAGTTCATTTGATACAGATGATTCACGAACTCTACTCGTCCTCCTGTAGATTGGTTATCCTGTCTCTATAAGACAATAAGGATCTAAAAGGTGCTTAGGTGTTAGAAAGGTCATTTATATGGGCTTTAAACTGGTATGCAGCGTGGAGTTTGTTTTGGATATTATCTTGGATGACACATCCAAAAGACATTGGCCAACCATGTCTACACCGTTCCTATTGGCAAATACACCATAGATTTGTATCAGCTGTTTTCTATAATAATACATAATGATTATAACACTTGAATCTTTGTATCCCAAATGTGGTGACCGGGACGGTGCTAGATCATCAAAAGTGCTATTTTTTCTTTTTGTCGTTAGTGTTCATTTTCTCCATTGCTATTTTTTGTTCTTGTCGAGCTGCATATTCTTCATGTCAGGAGTAAACCAGTCCATATTCTATTTTCAGAAGTTGTTGGGACACTATTACTTCAAGAGCAGAACGCACACGGATGAGTTCTGCCCTGATGGGTCCTGCAAAGCAGCAATGTTTCCTTTGCTTGTTAAGGAGGAGCTTTGTTCATGGCCAGAACAGAACACTCGTCAAAGGGAATGGCTGACAATACCAGAAGCTGTAAAGCAATGTAGGCACCCATGGATGCGGGAGGCCCTAATTGAAGGTTTTTCAAAGTGGCATGCCGAGAACACAACAGACAGCGATGAGGACCGATGATACAATGTGTACCTTCTTGGAACGTAAGATTCTTTTCTATTTTGGTGGAGGGTGCAGCAACGCCTGGCCCATGGCTTTTTTCTAAATTTATCTTTTCTGCTTCCCCATCTCTTGTTCCCTTTAGATGACCAGAGTACCTCGCATGTAGTTAAGTTAAGACGTGGTTTGTCCACTTCTTCCATCAAATATTCATACATGATTTTTGCTACCCCCATAGATGGTGATGACAACCTCTAGCGGGCAAACAAACAGAGCAGTTTCCTCCATCGTGCTGCTTTACAGGTGCATGGAAGGAATAACAAGTTGTATCTTGCGACGGTAAAAGCATCAGTGCGCTAACCGAACAAAATTTCCCATGATCATGCTCTCTATATGAGCATGGAAGGAATTATAAATAATATATATTCAGTAATTTTCTATTTGATGGATGTCACATCACATCACGTTATAGTGGAATAAGATCTTTGTAACTTCTTGTACAGAATCGTGAGCTTGGTTTATATGCCATTTATTGGCTTGGTACAACATGTATCAACGCACTCATTTGTTGTTGAGTATACAATACCTTGCCTCTGTGGTCTGCATCAGTCATTCGCTAAATGAGGTTGACATTTTTTTTGGGGTTTGTTTACAAATATACTCTTATTAAATTTGCATATTCGTAAATAAATCCCTCATGTCTGACCTAATTGTCATAGATACCCCTGATATGCCCTGAATGCTTGTGGTTATACACCGGTTGGGGACGGATGAATATTTTGAGAATATGCTACGAAAATTGTCAGGACATATAAAATACTGAAAATGTTCTTGTGAGTTCTTTCCCAAAGATGATGCCTTCTTCCCCCTCCGGCGAACTCCTCCAGACACAAGATGTGGTTGTCGCTAATTCTTGCGGATGATACCGTTGGCTGCGGTGGACGTTGTCGCCGGTCGCTGGCGATGATGTTGAACGGTTGCAGTGGGAGGGGTGTTGTCGACGAAAGGGGGCCGAGAGGGGGGATGGCTGATGGCTACTATTATAGAGAAGGGGATGGGGCCAAGAGTGGGGTATGTGTCGTCGCCAATTGTGCTGTAGCGCCGTTGGCCGCCAATGACCTTGTTGAACAGGTAGAGTGGGAGGGCTGTTGTTGGCGAATGGGGGCTGAGAGGGATGGTGGTAGGGGATGGTAGCTAAACAGTTGTAGGCTTGCACGAGAGAGAGAGAGAGAGAGAGAGAGAGAGAGAGAGAGAGAGAGAGAGAGAGAGAGAGAGTAGACCTGTAATTATAATTGATTGGATATCCATGTCCAACGCATCCTATTTTGATGTAATTCTATCACTATTCAAATTTGAATTCAACATATACTATCTGCATTTGAATACATCAGACTATCTAATTAGGTATAACAATTTGCTATATATTCATAGTTTTTAATTTAAAAAATTATATATATATAATTATATGAAAAAATATTGTAAATATAAAATGTGATTATTAGTTAATAAATAACAACCATCCTAAAATGATAATGGAAATAAAGATACACCTAAATAAAAATAATTAAAGAAACATCATAAAAAATAAGAAATGCAAGGGTTCATATTTAGATATGATAACATCTGACACGGATATCTCACTATTTAAATTTGTATATGATTAGTAATCATATTATCTAATATCTGATTAAATTATCCTTAGTATATTTTATTTGGATAATTATATGACCAAATGCATATGAATTCGAAATTGACTCATATTTTAAATAGATAATTGTCAGGCTTAAAGTTAAGTGATGGAGGGGGTTCACCCTTCGGCATCGACTTTTTAGCGTGAGTGTGAGTGAGTGAGTGTGTGTGTGTGTGTGAGAGAGAGAGAGAGCATAGAGGGGGCTTGCGTGCACTGATCTCGAGGGTTCCCCCCTCTGGCACTAGCTTAACCACACGCACACGCACACGCCCACGCGCGTGCACACACACACACACACAGAGAGAGAGAGAGAGAGAGAGAGAGAGAGAGTACCCATCTTGCATGTATTGATCTCGGGGGTTCCCCCCTTGGCACTGGCTTAACCGTGTGTGCGCGCGCACAAAGAGAGAGAGAGAGAGAGAGAGAGAGAGAGAGAGAGAGAGTACCCATCTTGCATGTATTGATCTCGGGGGTTCCCCCCTCTGGCACTAGCTTAACCGTGTGTGCGCGTGCACACAAAGAGAGAGAGAGAGAGAGAGAGAGAGAGAGAGAGAGTACCCATCTTGCGTGTATTGATCTCGGGGTTCCCCCCTCTGGCACTAGCTTAACCGTGTGTGCGCGCGCGCACACACACACAGAGAGAGAGAGTACAATGATTGCCGACGTCGGTTAGGGAACCATTCTCAGGTGTGTGGTCCCCTCCTCCCTAATAGCAGTAGACAGTGGCAGTACTCCCTTCTCCTCCCCTATATGCTCCTCTCTTTGCTCCTCCCCCTCCTCTCCACTGTAACATCGACAGTGACAGCAACAAATGCTGCATAGGATGCCACCGTGCCGTTGTGATTTGCATGTTATGGCAGTATAGTACCTCCAAATCAACACCTCCCAACCTAACTCTGACTATGTTGGAGCTACGAGATTCATACTATCCCAAGCTCGAGAACTCACCCTCGACTTAGAGGTCTTGGAGTTTTGTGGGGATACTGAAGCCACCCCCATCGTGCTTCTCTCTCTCTCTCTCTCTCTCTCTCTCGACCAACAGGGATATTGGCACCAGGGACCTAGCCCCATCACAACACCCACCTAGATCACCTCCTTAATGGCGAGGTGATCATGGAGATTGCCGAAGGGGAGGATCTCAGAAACTTGATTGGAAGGGGAGGGGGTGTTCGGCCTTGACACGAAGGTAGGTTAGTCATTATACCACTAACTTACACTTCACTCTAGTTAAGCAAACGAGAGTTAGGACGGGTGTATAACCACAAACATTTAGAATATATTAGGGATATCTGTCACCATAGGTCTAAAGGAGGAGTTTGTTTACAAATTCATAAATATACAAGGGTATATTTGAACCCCCTTTTTTTAAAAAAAAATAGGTAGTCGTGTACAGATTTATTGTGGTAGAAACAAGTGCAGCATCACTCTGAACGACATTACTTGTTATCATATATGTAAATAATGGCTGGGGAAGGGGCAGCGGCTGCCCACAATGGGCAACCAACGGATGCATGCATCCTTTCGCATGCACTCCCCCCTTTGTTTAATTTTGTTGTTGTCAACTTTATAAATGGGGAAACCCCATGCGAAAAACCCCCTGGGAACTCTCTCACACGCACATACCCTCTCTCTCTCTCGTTCTTTCTCTGCAGTTTATGTTGAACTCGGGTGTTCTATTCAATACTTCTCTGTGGGCTCATCACCAACAAGGCCAGGATTTAGAGTGTGATTTTTGGGGATGACTCTGGTAGCCGTCTGTTGACACCCAAAATATTACACGAATATGTGACGCCAGCTAATTATGGTCAACCATCGCAATCCGCAAACTGAAGATGCCGGCAGCAAAGTCAAATGCCAAAGAAATTCTCTCGAGCAGAGGTATGATCCCCGAAACAAGTGTTGAAGGGTCCCAGCTTCATCAACCAGTGAGGAAAGCCCACTGCAATGTAAGAATCCCCTGGCCAGGCCTTTTACGGTAAACCGCTACCCGGCAAAGTCGTACTTCGTCACGGAAGCGATCGAGCCGAACAAACCCAAAGAATAGTCCTTCTAGGATGAAAGAACTTCAGGGCGATCATCCACCCGATTAAACTCTTGCAGCAAGCTTCTGATCATGGGATGAGGCTGCATTGAAACTCGAGACGAGCTCGGGATCAACCTCGGCAACGTATAAAACTATTATGGAATGGGCTGGTCCCTAGGACCCCAACAGCATCGGGCTTCACCAGTTCGATCCAGAAGACAAATAAAAAGATTTCATAATATTCAGCACATTGATGGACGGCTAATTAGGCCAAAATGACATGAAAAGGGCTAAATGGGCTAAATGGGCCCAAAGAAGACAAGCAACTGGCGGCCAACCAATGAACTGGCGGCCATATATGAGCCGGCGGCCAGGGCCGAAGTGTTGAATACATGATATTTTGATGACGTCACACCATGAATCATTAACCAATTGGCTCAGAAATTCATGCCATCTTTTGATGTGTCCAGGTATGAAGGCATGTTGCCAAATGGTTCATGTGCACCGACCTGAGTTGCAAGTTCTCAAGATATGCACAGACCTTCACATATGCACCGACCTCAATTCCAAAGCTGCACTGACCTTGGCTCTTAACTGCATCGAATTTGAATGCTCCAAGAATGAGATGAGCACCGACCTTGTTCCAATGTGCACGGACCTCAGAAAGCGAAGTGAAATGTGCACCGACCCTCATAAGCTTGCAACAGGAATGTGCACCGACCTGCATGCAAGGAACCTTGAAGCCTGCACCGACCTTATCAAGCATGCACTGACCTTGAAGCGTGCACCGACCTTACTCAAGATGTGCACCGACCTGTATGAGAGGAAATGAGTGATGTGCACCGACCTTATCAAATGTGCACTAACCTTGAATCTTGCACCGACCTGCATGCCCCAACAGAAATGTGCACCGACCTCTCTATGAGAAGACTTCCAAATATGCACCGACCGTGTCAAGGCTTCAGTCCAGATGTGCACCGACTTTCCTTATGTGCAAAGACTTGGGTCGTGATATGCATCGACTTCAGCTGAAGGAGCTTCAACTTGCACCAACCTTGCCCAAGGCCAAGCTTCTCATATGCACTGCCTCTACCAAGACCAAGTCTCTGATGTGCACTGACCTACATGTGGTGGAACAGTAACCTGCACCGTCCTCCACTGAAGAAATCTAATGTTGCACGGACCTTGCCCAAGGCCAAGGATCTTATCTGCACCGATCTCACTGTTCAAGTCCAAAAGCTACACCGACCTTATTGAATCAACAGAAGGTGTTTGATGAAATGCCACAGTGAGCAAAACTACCTCCGTTTTAAGCAATTTTCTGTCATTTCAACTGGGTGATCCAGAGAGCAAAAATAGGAACCGTAAGTGTCCAAAAACACATCTTTTGAGGTCTAGAAAGGTCTCCTTGGTCAGTCAACCATTTTGGTAATCATGGGTTGCTATATCAGTCTTTTTGGTCAGTGGAAAAGTGAGTTACTATATCTGAGAAATGTCTCCAATCTTGGTAACCAGCTTTTTGCCTCCACCCAATCAGAGGCTCTGTCTGTAAGATCCCTCAGGACAAAAGGACATCCTGACTCTCATACCAGCTGGACAGTAAAGATCTTACAGATCCTTCTTAGGAGGGTCCTCTCCTACCATCTCTGGTCAACCGAAGTAACAAATGGAAGGAAACTTTTTTCTGTTACCTATCTAGCCAACCAGAAGCTGCCAAGACAAAAAGTCCCTAAAGACAAATGATTATTTATGAAGAGCCAATCACGCTCATCCTAGAACCTCTTCTGAAAGGGGGCGTTTGTGCCTATAAATAGGAGGGGCTCCATACAAGAAGACGCTGGTGCTGCCATTCCTGCAAGTGTTGAAGGTTGAGCCGTTCATGGGGCAAAAGAAAGAGAGGGAGAAAGAAAAGAAAAGAGAGATGAGCGCCTGCTAAGTCCATAAGGTAGAATAGGAGGAAGAGGAGAAGGAAGACCAGTAGCCCGTGCAGCCAGCCCCGTTTCCCTTGCACCCACAGCCTTGCTACTTTGTTTCTGCTTCTTTTATTTCCCCTTTTCAGATCAACCCTGTTCATGGGGACTTGTCCCCGTGTGTTGTGAGGACCTCATCCTCATGTGTGTGTGTGAGGTCTGCCCCCTCGTCTGCTGTGTTTACAGCGTGTGTGTGGATAACCATCTTTTGGCCAAAGAGTGGAAAGCCTCTCCTTGTTGGGAGAGGGGTGGACATAGGCCTGTCTGGGGACAGCCGAACCACCTAAAAATCCTGTGTTATGGTGTGCTGCTTCCAGTCCATTTCTTCTACCCCCATTCACAGGCTCTTCTAGCTCATAGCTTCCTTCTTTCCGCTGACTAACTTAGTGTTGATCGTTCAGTTCTGTCCTCTCATTCTGGTTTCTGCGTTGCGTTGTTTTGATCAGATTTTAAAAGTGCTTATTGTGTACCCGGATCCATTCAACCCCCTCTAGATCCTCTCTTAACCATCCAACAGTTGGTATCAGAGCAGGTTCATAGAGATGTGGTCCAACGACCCAGGGAGATCCGATGGGAGTGTCCCTCGCAGCTATGTAGCTGAGGGCCAGGCCATCACCAAACCGCCATTTTTTGATGGTACTAATTATCTATAATGGAAGAACCGAATGGAAGTTTCCTACGTGCCCAGGATCACCAGATTTGGCGTGTGGTTAGTAAGGGTCCATTTGTCATACCTGATGTAGATGATACCTGGGCCCCAGATCAGATCAAAAAATCCACCACCAATTGGAGCGCCATGAACATCATGCAATGTGCTATCCACCCCACAGAATACTCAAGAGTCTCCACTTGCAAATCAGCAAAAGAAATGTGGGATAGACTCCAGTTAATCTATGAGGGGACAACTGAAGTAAGGGCCACCAAGGCCAATATGTTAACCTCTGAATATGAAATGTTCAGAATGAAGCCAGAGGAATCTATCTCTGAAATGTATGCGAGATTCGCTCAGTTAATAAACAATCTGAAACTTCTAGGCAAAGAATATGATCAAGCTGAACTTGTTAGGAAGATCCTCAGATCTCTCACCCCAGCGTGGCACACAAAAGCCACTGTCATTGAGGATTCAAGACCGATCTACACTGACCATTGACGGATTGATAGGCTCACTCATGACGTATGGGCTTAACTTCAAGCGAAGTGAGGAAGATATTAAACCCAAGAAGATTGTTGGGCTCAAAGTGTCTGAGAACACAGAAGATTCAGATGAAGAGGATGGAGATGACGTCCCAGAGACATCTCTGGCCTACCATGCTATGCTCACCAGACAGTTCAAAAATTTCCTAAGAAGAAGAGGTAAATTCTAGAAGAAGAAAAGGAACCCTCAGGCAAGTAAAAATCCCAACTTCAAATCTACCCACCTCAAGAAGTCTGATACTTTGATTTGCTACCAGTGCAAGAAACCAGGACACATGCGAGGAGAGTGTCCTAAGTTGATGAAGCAACTGACCAAGGCCAAGGGAAAGAAGTCCAAGGCCATGGTGTCCACTTGGAGCGATGAAGAAGAGGAGGATGAAAGCCTTTCTTCGGAAGAAGATGAAGATGATTACTGCCTCATGGATGACAAGAGTGAGGATCAGGTAAGGAATCCCTTCGAGACCTTTTCTATAAAGATTGGGAAGATGCCTATGCAGAACTTCTTGAGAAATTTGAGATATATAGAAAGGAGAATAGGCAGTTGGAGAAGAAACTAAACTGTAATATCCCAGACCTTTCGGATCCCTCTTCTTGGGTCTCGGATTTACTTTCTCAGAGAGTTTGTGCTCTTTTTGCCCGGAATTATCTTTCGGACATTTTTCGGGTTCGGATCCGTGCGTTTCGGATCAGTTTCGAGGTCCCGGAACGTGTTCCGCGGTTTTCCGTATTTTTCCCTGACAGGACCTACGGAACCCCATAGCAGGTAAACCAAGTCGTTCACCTACTCAGGGATGGTACTACGGCGATCAGTGCGTTCCAACGATCGCGGCGGTATATTTTTCTATTTTTTTGTATTTTTCGTAAAATCAAAATTTTCTATATAATCCCATTTCTATTTCCTTTTCTTTTCTCCTTTCTCTTTCTTCTTCTTTCTTCCTCCTTCTTCCTTCTTCTTCCTCCCGTGAGCGACCGGCCTCTCCTTTCCCCCTCTCCCGAGGACGCGACGGTGACCCTCTCCCCGGTTGCAGACGGCGGCAAGGTGGCGGCGCGACGACGACGGTGGTGGCGTGGCGATCGTGGAGGCGTGCGGAGCTCGTGGGAAGCATGGAAGAACGAGGGTTTTCAAGCGTTTTCTTGCGATCGGTGGCGTTTCGGCAGAGCTCTAGCTCCATTGAGGTAGGGAGACGAATCCCATGCTCATCCCGTCGTCCCCCCCGTGATTTGTAGGCCGAGGAGAGGTCGAGAGGGGCATTTTTGAGCCGGGTAGGGCAAAATCTATGCTTTGGGGGTTGTGTGCCGATCTACCATTTCGTCGTGTTTCGGACCGATTCGAGGGCGTAGATGCATGCTAGGGGCTATAGGGGAGCTTCCCCCTTGTTTTCCCCCTCATCCGTGGATGATCGGGGCGTGGAACGAGTTTTTGGATCTCTTCCCACCGGCCCGTTCTCGAGTTGGTGTGGCGGTCCCTCCAGAGACCGCCAGAATCTTTGGCGGCCCAGGGTAGGTGCGCTAGAGCCTGTGGCGGCCCAAGGTGGGAGCGCCACAGGGCACTGTTTTGTCGGCAGGTCCCTATGTAGTCTGGCGGCTGCACGATAAACCGCCAGAGGTTGTAGCGGCCGAGGGTCAGACCGCCAGAGGGCGAGTTGACCGTTGATTTCTGACTGTTGGTTTTCGACCGCTGGGAATTTTTGGGGTCTGGCGGCCGAGGGTACGCCCGCCTTATCCCTGTGGGGGACCTAGGTAGGACCGCCAGTTCTTTCGCAACCCAGGGTGTAGCGGCCTATCGTTGGACCGCTACAGTCCTTGTGGCGGCCCAATTCTGGACCACTAGCCTTTGTGGCGGCCCAAAGATGGACCGCCAGAGGTTCATGTCCGACCAGAATTGTGTTTTGTCGATTCGAGCCTGTTGAACATGTGTGCAACATGATTAAATCATTTTATGGTTTTGATGATGTCTGCCTCTTTAGTTGGTTTTGATGATGTCTGCCTCTTTAGTCATTAATGAACTATACCTGCATTTGATAATGTTAATATTCATACATTTCAGGTCATCATATTGCTAATTCAACATATCAAGAATGGCTTGCAACGCTTAATCAATTGGCCGCACAGAAATCAAGATAGATCCAAAGGCGCCAAGATCACTCAAGATGCAAAGTGGAAAGGAAGTGCAACAAATCACTCAAGACTCAAGATGCAAGTGCAAAAGATCACTCAAGATACAAAGTGGAAGCTCAGCAAGATAGAAGCTCAACAAGATAAGCTATATGTCAAAGGTGAAAGCTCGTTGAGCTAAGTCAAAAGAAATGGAGTGAAGATGTCAAGGTGAAAGCTAAGGAAGAAGAACTCTTGTCATGTGATAAACCATTGGATGGTGAATGACTGGAATGAAGTTGGCACGATGAAAGGAACGCGTCTAAGAAAGGAAGCAAGCTTCTACAAGGTCCGAGCATTCATCCAAGATGATCAAGGTTCAAACACTTGGTTTACATGTTCCAAATCCAAGGTCAATGCACAAAGAAGTATAGCCAAGAGAATCCAAAGCTAAAGACTGCGTTGATACGTTCAAGACTATCAAGGGAGATGCCACGGACATGAATGGGCTGCAAAAGAAGTCAAGCGGCGGAGTTAGATCGGCTAACGGACCAACCCGGGGTGAACCCGGTTCTGCCCAGCTGGCGGTCGACCGCCAGCACAGGGGCGGTCGACCGCCCCAGCCAGGGACCGCCCAGCTGCAGTTCTGGCAGCTGGCGGTCGACCGCTAGCCAGTGGCGGTCGACCGCTAGTCCCAGGGATCGCCCGTTTTCAAGTTTTACAGTAGCGGTCGACCGCCAGGAGCTGCAGGTCGACCGCCAGCCCCGAGCCAACCATGTTTGACTCGAAATCAACCTCGTGGCCAGCCCCTTTCCATGGTTTTGTTTAATCAAACCTCACCTAACTTCCCATGATTTGTGGATCTGGTCTGGGGCTTGTTTATAGACCATTCAAAGTCTATAAAACCATTACAAGAGGGTTAGAAACCCTAGTTGATGGAGTTGATGAAGTGAATCAAGGGAGGCCATTTCGAGAGCACTGTAGCACCTCCGTGAACAGTGTTTCGAGCAGAACATCTTCATCCTTCCAAGAGATTCAAGCCTAGATCTGAAGCTATCTCAATCTCCAAGGAAGCAAGAAGCATTCAAGGCTCTCAAAGGTGATCAAAGCTGCATCCATAAACCGCTTCATCAACTCAAGAGGATCAAGAGAAGATCAAAGCTACATCCAATATCCTCTCCATCAACTCAAGGTGATTCAAGCTCATATCTCAATCCAGCATCCTCCAAGAAGAGTAGAAGCAAGTAAGGCTAAGAGGGAAGATCAAAGGAGGCTTCAAAGGGGTGTTCAAAGCAAGAGGAGTTCGAGTTACTGTTCACGTGAACAGTACTCCGTGAAGAACATCTTCATCCAATCCAAGGTATTCAAGCTCATATCAAAGAGATCATCTTCCAAGATCTGTGAAGAAGGAAGCAAGGATCAAGGTAGCATCTATTCACTTCTTCATCCAATCAAAGAGATCAAAGAGGAAGATCAAAAGAGGAGGATTGGAAGAACAGTTACTGTTCACATGAACAGTACTCCGTGAAGAACAATCATCCATTCAAGGGTGATTACAAGAAGATTGATTTGCAAGAAGAAGAGATCCCTGCTGCTGATCAACAAAGCATATTGATACAAGGGCCAATTCCTTCTTACTCAATCTCTTGTTTTAATTCCTTCACATCTGTTTTACTTTCAATATTGTTAAACATTGAAGTTGTGATTCGTCCCTACCAGGTGGTTAGTAGGAAGGCAATTGGAGGGTGTTCCAATTTGCGGTTGACGTCCCTACCGGTGGTTAGTAGGAAGGCAATCGGGAGTTCTCCGATCTGCGGTGTAGCCGTCCCTGCCGGCTTTGTGTGTAGGAAGACAGAAAGAGGTTTTCTCTGTTCTGTGGTTTGGGGCGTGTCCCCGGGTCAAGCTGTGAGTCAGCAAGGAAGCCTCACCGGGTTTTGGTGAGGGGTGGACGTAGGTTGCGGGGTTGCAACTGAACCACCTTAAAATCCATGTGTTGTGGGTTGTTTATTTTGTGTGATTGATCTATATCTTCTAACCCCATTCGCAGGTTCGTGTGCTTCCACACTTGGTTATATTGCTCACACACATATGCACTTTGAGTGATCAACATAGCATACACACACACACACGGTTGTTGCAAGCTATTGCATGTTCATCTATGTGTTATGCTTTGTAATTCACTTAAAGAAGTGTGGACGTTTCATAGCTTGTAATTCAAGTCTTTTCATTTGAGCCACTCTACTTAATTCCGCTGTGCATTGTGCCTAAGTGATTCATTCACTTTATAAGAGTGGTTTAAGCTTCCGCTAGCTAAGAGTTTTTAAATAGGCCAAAGTTTCTGATAGGATCTATTCAACCCCCCCTTCTAGATCCGTTTACACCTCACGGGACCCAACAAGTGGTATCAGAGCTAAGCTCTGTCATTCCCAGATCCAACGATCTGCAGGGAAAGATCCCGGTGTTTATTATTTAGATGGATTCACATGCTACACTTGCTTCGATGGTTTCTCCGCCCATTTATGATGGTTCAGATTTTTCTACATGGGTTGGAAGAATGTTCATCTATGTTAGCTCCATAGATCCACAATTGTGGACTCTTATATATAATGGTCCTCATGAGCTGCCATCAAATTCAATTGATTGGTTAGCCGAACATGAGACCAAACACAATGATAATCATCTTGCATATAACTTAATTACATCTGCAGTTGATCTAAGACTAACTCATCTTGTGTCTTCTTGCAGCACAGCCAAGCAAGTGCTGGACAAGTTGGTGAAAATCCATGAAGGAAAAGAACAAGAACAAGAATGCTTCATGGCCGACCGTGCAGAAGAGTCAAGCAAACCATCCTCATCAAAGGTAAATTCTGATTCCGAGGAATTCACTTTTGAAGAACTTATGGAATCCTATGATGAGTTGTTTACACAATACAAAAAGGCAATATCAGAAAATAAAAAGTTGAAAAAGGATCTCAAGAAAATTAACCAACATGAAATCTTGATTTGTAAAAAGTGTTCTACGTTTGAAGAGCTCTCTTTTGATCTAGACACACATAAACAAAGCATTGCATGTCTAAGAGATGAAAATGAAAATCTTCATGATGAAATCACTAGGTTGGAAGAAATTGTAATAAAACTTCAAAACCAACCTAAGGCAATCTCTAATGATCAAACTATGGCCGATGGGCTTATTCATGATGAGAGGTTGATTGAAGAAAATAAAAATTCTGTTTCATGCTCTGCTAATTTTGCATGTGAAAAATGTTCATTCTTGAGAAACATAAATGCTGGTCTCCATGATGATCTTGAATGGCAACAAAATTTGATTGATTCTCTAAAGGAGGAGAATAGAGAATTGTTGGAAAAGAAAATTGAACATGAAAAAGTTGAAGAAGAATTGCTTGAAAAAATGGTTGCACATGATAAAGGCAAATTTATCATTGAAGATCACTCTGAAACTTTGCATGCTTTAGAACAACAAAATCAAAATCTTAAAGCAATAAACGCCATGCTCAATGAGCAATTGGCAGCATGCGAAGAGGGCCTTGTTGAATCTAAACAGCACATTTCCTCACTTGAAAATGAAATTCAAGGTTTGAATGATTTCCTGTCAATGTTTGCCCAAATCCAAGATTTTGGCTCACCGGAAGCCACCACTTCATGTGGTCACCAAAAAGGGCATACTGATCGAAAGAAAGACAAAATTCAGCATTCTCATCCAAACATGCACCATAACATGTTCAATGCTAAATATCATGTTTTCCACAAAAAGAATGTCCAGTGTTATTATTGTGGTAGACATGGTCACACTGTGCATGATTGTTTTATCTTGAGAAATGATGAGCTTAGAGCAGGACAGCAAGTGAAAGAACAAGGAAAGAAAGAAAGACACCACCCTCATACCATGAAAGGTAAGAATCATGCTCGCCCACAAAAGCATAGTCCACATGCACATGCACATGAACATAAAAAGGATAATCAATCTTTTGTGCGTTGTTTCTACTGTGGTAAAAATGGGCATGAGATATATGATTGCCTCACAATGAGGGAGGATGATGTGATTGCCCTGAAAAAGATGGGCCAAGATGTTAAACATGTTGCTAACCCACAAGGACCCAAGCAAGCTTGGGTACCTAAAAATTCAAAATGAGATTTTTGGGTGCAGGATGCCTTAGAGCTGAGAAATGAATCCTAAGGTAAATAAAAGCCCAAGGCACATGTATGTACATAAACCTTTAAGTTCAGTCATCTTGCATGTTTAGTCTTGACATGTAGATAGTACATCATATGTCTGCCCAATGTCATTAGATTCTGTAAACTGAATTGCTTTTTGAAATGCAAAACCCCCATGCTTGAGATGAACTTTTGAGCTAGATAACTTGTTCACACCATGCTTGATTTCAGCTATTTAACTCATGAAAAACTTGTTATGCTGATGAAGTTGATGTGATGATGAGTTGCTTAAGTCTTGCTATCAGTCACATGAAATGCTTGGATTTTGGGGTTGATAATGCATACCATGGCTGCATTTGCAACTCGTTATTCATGTTAGCATTGTTCAAAGGGGAGTCTAGCGATTGGCATCATCATCAAGTTGCATTCAGTTCAAAATCAATTGTGAATGATTTGTGTTTGCATCATCGTGTGATCTCATGTACTTCTATGCAAATCATGTTTAGGAAAACACAAAGAATGTGCAATCATCATGCAACATCTTCATTGCATTATGCACTCAAATAAGTCTTAGGTTGCATAGTTTATTGCCAACCCATGCATGCATTCAGGGGGAGTCAACATCAATCTAGTTTGAATCATTTCACATCATTTCACTCTTGCACGGCCATGGTATATCAAATGTTGATGTATGGAAAGGCAGGTTATGCTTGCCTAGAAGCACTCAATATGCGTGAGGTTTCATCTCCGCCCCGTACCATGCGCCAATGTCGCATATAGGCCATAGAGTAAGGGGGAGTTGGTTGTTTACAGCATTCATGCATATTCTTCATCTTCATTCTATTGACATCATGGCATAGAATGCATCTTCTCAGGGGGAGCTTGTTCATAATGAAAATCCAGTCAAAATTCTGCCGGTCGACCTCATTCGTTTGACAGGTCGACCCCACAACTCTATCCACCTGATAACTTTATCTCTTGCATTCCAGTCTGAGCTCAGTGCATAACCTCAGGGGGAGTGTTCACCATTAATTCTCAAGTTTCCACTCATATGTAACACTCTCTTTCTATATCAAACCATTGCATCATATTGCTTAATCCTTTTGTGGTTCAACTTGGATTCAAAGTGCCTTGAACTTCTTGGAGGATTCCCTATCTTTTATTGAGATAGTTTATCAGAGTAAATCTTCAAGAAGAATTTTTTTTTATAGAGTCTTGTGATTGCCTTGAACATGAATGATTTTGGTTTAACATTAATGATTTTTGAGTCTTGAAGTTTAATGGTCTTGAAAATGTTTGTGGTTGGGCTTAATAGACTTAAACTAGTTACTCATGTTTTGAATTGTTATGCCGTCTTGAATCTGAAAGATTTTTTTAAAGGCATCCTTGATTGAGAAACTTCAGCTAAGTATTGTTTTTAAACATTTGTTGAATCTGTATATTTCAAAAAGTGGCTATACTTAAAGTACGCTCAAGGCAGAGCAATGGCACTGTTGCTGAGAAATATATCTCCTCATCAAAGAAAATTAGGTTCGATATGTCATGAGGTGACTATGCTATCTCTGTTCAAAGTGAAGCAAAATCGTGAGCTACACTGAGTAACTGGGGGTGCTTGCGTCTGGTAAACGTGCACACTCACGTCAAAAGGTGATTGCTACACTTGACTGCTCGTAAAATGATGACAATCATCTTTCAAATGATTTCAAAAAGAAAAATCTGAATGTGTAGCACTCATGAATCTAATCTAAGTCATCTAAGTGTTTAGCCTCAATACTTATTGTGGTCACTCTCAAGGGAACCAATGAAACTGAATGAGTAAGATAAGAGAAGGTTAATCTGATTTTGACATGAATTTCTGGTTCACTACTATTAAACTTGCATACAAATGTCTTCATGTGATTCTACTGAGTAGGCCAGAACTCATTAGCATTAAACCAATCTGAACGTCAGAGCTAGTTCATTTGGGTTCTATAACTGAAAATTCTGAAAAATCCATAACTCTGATTTATGAACTCGGTTTCAGATTAAAGAACCTCCATTCGTTCTTGAGAAGTCATATCTTGTTGCTCCTTATTGTTTGCCTTCATCTGTCACATCTACATAAATCATTCAGGCTGCCATGATTACATCACCATACTTCACAAGTGCTATAATCCAACAAGTGGTATCATCTTGATGCACTTTTCAAGTCGCATCCAAAATCATTTGTGTCCTCTGTCCAGTGACATCACATTACTTTCTCATTCATTGGCATGTGGCATAAGTTCTAGCATCATTGGCATCATGTTTTCGTGCATTAGGGTGGCATGCATGTCTTGACTTCATACAATTGTAGCTTGCATCATAATTTGATCATTTCCATGCATTGCATAGAAAATCCAAACAAAATCTGAATATTGGAAAACCACTAAAAATCTACAAATTTTGAAATCAAAAAACTTGATCTTTGGCTACATTGTCTTTGCCAAGCCACGGAACACCACCATGTTCGATACATCTATATCATTCATTGGTATCAGTCCTATAACTGGCTTTCCACAATTGGTTGTTCTCTTTGGTTATTTTGTCAATCATAATAAGTGTACAACCATTGGCATGTATTTCCACATCATCTTCTGGAATGTTGCCTGCAATGCAATGTTTCTCCACATTATGGTTGCTTGTAATGATGTCACAAGGAGATATAGAGAATCATGTAAGTCATTTTGTGTGCGCCATTAATGTGAGTCTCTCGTTCTCTTTTCTGGATCTTTTGATGTTGTCAAAGGGGGAGAAGTGTTCATGTGAGTCATTAATCAAAGAATGTGGTAAGATTATGTGAGTCATTAATCAGAATGCACTCTGTGTGTCAAAGGGGGTGAGAACCATGTGAGTGACTCATAGTTGCCATGTGCATTTTGTTTTGACTCATAGTTCAGAATGACTCATAGTTGCCATCATCAAAAAGGGGGAGAATGTTGAACATGTGTGCAACATGATTAAATCATTTTATGGTTTTGATGATGTCTGCCTCTTTAGTTGGTTTTGATGATGTCTGCCTCTTTAGTCATTAATGAACTATACCTGCATTTGATAATGTTAATATTCATACATTTCAGGTCATCATATTGCTAATTCAACATATCAAGAATGGCTTGCAACGCTTAACCAATTGGCCGCACAGAAATCAAGATAGATCCAAAGGCGCCAAGATCACTCAAGATGCAAAGTGAAAGGAAGTGCAACAAATCACTCAAGACTCAAGATGCAAGTGCAAAAGATCACTCAAGATACAAAGTGGAAGCTCAGCAAGATAGAAGCTCAACAAGATAAGCTATATGTCAAAGGTGAAAGCTCGTTGAGCTAAGTCAAAAGAAATGGAGTGAAGATGTCAAGGTGAAAGCTAAGGAAGAAGAACTCTTGTCATGTGATAAACCATTGGATGGTGAATGACTGGAATGAAGTTGGCACGATGAAAGGAACGCGTCTAAGAAAGGAAGCAAGCTTCTACAAGGTCCGAGCATTCATCCAAGATGATCAAGGTTCAAACACTTGGTTTACATGTTCCAAATCCAAGGTCAATGCACAAAGAAGTATAGCCAAGAGAATCCAAAGCTAAAGACTGCGTTGATACGTTCAAGACTATCAAGGGAGATGCCACGGACATGAATGGGCTGCAAAAGAAGTCAAGCGGCGGAGTTAGATCGGCTAACGGACCAACCCGGGGTGAACCCGGTTCTGCCCAGCTGGCGGTCGGCCGCCAGCACAGGGGCGGTCGACCGCCCCAGCCAGGGACCGCCCAGCTGCAGTTCTGGCAGCTGGCGGTCGACCGCTAGCCAGTGGCGGTCGACCGCTAGTCCCAGGGATCGCCCGTTTTCAAGTTTTACAGTAGCGGTCGACCGCCAGGAGCTGCAGGTCGACCGCCAGCCCCGAGCCAACCTTATTTGACTTCGAAATCCACCTCGTGGCCAGCCCCTTTCCATGGTTTTGTTTAATCAAACCTCACCTAACTTCCCATGATTTGTGGATCTGGTCTGGGGCTTGTTTATAGACCATTCAAAGTCTATAAAATCAACACAAGAGGGTTAGAAACCCTAGTTGATGGAGTTGATGAAGTGAATCAAGGGAGGCCATTTCGAGAGCACTGTAGCACCTCCGTGAACAGTGTTTCGAGCAGAACATCTTCATCCTTCCAAGAGATTCAAGCCTAGATCTGAAGCTATCTCAATCTCCAAGGAAGCAAGAAGCATTCAAGGCTCTCAAAGGTGATCAAAGCTGCATCCATAAACCGCTTCATCAACTCAAGAGGATCAAGAGAAGATCAAAGCTACATCCTATATCCTCTCCATCAACTCAAGGTGATTCAAGCATATATCTCAATCCAGCAACCTCCAAGAAGAGTAGAAGCAAGTAAGGCTAAGAGGGAAGATCAAAGGAGGCTTCAAAGGGGTGTTCAAAGCAAGAGGAGTTCGAGTTACTGTTCACGTGAACAGTACTCCGTGAAGAACATCTTCATCCAATCCAAGGTATTCAAGCTCATATCAAAGAGATCATCTTCCAAGATCTGTGAAGAAGGAAGCAAGGATCAAGGTAGCATCTATTCACTTCTTCATCCATTCAAAGAGATCAAAAGGAAGATCAAAAGAGGAGGATTGGAAGAACAGTTACTGTTCACATGAACAGTACTCCGTGAAGAACAATCATCCATTCAAGGGTGATTACAAGAAGATTGATTTGCAAGAAGAAGAGATCCCTGCTGCTGATCAACAAAGCATATTGATACAAGGGCCAATTCCTTCTTACTCAATCTCTTGTTTTAATTCCTTCACATCTATTTTACTTTCAATATTGTTAAACATTGAAGTTGTGATTCGTCCCTACCAGGTGGTTAGTAGGAAGGCAATTGGAGGGTGTTCCAATTTGCGGTTGACGTCCCTACCGGTGGTTAGTAGGAAGGCAATCGGGAGTTCTCCGATTTGCGGTGTAGCCGTCCCTGCCGGCTTTGTGTGTAGGAAGACAAGAAGAGGGTTTTCTCTATTCTGTGGTTTGGGGCGTGTCCCCGGGTCAAGCTGTGAGCCAGCAAGGAAGCCTCACCGGGTTTTGGTGAGGGGTGGACGTAGGTTGCGGGGTTGCAACTGAACCACCTTAAAATCCCTGTGTTGTGGGTTGCTTATTTTGTGTGATTGCTCTATATCTTCTAACCCCATTCGCAGGTTCGTGTGCTTCCACACTTGGTTATATTGCTCACACACATATGCACTTTGAGTGATCAACATAGCATACACACACACACACGGTTGTTGCAAGCCATTGCATGTTCATCTATGTGTTATGCTCTGTAATTCACTTAAAGAAGTGTGGACGTTTCATAGCTTGTAATTCAAGTCTTTTCACTTGAGCCACTCTACTTAATTCCGCTGTGCATTGTGCCTAAGTGATTCATTCACTTAATAAGAGTGGTTTAAGTTTCCGCTAGCTAAGAGTTTTTAAATAGGCCAAAGTTTCTGATAGGATCTATTCAACCCCCCCTTCTAGATCCGTTTACACCTCACGGGACCCAACAGAGCCTCGGGTGAGTGGATCTCGATTCACGTGCTGACCCGTGGCCTGACTGATGCTGGGCATCATGTGGGGACCACACATGAGGGTGCCGTGGGATCTCGAGAGTTGGTGTTCTCGGCTTATATCACCATGAGTCGGTGTTGGTACGAGGAACGGCCCTTGTACTTTATCCGGTTTAGACGTTATTTTTCGTTGACTAGAGAGTCTACTCCTTCAGTGACCCTCCACTAGTCGTAGCCTTCCGACACGAGAGTGGTCCCACCAGGGAGTGGTGGCGAGGCTACCCTGAGAGATGGTTTTGGACTGGTTTCCGTCGGGCCCCGCGTCTACCAGCCAGAGTCTAGTTGAGGAGAAAACCAGTCAGAGGGCCAGACAAGGGACGCACAGTCTGTGTGTGCACACGTGGTTGGGGGCAGTTGGACCCGCGCTGACGAGCGCGACCCCAGCTAGTCACTTGTTCTGTGGTTACTAGTATGGTGTCCCCGTTCCACCAGGGGTCGAGGGGGACACCCGAGGCGGGGTTTAAGTCATCAGTGGACGCATCCGGCCTTGCTTCTAGTGGGTTGGTACTCCTGTCTTTGTCTGGTAGCGACTCTTTGGCTTTTGATGAGTTGTCTCGATTTTCATGCCGTGTGTTCGGTACTAGCCGTCGTAGTTGCTTGTAGTTACTTTCCGCGCTATTTCTCGGTTTGTGAGGTGGGGACTGGATGATCCCTACTGAGCCTTGTGTTGTAAGGCTCATTCCCTGCATATTTTCACCGTGTTTCAGGTGAGACGAGGCTTCAGGGGAGCGCTTCAGAGGCTCTACGTGGTTCTGGTGCCCAGGGTTAGTTGCCAGTTGCCAGTTCCGGGGTATGCCCCGTGTAGTTGTACATTTTCTCTTTGGACTATACTAGTTGTGGACTACTGTTATATTTTAGACTGCTGTTGTTATTGTGGACCATGTAATTTAATTAATGTCATTTATTACTTCATGTTTAATTCATTTAAACTGCGTAGCTCTGTAATTATTTAGATTCTTGTGTATCTCCACACCATCCTTTCAACCCTTCCGAGTCTTCGGGCTCGTGGGTGGCGGTTCGAGATTCGGGTTATCGGGCCTTCCCGATGTTCGGACGCGGGTCGTTACAGCTGGTATCAGAGCACGGTTGTGGATATATATGAGAATCGTAAATAGTTGCAGTGGTCCACTAGTACACAATGATGATGTACAGGTGGCACTGGCTTAGGGCATCGTGTGTTTTATTGATTCCGTTGTTTTTCGTGTCTTCTGTCTGTTTGCAGTAGGCGAGTATGGCGCCGAGGCGGAGGACTCGCTCTCAGTAGGGACAGTTGACAGAGGAGCAGGAGGAGCAGAGCAGAGTGCCACCAGTTACCACCCAGGCAGGGGATGCAGCGAGAGTTCCGAGGGCAGAGGATTTCTTTCAGAGCATGTTTCAGGCCATGGCTCAGTAGTTTGGCGGTGATGCTGGCGAGGGCTCGTCGGCTAGGGGTTGACCCTGTAAGACCCCAGAATTTTTTTATAAATTATTTTTGGAATATTTAATTATTTTTGGAATTTATAAAGACCTAAATAAATTAATAAATAGAATATTAGATCAATAAGTCATTATAAGGCCCAATTAGGTAAAATAATTAACCTAGCCTATTTAAAGATAATCCAAAAGGTTAATGGACCAAGCCCATTAAGTTTGGCCCATATTCTAGAAGGTTAATTGACTTATTCACATATTTTAAAGATAAATACTATTTTTATAGATAATTAGAAGGTTAAATGAGCAAGAGAGTTTTATTGAATTGAAACTCTGTATACGATTGATGTAACGGTCTATCGGGCGACCGCTACAAGCATGTAACGCACCAGTCTGGATGCGTTACACTCTGACAGTTCCGTGAAAGAAAGAACGAGCAAAAAGATTAGAACTTTGGGATCTTATCTACAAGAGATCGACTTGGGAGAGCTTATAACATTACTAAGGACTCTTAGGGATTATGTTCTGGCAAATTAAGGACTCTAGAATCGATCTAATCTTCAAAACCCTATAAATAGGACCTAGTTCTGAACTGAGCGGACCTAGTTCTGAACTGAGCGATCCTTACTTTTGGCTCGTGAAGAATCAAGGTAAGGAGATATAATTTCAGGTAAGTTCTTTATAATATTTTGTTTAGTATACTTTATACTAATAGTTCTCCAAATTTCGTGCTAGGAGATCAAGCAACCAAGGAGATTGAAGCTTCCAAAGTTGCTGGTTCGACCATAGTAACCCAGGAATCAGAGCTAAGGACCCCTGAAGATGAAGAGATTAGGACGTTTAAACGAGGTAATTAGAATTCAATCCTTTTTTTTGTTTACCTTAGTTTCATCTTCTTACCCTCAAAATTTTACGTCCTTAGGTCAAGAGGCTGAGGAGCTAGGACAGCGTGAAGTTGCTGAAAAGTCACAAAAAGAGAGGAACTAGGACGATCCTTGAAAGCTCAAATTAGAAGTTTAAAGCCTAGTTAAGCGGTAGGTTATCTCATGATTGGTAAAAATATCTTGTTAGAGATAAAAGCCCTCTGATTATGTTTGATTTTACGCATTATAGACTATAAATTTCATGTTTTAGTGGGTTCATACATACATACATATCCTTAGCCTTAATCTAAGATCAAAGATATAATCTTGTTAATTCACTGCAACCTATGCATCTAGATAACCTTTTACTTCGTTTTGTCATGATTGGGGCAGTTAAATCTTTTCAAAACATAGCATGGTTTCAAATCATAGTCTTTCTATTTTATTATACTGTTAACAGGGACTCTGACGCATCATACTAGGATTGTCAGACGACTATAACGGTCTTACGATAAGCCGTCACAACCTCTGTTGTATTTAAAGTTTCTCAGTTGTCTTTGATGCACCATAATAGGAGCGTTACAATACTGTAACGGTCCTACGATAAACCATCACAGCCCTGTGACGTGCCCATACTAGACCGTTAGAGTTCGGTTTACTGTCAAACCGAGATAGGACTGAGGACAGCCAAACTTACTTATGAATAAGCCTAGTTATCTAAGTTTTAACCATATTTTCATGACTTTGAGATTCTTAATTGATTCATGATAGGAAATTGTATGAGTAAAGTATTTTGAGTTATTTTAAGTTGTGCTAATTTCCTTGGCTAAACTCTATGTGCCTCTTTGTTTGCGGGATAGCTATGATGGAATATCTTAACTGAGGGTGGTGTGTTCCACCTTATTCCAGCATGTAGTTTGTTTTCCACAGACATACTCTACACTTTACTCCCAGATTAAGGACCCTTATTCAAACTACTTTGTTGCATTCGCAAGTGGCAAGATAACATTGGGTGTTAAAATCCCAAAATAGTCCCCATTATTTAGGCTAATTCTGCTTCAGCAAATTTGCAACAGCAAAGGGATTTAAACCCTTCCTCATAACTATAGTACAAACACAAAAGGCGGCATTTACAAAACAATACAACATAGAATAGTGTAGGATTTCTGTCTATCTTCATGTAATAACGATATCAATTTCATGTGTAAATCTTAACAAATGGTACTCAGGCGCTAACTGATATCCCTACTTAACTGATAAATTTTATTAAGATTGGAATCAATAGTCAGAGTACAATGGTTATGTGGAATCCACCACATATATACAATGACTAATCATCATCGGTCAACAGTCATAACATCATAAATATATTTTTGAGGCAGCATGTCTGTGTACAGTCCGTGACAATGCCTCCATGACAATAAACCATACACATGATAATTTTTAGGTCATGTTCCACTATTACATTCTACAAAATGGAAAAAAGCCATCCCCAATGTCGGCGACAACCCAGTTGAACGAGCTGCAACAACCCGAGAAGATGACACAGAGTCCATCCCAAGGTACATTGCTACAACTGCTCCATACTTCCTCGTACGTCCATGCTTCCGCTTTACTAGCTCTCTCGTGTTCATATTGACAGAGTGTGGAGCAGTTGTGTTGGCCACTGCCACCCGCTCTTCTGCAGTTCCGGGGGCTTCTCCAGCAACAACCGAAGATAGAAAAATAGGGGAGTTGCTCCACACTTGCTTGTAGATGGCAGCACCATCAGGAGTGACGGCTAACCGCATGTTATGCATGGATGGCTGAGACCGCACTGAAATATTCTGCAAGCCCACCCCAGACAGCTCCCTGTCGAACATGATTCCCAGCTTAGATCTTACTGAAACAGTTAACACACAGGATGAGTAGCAGCTTAACCATGGCCACCAATCCTTACACTACAAATAACTGAACAAGTTGCGGTTAGTTAATTTGTGTAACATTTTCACCTCGAAGGAACCAACAAACAGACATTTTTTCCACAGACATCCAGACTGGATGCCGAACACTGGGCTAACAAAATTACCAACAAAGGAATGAGCTGGACGATTCGAGATCAGGAGCAGTTATCTGGGAAAACAGAGTCCTAGAATGGATGCTCTCTTCACCTCTGAGTAATATATCATGCATGGACATTTGGTGATAAAGAAGCTCAATGTGGATGTACACAGTGGGTCCAACTTAATGATAACCGGGTTCTGTTAAGTGATCATACTTTAATATGCTCTTCTCAAAACAAGGGCGATCAAATGTTCACTTGTAAAGATAGGTTGAGAATGAAGACTGCGTCAAGCATACAAATGGCTCATATTTCAGAAGGACCACAAACAAAGTTGGGTGCAAACCACCTTACCTTAGATTTCAGAAGGACGAAATACCTGGTCACATGCCATGGGGAGATCGAGTGACAAGAAGACATGTATAGGGTTGGCGAAATATCATATGCATCCACTTCGCACAGTTGAACCTGCCAGGCCTAATGAACTAATGATGATTGAATATGCATACTGCAGCGCATGATAAAGTGAAACAAATTGCATACAAGTTACAAAAACTTGCGTGTCAGTCACTAGGGCAGGAACATGAGATAAATATAAACACATACAAATACCTTGATCAACTACCCAAACTTTACATCTAAATTCAAGATGATGTGAAGAAGGAAACTGTAAACACTGACCTTTGTAGAAGTGATTGCTGCAATGGTGAGGATGGGATGCCAACTTACCCACAAAAATCGGTGGATCTGACATGATTCTGAATCTGTCCCTTGCAGGCATATGGCCACCAATGTAATACATCACGGATAAAAGATGGACATGCACAGAATAAGGCTTAACAGTCCATTTGACAGTCCACTGAAGACCACAATTTCCACATGATGGCTCCAAAGTCTCAAGCACACTATGCATGAATCACATTCATGAATTAAATCCACCATGCATTTGAATACTGAAATACTTAATATCCACAAATAATTTTGATATGTCAGCATTGGAACAGGCAAGAAACTGTATAGAGACATGCATTTGACATAGAACAGAACCTACACAGAGGGGTCTTTAAACCAACAAACAAATTTGACATGTCATATTGACCTCATTTGACATAGAACTGAACCTGCACAGACCTTGTATGAGACTTGCATTTGACATAGAACAGAACCTGCACTTGACATGGATAAGGGGTCTTTCAACCTCCATCTGCCATCGCAAATGTGCACATAGATGTACTTGCTTTGGCAAGTAGGGGGCTCAGCCACAGTCATAGCATACGAAGGTGTTGACTGACATGTCGAGCTCAGTACACAGTCGTACATCATTGCCCTGTAGGGCCCTCATCCAGCGATAGAGGCAGTTGCTTTAGCAACTGTCGGGCTCAGATAATAATTGGACAATCATAGCATTGCAAGGTGTTGGCTGACATGTCAGCGGTCATAATTCAAACCCATCACAGCGTATGTGCTCCGAGGAGCCTCCACAACTGTGTATAGATATTCATTGTGTTGCTAAAACATTCGATCAACCCCCTTC
The DNA here is from genome assembly GCA_022559845.1 of Amorphophallus konjac. Taxonomy (NCBI): domain Eukaryota; kingdom Viridiplantae; phylum Streptophyta; class Magnoliopsida; order Alismatales; family Araceae; genus Amorphophallus; species Amorphophallus konjac. The sequence continues at coordinate 67,552,888 of CM040127.1, forward strand.
GCAATGTGATGGTCAGTACAAATATTTACATCATTGCCCTGTAAGCCCCTCACAATTGAAATCCATCACAGCATATATGCTCCGATGAACCTCCACAGCTGTGTAAACATATTTCATTGTGTTGCTTTGACAGCCAATCAACCACCTTCATATGATTGTGAGTATAAGACTTTTCATCATAGCCCTTTCAACCCTCTAACCAATGTCATGGGAAGGGGGTGGTTTGCCTGCACAATAAAATAAAAGGTAACCCAAATAACCACATATATCATCCACCATGTTAATCCTACTTAGGAAATGAAAATCCACAAATATTACAATCTATAATGTAACATAACACAAACTATTTCATGGTAAAGAAAGGAATATCCAAGCTAATAATATTGTCCAACTTCACTCCCAGATACTATTAGCAATGTCATTCCTAAGGCGCTCTCCTACAGCAACCTCCCGCTGACCGATGGATGATAGAGTCGGAACATCCTCATCATCATAAACATCCTCCATGACATCTTCCTCACCAACGCGATTGAAGTACCAATCATATCCCTGTTCTCGACGAATGAAGTTCTGCACCACACAGCATGCAAGAACTATCTTGCGCTGCGTTGGCCATGGATACATGTTGCCCTCACGCAATGTGTGAAATCGCATCTTCAAGACCCCAAATGTTCGCTCCACAACATTTCTCAGTTGGGCATGACGGTGATTGAATTTTTATTTCTTATTTTCGTAAGGCACATTTCCACGGCCACGGAATTGAGCTAGATGATACTTCACTCCCCTATACGGAGCCAAGAAGGAGGAACTATTTCCGTATCCAGAATCAACCAAATAGTACTTGCCCGCCGGTACAAAGAACCCTCCTTCATCTAAGGCCCACTTAAGCACCCGCATATCAGCTGCCGATCCTTCCCATCCAACACAAACATACTGGAACAGCATATCAAATGATACAGCAGCCATTACATTTTGTGTAATGCACTGCTTGCGGTTGCGGAATCGATCATGCTCTGAAGTCGGAACGTTTGCAGGAATGTGCGTCCCATCTATGGCACCGATGGCATTCTACCACAACAAACAGATGTAAGTTTTGTGTACCAATGAAGTATGGATGAATAAGTAAGTCAATAGAACTCACCTTAAAATGCGGGTAGAAGCGTTCTTTGCCACGAATGTAGGGATGACACTCGTGAACTTGAGCAGGTGTCGGTAGTTGAATATATTCCTCCTTCAAAGAAGCCAGGGCAAGGATGGCTTCATTTACATACTTACTGATTGTTTGTGAAGAATGCTGAAAGTGCTCACATAAGGCACCACTAGACACACCATGGCCGGTGGCATATAAGAACATACCCAACTGTTCAGCAGCAGTGACATATTTTGAATCCTTTAACAATCCGCGGCCTACCAAGATGTCAGTCAATCTTGTAAACATAGTTGGGTGCATCCTAAACACTTTGTAACATCTCTGCTCATGCCCATTGATAATATCCGTCACCCACATTTGACCAGCGTACTTTGATGAATGCATGCGTCGACGAATAGGCGGTGTCATATCCTCTCGTTCAACTTGATCAAGAATAGCATCCTGAATGGTGTTGAACGTATCATCGTCCTCCAAAAGAAACTCCATTAGAATGCGATCCATCTCTACACATCACACGAATAGTTTCCATCACCAGTACGACAAATATGAAATGACGAAGTCTTTAAACATTAGTAAATTAAAACGACTAGTACATGATTTAAGAAGAACGTTTGTCCATTGGCGAATAGAGAATAGAGTAACTCACTAAGCAACAAGCGAGTACATGATTTAATAGCCAACAAGCGTAGTCTATTGACTCCCTAACCTACATTAACATAAGTAAAAGAGTAACTAATATAAAGAAGAGCAACACTACTAGAATACTCAAGAGGACAACAACAATACAAGACACATTCGAGATTTGAGTATTCTGCTGTAGGAGTGATTGATTCCTTGCATGAGAGGGTGCCATGGGATTTGCATGAGATGCCTGCATGGGCCTTCCTATTACTTGGGACCGATCCGCATGAGTATGTCCGTTATTGAAATACCCTTCTATAGCCTTCTGTGCATCTGCCACTGAGTGAAAACCCTTGTAACGTGCTCCGGGAAATCCATTAACTTGGGCAAAACATTCAGGCCAGCTGTAGTATACACCGGGTTCTCGTCCAACCCACACTACATAGCAATGATATCTTCCCATGGCATGAACTTCAAAATCCTGCATGTAAGTTATTTTGAATGACAATATATGCAACTATCTCAACAATGGAAGTAATTTAAAAATAAGGTCCACTCCATACCAAAAAGTCCCTAGAAGATAAAGCAAGTAAGTTTAAGGTCACACCGCAGGATAAAGTGGGCGTAGGGAATAATAGAAATAGTCCAAGTGCATGACCAAGTTTTACATCATGTGAATTAACACCCAGTCAATCCTATCTTCTTCAGGTAGCTCCATAAATAGTTGTCTATTTATTGGTTCCTTGAATAAATCAACTGCTTTCAGATACATGCTCCGATCGAGGGTTGGATCTGCCTTCAGTATGTCGATGCATGCACGCATGGAAGGGGTCTCAGCGGCCTTGTCGAGGGAAGAAGGTGTACGCTCCCCTCGTAAGAGCCTCACCAGCTCACTCCTGTCCAACGTAGCATCTGCATATTTCTTTAATGCCTCATCTCCGATCCTCTTTGCACGATTCTTCCTTCCACCTGTAGGTGTTGTAGAAGTGCCTTCATCTACCACATCCCTACTCATAGAAGTTTGGTTAAAAGTGGGCGCTGAAGGTTGTGCGAATTGAGAAACATTCATAGCATCACCACAGTTATCAATCCCACCAATATCAACCGGACCACCCAAAGCAGAAAGGAACTCGTTTACATGCACTTCCGTCGGTTGCTGGACTTGTCAGCGACGTGTCACTTCAGCCTCAGTCCCCCGTGCAGTGCTTTTTCCATAAAGATAGTCCATTTCACGTAGGAACAGAAATGGCTTACCTCTAATTAACCTAAACTCGGATCGACTCTGAGAAGGTAGGATATGCAGAGGTCACTTGATGAAAACAAATAGTAGAGGTTTATAGAGTAAACAAATAGAAGCACAAGTCACCTAATACCTGAATCAATTCATCCCATGCCCCTTCATATCCAGGAATCGGCACGTTGTTGATATTGTCCCACCCCCAACCACTTCTATTGCGTAACTCATCAACGATGCCATAAATTTTTCTAATTGTCTTCCAACGATTATATAATTGTGAACGGTCATAATTTAGGTTACAGGACCGATTAAACGTCGGGACCATCTCATTCCAACATTGAGGCTTGAACATACCAGAAGTGCAATTATGCTTATCATATTGCTCAATCAATAATTCAAGGAGAACCCGGTCTTGAGCCGTAGTCCAATTCTGCACACGGGCCTTACCTCTACCAGTAATTGTGTCACTTTGTGGAGTTCCTAATAATAGTGAAATATTAATAAATATTTTTTTACTCTCAAACTAATGAGGACACATCACAAGGATTAGTAAGAACAACGAGACAATAGCACTTGTAATATAGGGGTTGATGGTAGGACTTACCAGAGGTAGACATGGCTGTCGTCCTCTTCCTCTTCAAGCTGTTTAAACATGTAATGGGACAAGAAAAAATGGAAAACACAACATATGAGACTGTGAAAACAGCAATGACAATGACCTAAATGGTTTATGACAATGACAACAACAAAATTGTGTTACATGCTTTATAACATGTCATGGCCCAGACCGGGTCTGAATTACAGATGTCGTTTACACAAGGACAGGTGGTAGTGAGGCAAGTAATTGTATGCAAGATAATGAACAGCCGCAAATACCAAAGCTCAAAAAACAGGCATATAGTTAAATGAAGGAGGGAGTAGGATATGCTACCAGTACAATGGTGAAAGAGACACATGCCCTAGGAAATATATCCACTGCCACATACATGTAGCTATACATATATATAGATAATAGTGAATATGATATATACATCTTCTGATACTTTATTTAATCTCCCTAACACCCTTATTCCTGCTGTAAAAAATGATGTAATGGATTGAATGCCCCTGATAAAAGCTCATAAATGATTAATTCAAACACTGAAGTAGAAGAGGTATGAAATGGTTACCTGATATTATGAAATGAACAGGTAAGTATCAAAGTTCAAGGTGTACCTGACTTGAGATATTGCTACATTTCAAAATACCAAAATAAAATCGCAGCAAAAATGACTATATTCACAGGTAATGTATAGGCGAATGTCTTTTCAGAGCAATGGCTTTAATGTTAACAGTGCCTCATTTCATGCCATTATTACTTCCTAGGATGAGCATCCTGTTATGATGGAAAAATTAGACAACACTATTGTCAACAGAGCATATGATTAAACTGACGACCTGATATGGAATGTCCAAAACAAACAATCAGTTTTACAATAGTCATATACTCTGAAATCTGCATACGTACCATTACTACAGATTCTGTCTTATATTATTATGAATGACGGAAGCAACTTATTTGTTGGCAGTATTAAAATAGGACAAAGCATGAACTTCCGGTTGAAGGTTATAGAAGATATGTGCAATCAATGTCATGTAATGTGTTAATTTACATTGGAGAAACAAGATTACATGTATTGTTTACATCAACATGTACAGGCGTATAAAGGCAATTATCCACGAATATCTGGGCTCATAAGTAGATGTAGACTGTCATACAAAACCGTATGCGGAGGTCAGGTAACACAGAGGGTACAAGCCAAACTTGAAATCGGTATAGTGTAACATGATATGCAGATGAAGAGGTAAAGCACAACAGAATCATGTATGATGCCTGTACATAACTTATCGTCCACAGCACCACCCGGTTGTAAAAAGCACAACGAAGAGAAATACTGCAAATAAACATAGATACAGTAAATAAGAGGTGCAGAATGAACCAGCGGCGGCAAGGGGCGGAGGAGGATGCAGAGGAGATCGGCTCTTCCGCTGCAGGATTAGCCACCGCTGCTGGATTAGGCACCGATGCTGGGGATGCCATAGCGAAGGAGCAGAGATAATAACACTGTAGGCTCACGAGCGGAAAGGGTATTCACTCGATTCAACCCCTCTCTGCAAAAGCTGATCTACCATAGGTACGGGGAGCAGAGAAAGTGGAAGAAATAAAACCCTAGCCACACGATCGACGCTCCATTTCTGACGATTACAGCGCTGATTGGACGGAAGATCGCTGTAGGGTTCAGGGTTTCGCGACCACCCCTCGGACCGAGCAGTAATGGCAGTCGCTGACGACCTGGCTCCGCCTGGAAACAGCGTATGGCGAAGAAGAAGCCTGCAACAGAACAATATCATGACGCCGAGGGCAACACGGCCAGAGTGGGCGAGGAAAGGAACACGCGGCTTGTTTGGGAGAGGCTGCGAACGATGGAAAATAGGGAAACACAGGTGGAGGAGCGGACGTTGCTTGCGGACGACGGCGACATGGAATTCGTGGGAGCTCTAGAAGGGGGTTCGACGAAACGCAGGGAAAGTGCGTGCCAGTGCGATGCCCGGGCGAATGTGCGAGCGGGTTACAGCGTATTCGGGCGTTTCGGTCGATTAACGTAACCAGGGTTAACACGGGATACGAGGGGGTTACGTGGATTAGCACAGGATTACTAAAATGAGCTATCAAATCGAATAGGACAAATTTGACTGGGATAAACCGAGATATCCCCCAAACAAAGAGGGCCTATAGGTTTATATTCTAAATCATGATTTTTCCAAATGTTGAATTGACGGGATTTTATCTTGGTTTCACATTGTTACACATTCTTTTCTATCTATAGAGTCATTTCTCTAAGTACATGGCGTATATTCAGGTACATGTCCATTAGTTTACACTTTACACTATAGGAACATTATTCTTGGACATGAGGATCTCTCTATTGGATATTCCTTCCAATGGACTATGAAATCTTGTTTCAAGGCCTCCGTAATTCTCCGCGAGCCTGAGATTCTCACTAGGACACCGAGTTGGTTGTACCATTAAAACCCAAGTGATTAGAATACACTATTGAGGTTTCTGGTTATCAGTAGTGTAACAGACCTATATTGGACCGTCAGGCATATGTAACGGCCCAATATACAACCGTCACATTTTAACTAAGTCCAATTACTATTTTTAGATTTAGTCGTTCTAACGCATCAACTCTAGACTGTCACGTCAATGTAACGGCCCAATACTGGAGCGTCACATTCTATAACGGCCCAGTACACGACCGACACACTGCTTGAGTATTTTAACCCAAGGTTTGACCAAGGGTTGATATTCCAAAGGGTTTCTAGATAGACTCTTGATGATCTAGAACTTATCATATTGATCAAGAAACTTAATATAATGAATGGAAGATAAAGAATGTACCGTTATGCTGCCGATTTATTTCCATAAGTATAACATAGTATAAGTCATTCTTGATTTCTCATGATTCTTATTAAAGCATTCATTCATTGAATTATTGTCATCAAGAGCTTGTTGGAATTGTACATTCTTGGCCATACCTTATTGTTACATGCGTGGAAAAAGCTTGATTTATACTTGAAGATGCGATCGAGCACTGATTGTGTTCAAGGGCTCTATGCTAGTCCCCTCGGCTGCTTGTCGGGAACATACTATTATAAATCATGGGGTATGATGCTACTGGTGTCGCATTACGCTGGGAGTACTTTCTTTATAAATAAGTGAAAATCCACAGTAAAATACAGCATGATTGATACTTGACTTTCTTGATATTCCACAGAAATTCACGAAGTACTTGCTCATAAGCAAAAGATACTGGAGTGATGATTATGTGGCTTGCTAGTACATTCTCGTTACATTCTTGTTCATGAAAGGCCATATCATGTTCTTATAGCATTCTTACTAGTTCATACTTGCTCTCATTCTATCTTCATGATCATCATGTTACTTTGATTTAATCGCGTGTTTGATCGCATTTGCATGATTTTACCTTATTCCTCTATAGCAAAGACGTTAATTACTTTAATGATGCCTTCATGTTGATACGAAGATACCTACTGGGCAAGTGTGCTCATTACCTATTTCATTCTTTTCAGGAAATGAAAGTGATTCGAATTCGGATTCGGGTTATACAAGTAACGGGTCCGAGAGCGAATGAAAGTATTGTCAAAGATGAGAGTGAAGACTTAGGAAAGTCTATATTGATTAGATTGAGTCTATGTAATTTTCTATTTTTTTGAGTCTGATAGATTGGAATAAGTTGAATTAGTGGTTGTATTGAATACTTGATTATTATGAAATAAAGTTGGAGTTTGAGTAAATATTGTGCAATTGTATTTATGTGTGTGATTGTCTTACGCTCTGATCATTCTTGCTCGCAAGAGGCTTACCATGCCGGTTGTTCATGTTTCTCGAGCAAGTCTTCCGCTGTCATAAAGGCTCGGGACGTGACAGTTAAGTTGGTATCAGAGCCTAAGTCTCAGGACTTAGGAAGAAGAGTCATGTCATAGGATAAGTCCAAGGTTTAAGGACCCATACCTATGAACTAAGGAAGAAATTACCACACCCATGTGAGAATTGGGTAGAGCCCGGGATAAGATAGTTAATTAGTTGTAAGATTGATTTTTCCAACTCCACGAGAAATAATAAGTTGTTATTTTTCTCTCGGGTACCCTATTATTACCATGGCTCATCGCGTAGATTGGAATGATATGCAACAAACTGTTGCTGGCCTCACTCAGGCATTACAAACCATGGCGCAAGTTGGCACAGGAGCAAGGGCTGGTGATTTGCATCGCAACTTTCAGAGCTTAAACCCTCCGCATTTCTATGGTTCTTCTAATCCTGACGAGGCAGAGAACTGGATAGATGAAATGAACCGTATCTTTGATGTGATCCAATGCACCGATCAGGAGAATGTGCATCTCGCAACCTTTCAACTTAACAAAGATGCTCGCACATGGTGGAAGTCGGTTCCGGCACCTCGGCTGATGCACCTCATACATGGGAAGGTTTTCTTACCCTATTCCGTGCCAGGTACTTTTTTGAGCACGTAAAGGAACGAAAGGCAATGGAGTTCGCCGCTCTTCGGCAAGGAATGATGACGATTGCCGAATATGAATTGCAATTCTCAAGGCTTGCACCTTACGCACCACATCTTATCAGCACCGATTTATTGAAGGCTAATCGGTTCATGGACGGGTTACGACCCGGTTTCATTTAGTAACTCGGGACCCAAAACATCCGTACTTATGCGAAAATGGTTCAACGAGCGTATTTATGTGAAAGGACCTTGGAGAAGGTCGAGAAATTAAAAGGGAAAGGAGAGGAGTCTAGCCGACGCTCAGATCGGCGTTATAAGAAAGAAAAGTTCAGCATCACGGAGCCTTACAAGAGTCGTGATAGTAAGAAGAGATCCAGGAATGAGAATGGTAGAAGTTCCCATAAGCAAAAGAAAGTCAAGGAGGAGAAGGAGCAGGTCGCCACGGCTTGCACATTTTGTGAAAAATTCGGCCATTCGGCTGAGGAGTGTTGGAAGCGCCTTGGCGCTTGTTTACGTTGTAGAAGCAGGGAGCATCACATGCCAGATTGCCCCCTTATGAAAGACCAATCATCTGGTGGAGGACTTAGGAGGCAGGCTCGCCTCAATGCCGTCTTAGAAGAAGAGGAAGCGCCTGTAGACACACTATTCCTGACATCACCTTGAGAAGATCTCATATTACTATATGACGCCCCACAGTGGCTTTCGCATTCTGAATCGCTTGAGTGCTTCCTATTCTTGAGTCTTCTTTCACCTTTTGAGTAGGTAACATAACACCCCTGCAGCATCCGGAAACCGCCTCATCGCGAAAATCATACAGCATACGGACGGCATCATTGCCAACCGGACGCATCAGAAGTTTCGGAACCAGAAGGATGTCTGGCGGACGACTGTCGACGGCTTTTCGGGAGTACCGGAGGTCCTTTTTTGAAGGCGTCCAGCTACCTGGACGCCTTCATCAAGCATAAAATATTTAAAAAATATAAAAATAAATAAAACAAATATTTTATTGAAGGCGTCCTACGGCCTGGACGCCTTCATAAAAATAAAAAAAATAAAAAAATAAAAATAATAAATAAAAAGTATAATTATTGAAGGCGTCCAGGGCCGTGGACGCCTCCTTTTGAGGCGTCCAGATGCCTGGACGCCTTCATTATCTGGCTCACGGGCGCCCCCGGCCCGCCAATCGATCTGAAAAATCCAAAAACTCTGAGGCGTCCAGGTGCCTGGACGCCTTCAATCTCCAACATCCGGACAAACCGAACCGCCGCTCGATTTGACGTTGTGCAAAAATCCAAGAGTATGAAGAAGTCTTCCCAACTAGACGCGCACATTCGTGAGTCACGGGCGCCTATCGAAACCACGCGTTGTACCAAACCGCGTGCGGCTTTCGGCGAGGTTCCGGTGGGCTGTTATGAAGGCGTCCAGCTGCCTGGACGCCTTCTTGAAAATATTCAGAATAAAAAAATAAAAAAAATTAAATATTCCTTTTGCCTCAGTGGAGGCGTCCAGGCCCCTGGACGTCTCCATCTTCCGGAGCTCTATAAATAGAAGACCCCCCCTCAGTCCGAGGGAGAGCTTTTGAGAGGTCCGACAGGCTGCTGGAACCCAGAGGCTGCCGGATCCTTTTCTAACCCGTAGGTTCTTTTCAGGGGGAGGTTCTGCCGGCTTCTCGGGTGCTCGCGCTCGCGGGAGGAGGGCCGCCTTCGTCTACCGTGCTTCCATGTCATCCCTACGCTGCCGAAGCTCCACCGATCTCGCCATCGGCACATCCAATAAGCCAATCCTTTCCTTTTCTTCGTAGTTCTTTTACATTCATCATCTCGCATTCTCAATCTCCTTTTATAAGGGAGTCTTCTGTTATATACCTCTTTGCATAATTCCATTCATCATTGTATTTCCCTCCCACTCGTGTCTGAGAGGGGTTTAAAATCACACCAACCAGGTGTATGTTCTGCCACGATTTCGTCATTTTTATTGCAAGAGATTGATACTACACTGTCATTTTCTAGTTCCGTTTATCTACTGTCTGTTATTTTGCAAGGGTAACTGAAGAAAGCCCTCTCGGTCGGTCGGCCGAAGGGGGAGGAAGAAGCAACCCGCCACTTCCTGCTAGTGAGGTAGGCGCGATCACTCTTTATTTTTGAGGTCCTCGACCCCTGGCGATCACATCATAGTCTCGAGGCCGCGGTGAGTAATTTCCCGCAATGGCTGTTTGAATTCTGTCTGCTCCTTGTTATATCTTGAACTGCTCTTATACCTGCCATATTCTCGAGGCCGCGGCGAGTCACTTCCCGCAATGACCGTTTAAATTCTGTCATTTATACCCTGTTATATCTCTATTCTGCTATATTCTCGAGGCCGCGGCGAGTCACTTCCCATAATGGCCGTTTGAATTCTGCTTCTTTTTATATCTTGTTATATCTCTATTCTGCTATATTCTCGAGGCCGCGGCGAGTCACTTCCCGCAATGGCCGTTTAAATTCTGTCATTTATACCCTATTATATCTCTATTCTACTATATTCTCGAGGCCGCGGCGAGTCACTTCCCGCAATGGCCGTTTGAATTCCGCTTCTTTTTATATCTTGTTATATCTCTATTCTGCTATATTCTCGAGGCCGCAGCGACTCACTTCCCGCAATGACCGTTTGAATTTCACTTCTTTTTATATCTTATCATATCTCTATTCTGCTATACTCTCGAGGCCGCGGCGAGTCACTTCTCACAATGACCGTTTGAATTCTGTCTGCTCCTTGTTATATCTTGAACTGCTTCCATATCTGCTATAATCTCGAGGTCGCGGTGAGTCACTTCCCGCAATGGCCGTTTCAATTCTTGCTATTTAATTTCCACACCATTCTCATCCCCCGAGGCCGCGGCGAGTCACTTCCCGCTATGGCCGTTTAACCCCCATATCTTGCTATATTGCATCTGTCCCGCACGCCCCGTCGGGGCAATCTCTCGTGGTGGCCTCTTCTCTCCTCTCTTCTTCTTTCTGTGTTGCAGCATAAACGAGCCCCTCGCGCGCTCCGCTTTCGCCCCTCCCTGCGGGCACATCATCATCATCATTATATTCCATCCACGTGACGTCGCTCACAGCGCCCAGGGATGGTGGGCTTATGGAAGGTACTCTTCAAATTTATTCTCGTCCTGCATTTGTGCTATTTGACACTGGTGCCTCTCATTCTTTTATCTCCACTACTTTTACAAAAATATTATCAATTGCATCAGTCCCCTTACCTTCAGATCTCGCTATTTCCACACCCTTAGGTTCTGGAACAAAGCTTATCGACTATTATCCTGATAGCGAAGTGATAGTAGAAGGTCACAATCTCCCCGCAAACTTAGTATGCCTTGACATGAAAGGTTATGATGCCATTTTAGGGGTAGATTGGCTTGTAGATCATGATGCTTACATCAATTGTCGAAATAGGATTATATCCTTTCGAAAGCCTGGTCTTCCAAGATTCTCTTTTCTTGGCATCAAGTACAAGAAGCATCCTACTATTAAATCTTCTCTTCACGCTTGCAAACTTATCTCGCAAGGGTGTGAAGCTTTTCTTGCTTCTGTCATTGTTACCGAATCTAAGGAGATTATCTTAGCAGACATTCCTATTGTAAATAAGTTCCTCGATGTGTTCCCGTCCGAATTACCCAGTTTATCGCCCGAGAGAGAAGTAAACTTCACTATTGAACTCATTCCAGGAGCAACACCTATTTCTATAGCCCCTTACAGGATGTCCCCCACAGAACTCAAGGAATTAAAAAGACAGTTGCAGGAATTACTAGACAAAGGCTTCATCAGACCTAGCACATCCCCTTGGGGTGCGCCGATTCTATTTTTCAAGAAGAAGGATGGTTCTCTCAAGCTATGCATCGATTACCGGCGACTGAATCAACTCACAATTAAAAACAAGTATCCATTGCCGCGTATTGATGAGCTCTTCGATCAACTTTTCGAAGCAGAATATTTTTCTAAGATAGACCTCAGATCAGGTTATCATCAGCTTAGAATTAAAGAAGAGGACATTTATAAATCTGCTTTCCGAAGTCGTTATGGCCACTATGAATTCGTGGTAATGCCATTCGGATTAACTAATGCCCTGGCGGCATTCATGCAACTTATGAACAGTGTTTTCCAACCATATCTGGACCAGTTTATCGTCGTCTTCATTGATGATATCTTGATATACTCCAAGACAAAGGAGGACTATGAAGAATATTTGAAATAACTTTGCAAACACTTAAAGAACATAAACTCTATGCCAAGCTAAATAAATGTGAATTTTGGCTCAAGGAAGTTTCATCCTAGGACATATTATTTCAAAAGAAGGTATTACGGTGGATCCTTCTAAGGTAGAAGCTGTCAGAAATTGGAGCCGGCCAACGACTGTATCGGAAGTAAGAAGCTTTCTGGGTCTAGCAGGTTATTATAGAAGATTCATTAAGGACTTCTCAAAGATAGCAGTTCCTTTAACTAGACTCACGAGAAAAGAAAATCATTTTATATGGTCAGAGGAATGTGAGAAGAGTTTTCAAACTCTTAAGAATCATCTTACCACAGCTCCTATTCTATCACTACCGATGGAAGGTGGTGGATTCGAAGTATATACAGATGCATCAGGTATTGGCTTAGGGTGTGTCCTCATGCAAAATGAAAAGTAAATAGTTATTCTTCAAGATAATTGAAACGTCACGAGGAAAATTATCCTGTACATGATTTGGAATTAGCAGCTGTCATATTTGCCTTGAAAAATTGACGTCATTATCTCTATGGAGAAAAGTTTACGGTCTACTCGGACCACAAAAGCTTAAAATACTTATTTTCTCAAAAAGAGCTAAATATGAGGCAGAGAAGATGGTTGGAATATCTCAAGGATTTTAATTTTTCTATTCAATATCATCTGGAAAGGCTAATGATGTTGCGGATGCACTCAGCAGAAAACTAATGGATATGCTATCAAGTCTTATGATTAGTATGACTAATCTTATTCCTCAATTTGCTCAGTTGAACTTAGATATTGACAGGAAGGAAGAAGATTGCTTCATGGCTAATATCCGAGCTCAACCTATCTTAATAGATGATCTAGTCAAGTTGCAAAATGATGATCTCGTGTTACTAGAAATTAAGGCTAATATTGAACAACGGCCGGATTTCTCTATTACGGAGGATGGAAAATTGCTATTCAAGGGCCGAGTATGTGTACCAGATCATTAGGATACGAAGAAATTGATTCTAGAAGAAGCACATAAATCCATGTATACCATTCACCCAGGTAGTCCAAAAATATATCAGGATCTCAAAAGAAATTTTTGGTGACCCAACATGAAGAGAGAAATAGCTGATTTCGTGTCTCGCTGTCTCACTTGTCAACAAGTAAAGGTAGAGCATTTTAGACCCACAGGTAAACTGCATCCCTTGAATATTCTCGAATGGAAGTGGGAGAGTATAGGGATGAATTTCATTATAGGGTTACCTAAGACAAGAGGTGGACACGATGGCATATGGGTAATCATAGACCGATTGACTAAATCTGCACATTTCATACCAATCAAAAGTCGATGGTCTGTTGATATCCTAGCAGCATTATACATAAGAGAAATTGTTAAATTACATGGTGTCTTAGTCACTATTATATCTGATAGAGATCTTGATTCACATCACAATTTTGGAAAGGTCTACAACAGTCACTAGGGACTAGATTGAATTTCAGCACAGCCTTTCATCCACAAACTGATGGTCAAACATAAAGAACAAATCAGGTGGTAGAAGATATGCTCAGGGCTTGCGTAATTGATTTTGGAGGTAGTTGGCATGACCACTTGCCTCTGGTAGAATTTGCTTATAACAATAGTTATCAGGCCAGCATACAAATGGCACCTTTTGAAGCTCTATATGGAAAAAGCTGTCGATCACCAATATGTTGGAGTGAAATAGGGCAAAGGCAATTCTAGGCCCCGATATTATCAGAGATTCTACAGAGAAGTGTGGACGCACTTTAATTCGCTCATTCAGGTGGTTCGTCTATTGAGTGCGTGGGCGTGCCAGTCACCAAAGTGACAATCTATTCGGCTTCGAGGAAGCCCATGGGTGCGCGCGGTCTGACTAATCAGACGATCGTGTAGTTCGTGTCGGGACCAAAACTCGCCGCGCCATAAAGGTCACGGCGTCATTTACATCCCCCATACGAGGGAACACCCTTGATTAATCGCCGGGATTCAGGGCCTCATGGCCAAGAAATTAATTGCATGAAAGGTCTATTACGAGGTATTGAAATCCTCACGCGAGGGCGAGAAGAAAACCATTCGCGGTCATGTCGGTCGTGTATTGACCATTTAATGTTCGGACGAATGTCCGGCTCGAGAAAATCGTGGTTGTCACGGGAAAACCGGAGCATATGTATGCCGGGATATGGCAATTTTATTATCCAGAAGAACGGAGAACGTTCGGCTAAACCTCGATTAGAGCGGTCGAAAACCAGTAAATCTGTTGGCCCGGTGCAAGGGCAAGCTGCGACCAAGCTGCGGTGGGCCCCCCGCGGTCGAGACAAGACTTGCATGAGTGTCATTAATATTTCCGGTGCCAAGGGGCAACGAGGGAATATCCCTTGAATCGGCTGAAAAGCCCTGTGTCTAGGGAAGCGGAAGTTCGAAACGTGTCGGTCATTCGGGAGACCGTTTAATATTCGGACGGGTGTCCGGCTTGAGAATATCGTAATCGTCGCAGGATGACCTGGAACATATGTATGCCGTGATACGGCAAATACATTATTCCGAGACACTGAAAGCATTCGGTTAAATCTCGGTTAGTGTAGCAGGAAACTATCGAATTTATTGGCTCGGTGCGAGATCGAGTTGGGACCATACCGGGGGCGCCTCCCGCGGTCCAAACGGGGCTTGCGTAGGCATCATTAATGTTCCCGGTGCCGGAGGGCGACGGAGATTCCAAAACCAAAACATGTTCGAAGGAAGCGAGCTATAGGCCGAGGGTGTGGGTCAAACAATGACCATAATCGGGACGGGCCCGAGGTCCAAGCACAGCCCACAAAGGCCTTATTGATATTCCCATGTATAGGGTACAGGGATGACCGGAGCCATCTCGTTCCATTCAGATTTGTCGGTCATTCGTGGACCGCTTTATAACCGGACAAAGGTCCGTGTTGAGGGTACGACGTAAACAGAAATAAATCCGTACGAATGTATGTCGAGTCTACGACAATTTCAATAAATGAGCGGAAACGGATCCCAATGGGAATGGGTTCAGCTTGATGAACTATTGGCCTAGGACGATGTCGGACCACGGCCATGTTGGGATAATTCTCAAAGCCCGGACCCGACCCGCAAAGGCGACGTTACTGTTCCCTTTACACCGGACCACGGGGAGAGACGAAGCTGCAGGGCAGATTTCATTATTTTTTTATTGTTCAAATTTCGATACTTTTGGTGAGTCTGTTGTTATTGTCTGTTTATTTTGTTATCATTTGTTTATTTATTATTTTCTTGTTGAGTTTATTATTATTATCACTTATTTCTTTATTATTGTTATCTATTTATTTTCTGGTGTGTTATCATTATTCATTTATTTATTCTTTGTTTATTTATTATTTATTGTTAAGTTCATTATTAGTATTATTAACTATTTATTTTATTATTATTTATTACTGTTGTCTTGAGTTTATTATTGTTATTACTTATTTGTTTTATTATTATTTATTTATGTGTCGTTATTTTTGTCGAGTTCATTATTATTATTATTTATTTATTTATTATTTGTTTATGTATTATTGTTTTTGTCGAGTTTATTATTATTATCACCCATTTATTTATTTTATTATTATTTGTTTATTTATTATAATTTTTGTTAGGTTTATTATTATTATTACTTATTTATTTACTATTGTTATTTATTTATTTACTTCCTAAATTTGTTAATATTATTTATTTATTTATTTACTATTATTACTATTATTTATCCCTTTTTGTGGGTTCGTTATTATTATTATTTATTTATTTTTTTATTACACTTGGGGCATGTGTGGGAGGGTCGGTGCAGTGTGATGGGAGCGGTGTAGGTGGACTGTGCCGGGCAAAAGGCCTTCCAGGTGTGCCGGACAAGGCCCCGGGAGAGGTGTACTGGATGAGGCATGGACGGGTGCACCGGGTAAGGGTTAATGAAGGGATGTGTGTGTGTCGGCCAAGGTAGGATTGGGGTGTACCGGCGAGGCGAAGGTTGAGGGTGGGCTGGTGTGCCGAGGAGACGCCCTACTGGGTGTACCGACTGGGGTGCTTGTGAGGTGGCGTGCCGCTGGAGGAGGGCACAAGAGTGTGCCGCTGGAGAAGGGGTTTGGGTGCTGGGGATAGTGTGCCGCTGGGAGGAAGGAGCAAGTGTGCCACAGGAAGGTGGTGGAGGTGCACCGGGGAAGGTTTTTTAGGGAGTGTGCCGCTGGGGGATGAGCTAGGGTGAGGGCTAAGGGGAGGTCCTCTTGACCTATGAAGTTCAGATGGAAGGTTCTGGATGGCCAATTTCTCAATTCCCCATTGGGTGATTAAGTCCGGGGTTGTGCTTAGCAGTCTGGAGTCTTGCGTCATTCCGTTGTTTTGATTATGATGTTCTATCATGACTTGTTCGTTTATTAATTACTTCTCTTTGTCTTTTATCATGGTATTGCTTTTAATAAAAATTCGGCAGCATCTCCCCTTGACCCAAGCGGTAAGGGAGATACAGGGAACGCACCCACATGGAGTGGCGGAACCCGACAATTTGAGGTGTGTGCCAGGGTAGCATCACCTTTAAGAAAACTTTGGAAAACCCGGAGAAATCAGCGAATGGGGGACGTTGGGCTAAAATAGGCTAAGGGTGTGCCGGTCAGGGTAGGTTGGGAGGTGTACCGGCTAGGGCGCGGGCCAAGGGGTGTGTCGGGCAAGGCAGGCTGGGAGGTGTGCCGGCCAAAGCCCAGGCCAAAGGGTGTGCCGGGTTAGAGGGGAGATGAAGTGTGCCGGGCCAGGCACATTCGGGATGTACTGGGCTGGGCATGGCATGGGCAAAGGCCAGCTAGGGTGTGTCGGGTAGAGCTCGTTGGGACGTGCTGGGATAAAGGGGTCAAGGGTAGGATTGGCCAGGGAGGCTGTGCCGAGCTGAGGGAAATTCCAGTTAGGAGGGGGAGAGGGTTGCAAGGTTATTGGACCCTAACGGTTAAAGAAGGAAGGAAGGGCACCCCCCCCCCCTTTTCTAGCCAAGAAAGTGAATGAAAGTGGAAGGGAAGCCAACCCTAAAAAAAGGGGGGGGGGAAATCCCCACAGGGCTCCACCGGCAATAGACCCCCTAAGGAGGCGAGCCGACCTCATGGGAAAGAAACCATTGATTATGAAGAGAGAAAATCACCGGAGACGGGAGAGAGGAGAAATCACACGCACATAATGGCTCAAGCCAACGGGAGCGACAAGGGACCGAGAAAGGCTACTATCATTCATAAAAAGAAAATGGTCATGGCTGGCCGCATACATCGGAGCATACATTCAAGCCCAGACGGGGGGTAAAAAAAAAGAACTCAATTGTAGAAGAAGAACGAGGAGATGAGGTGGGAGTTGGGGTCGAGCATGGTGGTAGATCCCTGCTCTCCCCCGCTCCCCCCACTACGTTAGAGCTCTCTCGCCCTCTCTTACTCTCTCGTTTGGTGGTCGCTGGGGAACCCCACGTCGGAGCAGCCGATTTCTTCCTCTCTCTTCTTCTTTTTTTTTCTCTGTGGCAGCCTCTGCCCCTTTTCTTGCTCTCTGTCCGTATCCCCCTCCCTTTGGTTCGCCGGAGAAGAAGGGCATTTATACCCCAGTCGCGGGAGCGTCCGAAGGCGGGAGCGTCCATGGCCGGAACGTGCAGCATTGAATGGGATTTGATTTGGGCTATCCTTGGTGGCAGGGAATAGCCTGCGTGCCTTCACGAGTAGGCGACACGTCAGCTGGCCCATTGCGCGCCTAGAATCTATAGGGGATGGCGTTTTGATTTGATCTGCCGGAGCGTGTCGCTGAGGAGCCAACGAGTTGCACCGCCGGAGGGCTGCAGGAGCGTGCCGCTGAAAGGGCTGGCAAGCGTGCCGTTGAAGGGGCTGACAAGCGTGCCATTGAAGTCTCGCCATGGTGTGCCGCTGGAGGCCCTTGGGGGTGTGCCACTGGGGCTCCCTGGGGGGCGTGCCACTGGGCACCTGGGGGGTGTGCCGCTGGGCGGCCTGGGGGGCGTGCCGCTGGGCGCCTGGGGGGTGTGCCGCTGGGTGCCTGGGGGGTGTGCCGCTGGGCGCCCCTTGGGTGTGCCTCTGGACTCCCAAGAGGGTGTGCCGCTGGAGACACCCTGGGGGTGTGCCGCTGAACCACCCCCGGGGTGGGCCGCTGAAGGCCTGGGTGTACCGCTGGAGGCTCCCAGGGGTGTGCCGCTGGGGCCATCCAGGGAGTGCCGGTGGGGCTGACTTGAGCCCGTTTTAAGCACGAGTTATGGTTCGTTTGCTTTTCTTCAGGGGCCACAGATTGTGAGCTTCCCGGGGGTTGGTTTCTCTTTGCTGTCGTGACTCCGGGGACGGCTTTGCGGCAGTGTGCATATTTGGGGAGTCCGGATGACCAGTCCCTCCGGGGCTTCTTCACTTGGTGCCGGTGTTGGTGCTGGGCTGAGTAGGATATCTGGGTTTGTAGTTTTTGGTGTCCACAAATGTCCCCCACCCACGGGTAGCGCGGGCGAAGGATGAGCCGGGCGGTGCCCGCGAGTGTACTGGCCTCTTTTCCTCTTTGTCGGTGTCGCCGGGGTGTTGGGAGCTGGCGTAGCATGTTGGTCTCTTCTTCTCTTCATCAGTGCCGACGGGGTGTCGGGGACTGACATGGCATGTTGGTCTCTTCTTCTCTTCGTCAGCGCCGACGGGATGTTGGGGACTGGCGTAGCATGTTGGTCTCTTCTTCTCTTCGTCAGTGCCGACGGGGTGTCGGGGACTGACATGGCATGTTAGTCTCTTCTTCTCTTCGTCAGTGCCGATGGGGTGCCGGGAGCTGACATGGTCTGTTGATCTCTTAGTCTCTTCGTCAGTGCCGACAGGGTGTCGGGAACTGAAGCAGCATATTGGTCTCTTTGTCTCTTCATCAGTACCGACGGGGTGTCAGGAACGGAAGCAGTATGTTAGTCTCTTTGCCTCTTGATCAGTGCCGACGGGGTGTCGGGAGCTGACACGGGTTGTTGATCTCTTTGTCTCTTCGTCAGTGCCGACAGGGTGCCGGGAGCTGACCTGGTTTGTTGGTCTCTTTGTCTCTTCGTCAGTGCCGACAGGGTGTCGGGAGCTGACATGCTTTGTTGGTCTCTTTGTCTCTTTTTTTCTTTGTCAGTGCCGACAGGATGCCGGGGGCTGACCAGGTTTGTTGATCTCTTTGTCTCTTAGTCAGTGCTGACAGGGTGCCGGGCGCTGACATGGTATGTTGGTCTCTTGGTCTCTTTTTCTTTCTTTTCTTCTCTATTTTCTCTTCTTCTCTTCTTCTATATTCCCCTACACGTAAACATGAGGTGAGGATTTGTTTAGTGTCCACAAATCAGGAAAGCGGGCTGTGAAAGCCAGAATTTGGGGGGTAGGCTGCCAGAGCCAAAATTGGGAAAGCGGGCCATGGGGGCCAAGGTAAGTAGGCTACAAGAGCCAAAGTAGGGAAGCAGGCTATGGAAGCCGAATTGGGGAGGCAGGCCATAAAAGCCAAGGGTATTGGGAAGCGGACTACAAGAGCCGAAATTATGGGAAGCAGGCCGTGAAGGCCGAATTCTGGGGAGCAGGCTACGAGAGCCGGGTTCTCGGAAGCAGACCGCAAGGGCCAAAGATATCGGGAAACGGGCTGCGAGAGTCGAAATTATGGGAAGCAGGCTGCGGGAGCCAAATCGGGGAGCAGGCCACGAGAGCCGAAATTGGGAAGCAGGCCGCGAAGGCCAAAGGTAAGCAGGCTGCAAGAGCCAAAGATATTGGGAGGCAGGCCAGAAAAGCCAAAGGGAAGCAGGCTACAAGAGCCAAAGTTGGGAAGCAAGCCACGAGGGCCAGAATTGGGAAGCAGGCTGCGAGAGCCGGAATTGGGGAGCAGGCCACGAAGGCCAAAGGTAAGCAGGCTGCAAGAGCCGAAGTTGGGAAGCAGGCCGCGAAGGCCAAAGGTAAGCAGGCTACACGAGCCAAAGTTACGGGAGGCGGGCCGTGGAGGCCGGATTGGGGAAGCATGCTATAAAAGCTAAAGGGAAGCAGGCTGCAAGAGCCAAAGTTGGGAAGCGGGCTGCAAGAGCCGGAATTATGGGGAGCATGCTACGGAAGCCAAATCAGGGAAGCATGCTACAAGAGCCAAAATTGGGGCGCAAGATGTGAACGCCCAAATCGGGGAAGCGGACTATAGAAGCCGGAGTTGGGAGATTAACGAGCCGTGAGGGCAGGAGGTAGGCCATGGGGGCCAAGATTGGGCTCTACGAGCCAAAGCTGGGAAAGTAGGCTTCGCTAGCCGAAATTGAGTTTATTGTATACACATATTTTTATTATTTATTTTTTTATATTGTAATTTTTTACTCAAGCATGCAAGCATTCATTAGCAGACATAACATAAATATAAGTAAGGCAGCTCCCTCTATAGGGGATAGGATAGGGACATCGCCCAAAATTCGTAGACACGGTGCGGGCCACGAGGCACAATTGAGGGGTGGTGCATCCGTCAAGAGGATATCGCATGTCTTGCATGCATAGCCTAAATTCACGCATTTCGCCCGAGGTAATTCTCTGTGACATGGAGGTGCAAATGTGTGAACAAAGAGCCCTAACCATAGGGATACCCAGGTTTTCCTAGTGACACTCGAGGATTACCCTAGCGCCTACACATAGGTTTTAGGCTCTCGATTTTTGGTAGCTTCGCACAGCCCCCGTCTGTTTATTTTGGTAACGGACTTCACCGTTCGGCGCAAGTCTCCTCATGTGTCTCAATGGGGATTCCCGGCTACTAGGATTCATCCTTATTATAATTCTATTACGGATTCCACCGTTTGGCGCGAGTCTCCTCATGTGTCTCAATGGGGATTCCCGGCTACTAGGCTTCGTCCTTGTTGCAATTCGCTTCACCATTTCGCGCGAGTCTCCTCATATGTCTCAATGGGGATTCCCGGCTACTCGGATTCACATTTCTCTCTTCTTTTTTTTTCTCTCTTCTTTTTTTTGGTGGGGGTAGGTAGCTTTTTCCTCACGATCACCTTTCACGCGAGTGCAGAAATTCGAGCATCCGTAGAGTGCTAAGAAGGAATTCGGGCAATCCCTATGGTTAAAAGCTATTGAACACATTAAGTGTCAAGTGTGGGAGCATTGCCCCGGGTTTATTTTATGAGTTGGGCTTAGCGATTCAGCCATGACTCTTCCCCTTGACATGTGCACCCGCCATAGTTGGGTTCCCTTCGAGCGCGTGCCATGACGCCCGTGCATTCGGAATCGGGGCATTATTATTTAGCAAGGAAACACGGTCCTAGAAAATTCCAAGGAGGTGTATTATTCTATATTAAGCAAGCATGCAAGCAGGGCAATCAAGCATTCTTCTTTTTGTCTCTTTTCTTTTCTTCTTTCTTCCTCTTTTTTTTTGCGTAAGAACATATTGTCGTTACGTATAAGTGTAGTGGTTGTAAAAGTATTAGGGAAGCAGACAACGGAGGGCCGAAAGGACATCAGGGAAGCGGGCTATAGAAGCCGAGGGACATTGGGGAAGCAGGCCATAAAGGCCAAAAGGAAGCAGGCTGTGAGAGCCCAAGTTGGAAAGCAGGCTGCGAGAGCCAAAGTTGGGAAGCAGGCCACAAAGGCTAAAGGGGAAGCAGGCCATGAGAGCCAAAGTTAGGAATCAGGCTATAAAAGCCAAAGGGATTCAGGCTGCAAGAGGGAAAGTTGGGAAGCGGGCCGTGAAGGCCAAAGGTAAGTAGGTTGCAAGAGCCAAGGTATGGGAAGCGGACCGTGAAGGCCGAATTCTGAGAAGCAGGCTACGAGAGCTAGAATTGGGAAGCAGGCCACGAAGGCCAAAGGTAAGCAGGCTGCAAGAGCTAGATTATAGGAAGCAGGCTGAAGGAGCCGAAGTTGGGAAGCGGGCTGCAGGAGCCGAAGTTACAGGAAGAAGGCAGTGAAGGCCGAATTCTGGGAAGCAGGCTATAGAAGCCAAAGGGAAGCGGGCTATAAAAGCCAAAGGGAAGCAGGCTGTAAGAGCCAAAGTTGGGAAGCGGGCCGTGAAGGCCAAAGGTAAGCAGGCTAAAAGAGCCAAGGTGTAACGACCCGAGAATCCGATTACCGGGAAGGCCCGATAACCCGAGACTCGCACCGCCGCCCACGAGCCAGGAGGGCTCGGAAGGGCTAAAAGGAGTGTGGAGGCACAAAGAAATAGGAAATAAAGCAGGACAACTCAACAAATAACAGAAATAAATAAACAACTACAACAGAGTCCAGTCCAACAGAAAGTACAGTCTAAAGCAGTAAAATGTACCACATGCCAAGTGAACACTCGGCCCGGCAAGCTGGCAACTGAGAACCTCCGCTCCGCACCCTCGAACCTCGAGGAAGAACCGCCACACCTGAAAAGTAGGGAATGAGTCTCCAAAACAGAGACTCAGCAGGGATCCCGCGGAACCCCAACCGGAAACAACGGCGGTAGCGGAAAGGGGAGCTACGACTACAGCAGGAACAGCAAATCGGTGGCCGGTCAAAAACTCGGCACTACAGCTACTCCTACTGCCCCGGAAGGTACACCTCGATCACGCAGACGAAGCTACCAAACCACGCTAGTGCCGCCTACCGAAGTAACAACACACGGCAACCATGCCGCAGAGGCCTGTCCCCCGGACACAGTCGACCTGGACACGCTGTCCAAGGTGCAACCCCGACCATCCGATCGCGGGTACCGCACCACAAGATGGAACCTCGGTAAAGCCCCTAGCGCAAGACTCACGACGCGAAGACCAACACACGCGCCATGGCAAAACAGCCGAAGGACTCAACGGTCGACACGACCGAAAACCCGAAGGTCAAAACCATGAAAAATTGGTAGTCTGTCACTCCGTACTCGACAGGAGTACCACCCACTAGAAGCACAGTCGGCAGCGTCCCCTGACATCTTACACCGCACCGCAGGTGAACCGCCTGACGTGGTAGGTCCTACCCGAGGCGCGAACACCGTACAAGTAACCACTAACAAGTGACTAGCTGGGGTCACGCCCGTCGACGTGCGTCCACAGTCCCCAACCACGTGTGCACACACAGACCACGCGTCCTAGGTCTGGCCCTCTGACTGGTTTTCCCCTGGCACTGGACTCTGATGTGATGAGGGGCCCGACGGTAACCAGTCTAAAACCGTCCTCAGGGTGAGCCCGTACACCACTCCCTGGTGCGACTAGCACACGCGTACTAGTAGGCTACGACTAGTGGAGGGTCACTGAAGGAGTAGACTCTCAACGGAAAACAACGTCCGAATCCGACGACATACGGGGACCACCCCACGTACCGGCCCCGTCGCACGGTGACCACAGTCGGAGAAGAAACAGGACTGACAGTCCACGGCCACGCACGCACCGTGCACTAGAGTCGAGAAAACTCAAGTGGCGCTAAGCCACTGGACTCTGGACAATCCTCTAGACACACTACAGCCAACGGTCCTTCAGTCACAAGACTCGGGGTCAAGACCGTTGCACGCAACAGCACAAGGCCGTCGATCTAGCCCAATCTCTAGGTCCAAAATCACGATATCACGAATACTGAGACAACACACGAGTTGCCAAGACCATTCCCTTGGGAAGGGAACGCAAGGGACAAAGGCCACTCACACGGGCCACACGGAAAACACAGAATCATGATTCCCAAGGTAGCACACAAGCCACCACGACGATTTCCCATCTTGTAGCAAGCGGGAAACCTCCAGCCCCAGGCCGGACAACTGGACTCGCAGTCCAGGGCCAAACACATGGCCCACACGGGAATCGCCTTCCAAAGGAACCCACGATATGCGGGGGAGACCCCACCACACACACACCGACACACGGTGACTCGATCAAGCGTAACACAAGAGCCCGGAACACGTGGGGTCACCCGGACCCACCACACCTACGGGCACGCTAATCGAGGTAACACGGTCCCTCCTGACACCCCAAAAACAAGGACACGGAACCCATGGGGTGTCCAGGATACTCACAAGGTCGGAGGTCGACCACTGGGTCCCAACCGGGTCAACCGGAGACCAACACAATGCGAACGGACGCTAAAAGGTCACCCGGACCCTTAAGCGCACGGGCACATAAAACGAGGTAAACGGAACCTCCAGACACCCCAAAATACGGTCACGGAACTCCACTGGGTGTCCAAGGCACACACGGCCCAAAGGGAGCACAAGACAAGAGGTAAGATCGCGCTAGGATCACCTAGCGCAACAAGCCGGAACGCGCTAGGGAACCCTAGCGCGACAGGGAGCATCGCGCTAGGTATCCCTAGCGCGACAAGGATCATCGCGCTAGGTATCCCTAGCGCGACAACGCAGATCGTGCTAGGTATCCCTAGCGCGACAATGCAAAATGCGCTAGGACACCATAGCGCGACGGGAACCGCCTCACTGTTCATCTTCTCCGATGAACGCGCTCGGACGGGGCAGCGCGACGAACAAGAACGCGCTACTGGAGTATAGCGCGTTCTCAGTCCGCGCCCGAAAATGGTAGAAACCGTGGGAAAAGCAATTCCACGCCCCGTTCACCCCCAGGTGAAGGGGAAACAAAAGGGGAAACCTTCCCCAAGCCCCTAGGTATGCATCTAAACCCCGGGATCGCCCAAAAACATCATAGAACGGGAGATCCGGCTCACACCCCAAAAACATGCATTTTGCCCAAAACGCCCCGTTTAGCCCGCTCGGCTCACCACGGCCTACGAAACTCGCGGGAAAGGAAGTACACGGGCTGAGGGTCCATCACCCTACCTCCACCGAAGATTACGCGCACCGTGGACGCCGATCCACGAAGAAAACGCCGTTGAAGCCTCGCCGTTCCACGAACTCACGGCCGAGCTTC
Organism: Amorphophallus konjac; assembly: GCA_022559845.1. Lineage (NCBI taxonomy): Eukaryota > Viridiplantae > Streptophyta > Magnoliopsida > Alismatales > Araceae > Amorphophallus > Amorphophallus konjac. Next base: position 67,578,019 of record CM040127.1, read on the forward strand.
CACGCGCCTCCACCGCCTCGATCCTCATCTATCCTCGCCCGTGCCTCGCCCGCGCCATCCCCGCCTCGCCCGTACTCCGCCCCGTCGGCCGCCGGAGAGAGAGGGAGAGAGGAGAGAGCGTGAGAAGAGAGAGGGAGAGAAATGAGAAATGAGAGGGGGAGAGAGAAAAGGTTTATATATAGGAAAACCCGAAATTCCGAAAAAATCCAGAAAAATAGAAAATCACACCCTTACGATCCTCGGAACGCACCGATCGCAACGGTACCACTCGCGCCCTGGTGAACGGCCCAGTTCACCCGCAACGAGGTTCCGAAGGGAAAGCCGAAACCCACGCCGGGAATCGGAAAATACACGCGGAAAAAGCCGCGGAACGCCTCCGGGCCTCCGAAACGACTCCAGATCGCGCCGATCCGAACACGAAAGATGTCCGAAACAAAATTTTGGACACAACGGAGTCGGACGCTCCGAGAAATCGAATCCGAGACCCACGGAGAAGGATCCAAAAAACCCGGGACATTACAGCCCTCCCCCCTTAAAGGAATTTCATCCTCGAAATTCAGGACCAAGCACGAGGTCCCAGGGGAAGAACACTGAACCAACTGACAACGCTGTCAGAGCCCCAGCACAAAAAACCTCGATTCTCACAAAACACCGATCCTGAGGGACACAGCCAGACTCACAATCACGCACAACACCTCGCTCCTCGCGCCGAGCACACAGGCCAACAGAGCAGGCATATACCAAAGGACACAGTCCAGCATCACCTCAGTCAACGCGAGAATCCACCATGGCGCCACAGCCACGATCTCGCTCACCGAGGAAACACAACCCTCGTCACGAGAAACAGCTACTGATCCATCCAATGGTCGGCAGACAAATGACACATCAGCTTCGCAGCCAGCTGACAGGTCGCACACCCTCCTCAAGGGAGTAACCAAAACAGAGCCTCAACTAGCTCAAGCAGTCCTCTCCGCAGACCGCAACCAGAACATCGGCTCAGCACCAAGAAACACCTCACACATGGCAAGCCGAAAGCCGGACATAACACTGTGCCAACTCTGTCAGAGGATAAATTTCGACAAAGTCCAGATCCCATCCGGAAAGGCACATCACAGAAACGACCACCAAGGGTCTCGCTGGCACACGGCTCTCGCCACGCTCGAGCCTCAACAACCAGCATCTTCTGTCTCTGAAAAGACCATCCACTGGTCACCAACTGCTCGTCAACGGGAAACCTCCGCTTGCTCAGCTTCTTCCTTCTTTCCTGGTCCTCGACCGGGTCCAAAGGAAACATTCCAAACCTCGGCAAGCCATCCGTCGACTCACACACAGACTGATGCCGCATCTCGAGCAGCACCCCTCTCGGACACCGCATCCGAGCTCGAACATCGCTCCAACTCGACCCTCTCGGGGAGCACAACGAAACCGAATGATGGATCCTGGTGTCTTCAGTCATCACCTCACTAGACTCAGACTTACAGGGGAACCATCCCATGCTGGTCACCAAACCAGGGATAACAATTGCGACACCAACGTCCTATCAAGGACCATCCTCCGACGCCCATCTCACAAAAGGCCTCCGCCCACAGGCGTCACTCATCCATCTGGTCTCATCAAATCCTTCGATCAATCCAAGTGGACACCTGCCAATCCCGATTCCGCCCTTACCATAGAGCCACGGGACACCACCTGAATAATGCTCACGGCGACCTAAGCAATAAACATCTCACCGCCACAATCCGACAAGACCGTAGAACCAACGGGAGCCCACAGCCTGCCAGAGATCACTTCTCCAAAAACGATCTCAACCGAGGACACGATTGGGAACACAAGTCGGACACCAAGCCACCGACTCTGACCAACACGCCCTCGACCTCCGTCAGGCGACATCCTCAACAACCTCACCCAGGTCCAACACCGACGCCTGACACGTCTTCCAACACAGGAACAGGGTACTCATGCGGCACACTAGCCAGCACATTCCCCAACACTCCAACCTGCCAGTGCCAACAACCATAATACCTCGAGCAACGGCACGACAACAACACGTTTCACACCGAGGAACCCATCCTCCGATGCTCAACGCGAACTCAGGAATCCGCCCGTAGCAACCAACGCTACGATCCTGAACCAGTGGGTTATGGGCCCACCACGCTTCCGCTGCGCACTCAAATCCGCGCGCACAGCCGAGAAAGCAAACACCGCCCAACCAGCACTCGTCCTTCCGGAACAGCGCCAGCACCCTCACACGACAAGGGAATGGGCACGACTTCTCACAGGCAACCACCCTGCCAAGACAAGGAGCACGTCTCGCACGGACTTCATGGCATACAAGGCCAACCAATCCGAACACGCAATGCAAGACGACGATCCTTAGCCGAACGCAATCTCTCCAACCAAAGGAGAAACCAGCGCACTTCGACCAACGGAAGAACTCCACGCTCGACCTGACCTCAAACCTCGCGCACGCTGGAAACAGCACCATCCAGCACCAAGAAAAACCATTGCTTCCGTCAGGTCAGCGCCTTCGACACAGTCGACGAGTGTCACGTCAGACCACAATCACATCATCTCTCGATGCACCACCGCTGCAATTCCTCGAACTGCAACACACCACGCCAAGAGCCGCAACACGAGCCATAACAACAACCGCCGATGCTCATCCTCGAGTCCCGAACTCGCCGCGGAGCCTTCACATCTCAAGCCAACTCCAAGGTGAACACAACCCAATCGCACACAAGAGCGCAGGAGCAAGACTTACTGGGACACCACAACCCAACCCTGCCTCAAAATCCACAAAACAACCGGGACCGACACGTCATTTCTGACACCACAGAGCACGACAAGATCATCAGGCTCGACAAAACGGCAGCTCACCGAGAAGATATTCCGCTCACCCGAGCACACTTCTCGATCAGAACACCTCAGGGGCTGGACAAACCTCAAGCTGGAGTGACCAAAAACCGACAGCAGCTCCCTCAGAGCACGCTCACGGTCACTTAACCAAGAACAGTCCGCACCAGCCACCTGACCACGCTGCAGGTTCCTCGAACGCAGCACCGCGAGCTCACGCCTGCCAGCAACCTCTGCCCAACGCAGCACAACCAGGGCCACCACCGATGAGGAAGAAGGCTCTCAACCTCGATCCTTAGATCCCATGCTGGCATGAAAGTCGCAGACAGCAACCACCTTCACAGCGCCGCACAACGCACTCAAGCTCTCAAGCGAGAAACAAGGCGGAAAATGAACACAAAACCCTATGCCAGCTGCCGACTGTACTGGACCTTATGGACTCTGATCACTGCAACATCCCGAATTCCTATGTACGTCCACAACCACCGCTCTGATACCAGCTGTAACGACCTGAGAATCCGATTATCGGGAAGGCCCGATAACCCGAGACTCGCACCGCCGCCCACGAGCCAGGAGGGCTTGGAAGGGCTAAAAGGAGTGTGGAGGCACAAAGAAATAGGAAATAAAGCAGGACAACTCAACAAATAACAGAAATAAATAAACAACTACAACAGAGTCCAGTCCAACAGAAAGTATAGTCTAAAGTAGTAAAACGTACCACATGCCAAGTGAACACTCGGCCCGGCAAGCTGGCAACTGAGAACCTCCGCTCCGCACCCTCGAACCTCGAGGAAGAACCGCCACACTTGAAAAGTAGGGAATGAGTCTCCAAAACAGAGACTCAGCAGGGATCCCGCGGAACCCCAACCGGAAACAACGGCGGTAGCGGAAAGGGGAGCTACGACTACAGCAGGAACAGCAAACCGGTGGCCGGTCAAAAACTCGGCACCACAGCTACTCCTACTACCCCGGAAGGTACACCTCGATCACGCAGACGAAGCTACCAAACCACGCTAGTGCCGCCTACCGAAGTAACAACACACGGCAACCATGCCGCAGAGGCCTGTCCCCCGGACACAGCCGACCTGGACACGCTATCCAAGGTGCAACCCCGACCATCCGATCGCGGGTACCGCACCACAAGATGGAACCTCGGTAAAGCCACTAGCGCTAGACTCACGACGCGAAGACCAACACACACGCCATGGCAAAACAGCCGAAGGACTCAACGGTCGACATGACCGAAAACCCGAAGGTCAAAACCACGAAAAACTGGTAGTCTGTCACTCCGTACTCGACAGGAGTACCACCCACTAGAAGCACAGTCGGCAGCGTCCCCTGACGTCTTACACCGCACCGCAGGTGAACCGCCTGACGTGGTAGGTCCTACCCGAGGCGCGAACACCGTACAAGTAACCACTAACAAGTGACTAGCTAGGGTCACGCCCGTCGACGTGCATCCACAGTCCCCAACCACGTGTGCACACACAGACCACGCGTCCTAAGTCTGGCCCTCTGACTGGTTTTCCCCTGGCACTGGACTCTGATGTGATGAGGGGCCCGACGGTAACCAGTCTAAAACCGTCCTCAGGGTGAGCCCGTACACCACTCCCTGGTGCGATTAGCATACGCGTACTAGTAGGCTACGACTAGTGGAGGGTCACTGAAGGAGTAGACTCTCAACGAAAAACAACGTCCGAATCCGACGACGTACGGGGACGACCCCACGTACCGGCCCCGTCGCACGGTGACCACAGTCGAAGAAGAAAAAGGACTCACAGTCCACGGCCACGCACGCACCGTGCACTAGAGTCGAGAAAACTCAAGTGGCGCTAAGCCACTGGACTCTGGACAGTCCTCTAGACACACTACAGCCAACGGTCCTTCAGTCACAAGACTCGGGGTCAAGACCGTTGCACGCAACAGCACAAGGCCGTCGATCTAGCCCAATCTCTAGGTCCAAAATCACGATATCATGAATACCGAGACAACACACGAGTTGCCAAGACCATTCCCTTGGGAAGGGAACGCAAGGGACAAAGGCCACTCACACGGGTCACACGGAAAACACAGAAGCACGATTCCCAAGGCAGCACACAAGCCACCACGACGATTTCCCATCTTGTAGCAAGCGGGAAACCTCCAGCCCCAGGCCGGACAACTGGACTCGCAGTCCAGGGCCAAACACATGGCCCACGCGGGAATCGCCTTCCAAAGGAACCCACGATATGCGGGGGAGACCCCACCGCACACACACCGACACACGGTGACTCGATCAAGCGTAACACAAGAGCCCGGAACACGTGGGGTCACCCGGACCCACCACACCTACGGGCACGCTAATCGAGGTAACACGGTCCCTCCTGACACCCCAAAAACAAGGACACGGAACCCATGGGGTGTCCAGGATACTCACAAGGTCGGAGGTCGACCACTGGGTCCCAACCGGGTCGACCGGAGACCAACACAATGCGAACGGACGCTAAAAGGTCACCCGGACCCTTAAGCGCATGGGCACGTAAAATGAGGTAAACGGAACCTCCAGACACCCCAAAACACGGTCACGGAACTCCACTGGGTGTCCAAGGCACACACGGCCCAAAGGGAGCACAAGACAACAGGTAAGATCGCGCTAGGATCACCTAGCGCGACAAGCCGGAACGCGCTAGGGAACCCTAGCGCGACAGGGAGCATCGCGCTAGGTATCCCTAGCGCGACAAGGATCATCGCGCTAGGTATCCCTAGCGCGACAACGCAGATCGCGCTAGGTATCCCTAGCGCGATAACGCAAAACGCGCTAGGACACCATAGCGCGACGGGAACCGCCTCACTGTTCATCTTCTCCGATGAACGCGCTCGGACGGGGCAGCGCAACGAACAAGAACGCGCTACTGGAGTATAGCGCGTTCTCAGTCCGCGCCCGAAAATGGTAGAAACCGCGGGAAAAGCAATGCCACGCCCCGTTCACCCCTAGGTGAAGGGGAAACAAAAGGGGAAACCTTCCCCAAGCCCCTAGGCATGCATCTAAACCCCGGGATCGCCCAAAAACATCATAGAACGGGAGATCCGGCTCACACCCCAAAAACATGCATTTTGCCCAAAACGCCCCGTTTAGCCCGCTCGGCTCACCACGGCCTACGAAACTCGCGGGAAAGGAAGTACACGGGCTGAGGGTCCATCACCCTACCTCCACCGAAGATTACGCGCACCGTGGACGCCGATCCACGAAGAAAACGCCGTTGAAGCCTCGCCGTTCCACGAACTCACGGCCGAGCTTCCACGCGCCTCCACCGCCTCGATCCTCATCTATCCTCGCCCGTGCCTCGCCCGCACCGTCCCCGCCTCGCCCGTACTCCGCCCCGTCGGCCGTCGGAGAGAGAGGGAGAGAGGAGAGAGCGTGAGAAGAGAGAGGGAGAGAAATGAGAAATGAGAGGGGGAGAGAGAAAAGGTTTATATATAGGAAAACCCAGAATTCCGGAAAAATCCAGAAAAATAGAAAATCACACCCTTGCGATTCTCGGAACGCACCGATCGCAACGGTACCACTCGCGCCCTGGTGAACGGCCCGGTTCACCCGCAACGAGGTTCCGAAGTGAAAGCCGAAACCCACGCCGGGAATCGAAAAATACACGCGGAAAAAGCCGCGGAATACCTCCGGGCCTCCGAAACGACTCCGGATCGCGCCGATCCGAACACGAAAGATGTCCGAAATGAAATTTCGGACACAACAGAGTCGGACGCTCTGAGAAATCGAATCCGGGACCCACGGAGAAGGATCCGAAAAACCCGGGGCATTACACAAGGTATGGGAAGCGGGCCGTGAAGGATAAATTCCGGGAAGCAGGCTACGAGAGCAAGAATTGGGAAGCAGGCCACGAAGGCCAAAGGTAAGCAGGATGCAAGAGCCAAATTATGGGAAGCAGGCTGAAGGAGCCGAAGTTGGGAAGCACCGTGGGATGGATGGATTAATCCTGACAGTGGACCCCGGTCGAAATGGCCCTGTAGAGGGGCGTTGGGTAGCGGGACGTGAGAGTCGAAGAGAAGGGTCTCTTTTGTTCTCTGGCAAGGGAAGGATCTGGACCAAAATGGAAGGTTTATTCTTTTGTTCTCTAGCTGGGGAAGGATCCGAACCAAAGCGAGAGGTCTATTTTTTAACTGGGAAGCTGTCGTTTGGGGAGCCGATGATGAGGTAGCTGTCGGCTAGGAGCCGATGATGAGATAGCTGTCGGGTAGGAGCCGATGATGAGGTAGCTGTTGGCTAGGAGCCGATGATTATATAGCTGTCGACCTGAAGGCCGATGATGAGGTAGCTGTCGACCCGAAGGCCGATGAAGGGGTAGTTGTCGGCTTGAAGCCCCGATGGCTGAAAGTTGGTCGGTTTAGCGCCCCTTCGGCAGAAGGTCTAGTCAGTTTAACGCCCCATCGGCGGAAGGTTTAGTCAGTTTAACGCCCCGTCGGCGGAAGGTTTAGTCGGTTTAACGCCCCGTCGGCGGAAGGTTTAGTCGGTTTAACGCCCCGTCGGTAGAAGGTTTAGTCGGTTTAACGTCCCACCGGCGGAAGGTTTAGTCGGTTTAACGCCCCATCGGTGGGAGGTTTAGTCGATTTAACGCCCCGTCGGCGGAATATCTGTCGGCTTGAAGGTTCGATGGCTGAATATTTGTCGGCTTGAAGCCCCGATGGTTGAATATCTATCGGCTTGAAGCCCCGATGGCTGAATATCTATCGGCTTGAAGCCCCGATGGCTGAATATCTGTCGGATTGAAGCCCCAATGGCTGAATATCTATCGGGTTGAAGCCCCGATGGCTGAGTATCTATCGGCTTGAAGTCCCGATGGCTGAATATTTTTTTGGTTTAACGCCCCGTCGACGGAATATTTTCTGATTTAACGCCCCGTCAGCGGAATATCTATCGGCTTGAAGCCCCGATGGCTGAATATTTTTCGGTTTAACGCCCCGATGGCTGTTCTTTCTTTTCTTCTTTTATGGACATGCAGGTGCAAAGACCGCGTCTGCCTCGTGACTCTCTTTTTTTCTTCTCTTCTTCTTTTGTAGAGAGGCAGGTGCAGAGACCATGTTCGCCCCGTGATTGTTCTTTCTCTTCTTCTCTTCTTCTTTTATGGAGAGGCATGTGCAAGGACCATGTTCGCCCCGTGATTGTTCATTCTCTTCTTCTCTTCTTCTTTTATGGAGAGGCGGGTGCAGAGACCGTGTTCGCCCCGTGATTATTCTTTCTCTTCTTCTCTTCTTCTTTTATGAAGAGGCGGGTGCAAAGACCGCGTCTGCCTCGTGACTCTCTTTTTTTTCTTCTCTTCTTCTTTTGTAGAGAGGCAGGTGCAGAGACCATGTTCGCCTCATGACTCTTTCTCTTTTTTTTTTCTTCTTTTGTAGAGAGGCAGGTGCAGAGACCGTGTTCGCCTCACGTGCATTCTTTCTTTCCTTCTCTTCTTTTGTGTGATGAGACGGGCTCGAAGACCACGTCTGCCTCATGTATCTTCTTTTGGTTCTGCTCTTCTTCTTTTATGTGAAGAGGCAGGTTGAGGGACCACGTCTGCCTCATGTGTCTCTTCTTCCTTTTCTTCTCTTCTTTTGCGTGATGAGGCGGGCTCGAAGACCACGTCTGCCTCATGTGTCTTTTCTTCCTTTTCTTCTTTTCTTTTGCGTGATGAGGCGGGCTCGAAGACCACGTCTGCCTCATGTGTATTCTTTCTTTCCTTCTTTTCTTTTGTGTGATGAGGCGGGCTCGAAGACCACGTCTGCCTCGTGCGTGTCTTTTTCTTTATTCTACTCTTCTTTTCTCATTAATGCTTCCACGCTGGAGTGTATTTCTCTTAATGTGCCCCCAGGTTGGGGTGTAGCTTCATTTGGTATGCATCCCCCCTGAGGGGGTGTGTTTTGCCTCTTCGCTTCTGTGCCCCCAGGCGGGGTGTATTTTTTTGGCTTCTATGTCCCCAGACCAGGGTGTGTTTTTTTTTAATGCCCCCGAGGCGGGGTGTAGCTCTCTTCAAATGCCCCCATGGTGGGGTATACTCTTCACGGCTTCTATGCCCCCAGGTGGAGTATGTTTCTTCTTCAAATATCCTAAGCCAGGGTGGACTTCTCTTCATAAGCCCCTGAGCCGGGGCGTGTTCTTTATAGCTTCTACGCCCTCGAGGCGAGGTATGTTTCTTCTTCATATGTCCCTGGTACGGGGTGTAACTCTCTTCAAATGCCCCCAAGCTGGGGTATACTCTTCACGGCTTCTATGCCCCCAGGCGGGGTATGTTTCTTCTTCATATGCCCCTGGTACGGGACATAGCTCTCTTCAAATGCCCCCAAGCCGGGGTATACTCTTCACGGCTTCTATGCCCCCCAGGCGGGGTATGTTTCTTCTTCATATGCCCCTGGTACGGGACGTAGCTCTCTTCAAATGCCCCCGAGACGGGGGTGTATCTTTTGCTTCTTATGCCCCCCTGAGGCCGGGGTGTATCTTTTGCTTCTTACGCCCCCCTGAGGCGGGGGTGTATCTCTTTACGGCTTCTGTGCCCCCGAAGCAGGGTATGTTGTTTCTTCAAATGCCGCTTGGGCGGAGTATATCTTTCTTCTTATGCTCCCAGATCGGGATGTATGTCTCTTTATTTCTGTGCCCCGGGTCAGGGTAGATGCTTCTGCTTCTTATGCGCCAATGGCAGAGTGTATTTTTGGGCCCCCAGGCTGGGGTAGGTGCTTCTGTTTCTTATGTGCCAAGGGCGGAGTGTATTTTTGTGCCCCCAGGCTGGGGTAGGTGCTTCTGCTTCTTATGCGCCAAGGGCGGAGCGTGTCTCTTTCTGTGCCCCTAGGCTGGGGTACATTCTTCATGTTTCTCATACCCTTTTCGCAGGGCGTATTCTCTTGTTTCCCATGTCCCTGGATCGGGGCGTATGTTTCTTCTTCTGACGCCCTTAGGTCGTGATATATTCTTTCTTCATGTGCTCCCAGGTCGGGATGTATGCCTCTTTGTTTCGGTGCCCCCGGGTGGAGGTGTACTCTGTCTCTTTACTTCTGCGTCCCCCAGGCGGGGTATGCTTCTTCTTCAAATGGCCCTGAGCCGGCGCATATTCTTTATGGCTTCTATGCCCCCTGGCGGGGTATATTTCATCTTCAAATATCCCTAAGACGGGATGTATTCTTCTCTTTCTTATGCTCCCGAGGTGGGATGTATCTTCTTCAAATAACCCTAAGCCGGGGCGTATTCTTTATGGCTTCTATGCCCCCTGGCGGGGTATGTTTCATCTTCAAATACCCCTAGGCCAGGGTGGACTTCTCTTCATATGCCCCTGAGTCGGGGCGTGCTCTTTATAGCTTCTAGGCCCTCGAGGTGAGGTATGCTTCTTCTTCAAATATCCCTAAGACGGGGGTGTGATTCCTGACTTCATATGCCCCCGACGTGGGGTATATCTTTTGTTTCTTATGATCCCGAGCCGGGATGTAGCCTCTTGGCCTCATACGCTGCCGAGGCGAGGGGTATGTTGCTTCATGTGCCCCCGGGGGGAATGCATTTTGCCTCTACTGCCCCGTGGCGGGGCATATCTCTTGGCTTCTTATGCCCCCAAGGTGGGGTGTGTTTTCTTCTTGTGCCCCCGGGGTGGGGTATATCTTTCGCTTCTTATGCCCCCCCTTGAGGCGGGGTGAAGTCTTTGCTTCAAATGCCCCTAAATCGGGGTATAGTTTTGTCTCATATGCCCCTGGCGCAGGGGTGTATTTTTCTTCCTGTGCTCCTCAGTCGGGGTGTATCTTTGTTGCTTGTTGTGCCCCCAAAGGGAGGTGCCTTTCTCTTCATGTGCGCTGGGCACCGGGTGTATCTTTGCTTTTCTTTTTTTTATATGCCCCCGAGGGGGGAATTCTTCTTCTTCTGTCCCAACACGCTGGAGAATGTTTGCTTCTTGTGTCCCCAAAGTGGGGTGTATGCTTTTTCTTCAGACTCCCCTAGGGTGAGGTGTATTCTTTGTTGCTTCATGTACCCCCGAGTCGGGGTGGATTCTCTTCATGTGCCCCCATGGGGGGGTGTACTCTCTATATGTGTCCCCAGGAGTGGGGTGTGGTTTGCTTCCTGTGCGCCCTAGCAGGGTGTATCGCTGCTTGCAATGTCTCCCGGGGCGGGGTATCCTTCTTCTTCAAATACCCCTAAGCCGGGGCGTATTCTTTATGGCTTCTATGCCCCCATAGCGGGGTGTGTTTCTTCTTCAAATACCCCTAAGATGGGGTGGACTCTTTTCTTCTTATACTCCCAAGGCAGGATGTAGCTTCTTCAAATGCCCCTGAGCCGAGGCGTGTTCTTTACGGCTTCTATGCCCCCAGGCAGGGTATATTTCTTCTTCAAATACCCCTAGGCCGGGGTGTATTCCTTTCTTCATGCGCCCCTAAGTCGGGGAATGTTGTTTGTCCTGCTTCAAATGCCCCCAAAGGGGGGGTGTACGTTGCTTCATGGACCCTGAGGCCGGGATGTATTCCTTCTTCAGATGCCCCTAAGCCGGGGCAGACTCTTTTCTTCTTATGCTCCCAAGGCGGGATGCAGCTTCTTCACCTGCCCCTAAGCCAGAGCACATTCTTTAAGGCTTCTATGCCCCCAGGCGGGGTATGTTTCTTCTTCAAACACCCCTAAGCTGGGGTGGACTTCTCTTCATGTGTCCCTGAGTCGGGATGTGTTCTTCTCTTTCTCGTGCTCCCGAGACGGGATGTCACTTCTTCAGATGCCTCTAAGCCGGGGCGTACTCTTCATGGCTTCTATGCCCCCTGGCGGGGTATGTTTCTTCTTCAAATACCCCTAGACCGGGGTGTATTATTCTCTTTCTTGTGCTCCCGAGACGGGATGTAACTTCTTCAGATGCCCCTAGGGCGTATTCTTCATGACTTCTATGCCCCCTGGCGGGGTATGTTTCTTCTTCAAATACCCCTAGACCGGGGCGTATTCTTCTCTTTCTTGTGCTCCCGAGACGGGATGTAACTTCTTCAGATGCCCCTAAGCCGAGGTGCAACTCTGTTTCTTCTCATACTCCCAAGTCGGGGTGAATTCTTCTGCTTCTTATGCCCCCGGACCGGGGTGTGTGTTTCTTTTTCAAATACCCTTAGAACAGGGGTGTATTCTCTTATGGCTTCTATGTCCCGGACGAGACATGTTTTGCTTCTTGTGCCCCTAAGCCGGGGTAGACTTTTCTTCGAGTGTCCCTGAGTCAGGGTGTAGCTTTGTTGTTTGTTGTGCCCCCGAACGGGGTAGAATCTCTTCACGTGCCCCCAGGAGCGGGGTGTATATCCCTTTTTTTTGCCTCCTATGCCCCCGTGGCGGGGTATATCTCTTCTTCTTATCCCCCATGGTGGGGTATGTGCATGCTCTCTTCGAGAGTGGCGGCCGTGCTTGGCCTCATTGCTATAAAGCATTCCCCACAGCGGGCAGCCGTTCATCAAGCTACAATTATGGCTCGCTGGGTCCTTTGACAACCACTCGAGGGGCCGTTTTGTGCCGGATAGAGGCAGTAGGAAGGAGGGACGGGCCGGGTCATTGCACCACGGACTCGGAGCCTCCTAGAGTCAGGCGGGACGCCGAGTTTCTTCTTGCTCTTTTGGTTGGCGATGCTGGCCGACTTTTCTTCTTTCTCTCTTTTTTTCTTTTTTTTCTTTTTTTTTCTCTCTTTTTTTTGTCCCTTCTCCTCTTCTCTTCTTTTTTGTATGATTGACCAGGGTGGAGGTGCAGGAGAGCGCTCACCCCCTTAGGGAGGGGATGAGTGGTTCGCTCCACCGCATAAACCCCACAATGGTAATCTTTATTCAGCACGGGTCTCGGCGGACGTGGCCATGCAACCCTTTCTCGCCGGCTCTTTCTCTTCCATTTTTTTTGCTTCTTTCTTTTCTCTTTTTTTCCCTTCTTTTCTTCTCTTCTTCTTTTCTTCTTTTCTCCTTTTCTTCTTTTCTTCTTTTCTTCTCTTTCTTCTTGAGGGAAACGGGGGGGCTTGATTTCCTCTCCCTTCTCTTCTCTTTCTCTTCTTTTTTTTATCACAGCCCCCCATGATTCCTTGAAGCTGTAGGTGCCTTGGAGTAGCATCGTCGAGGCGACAAAGATAATTTTGCCTAGTCCGGCTTTTCTCCCCATAGGGCAGGCGAAGACAGCACCTGTAATTCATCAAAGCAAGCAAACATCGTTTATTAGGGGGCCATGAGGCCCTGAATCCCGACGAAGAGATGAAGGGTGGTTCCATCCCACCGGGCGTGCCAGACTTGTGGACGCACTTTTATTCGCTCATTCAGGTGGTTCGTCTATTGAGTGCGTGGGCATGCCAGTCACCGAAGTGACAATCTATTCGGGCTTCGAGGTGTTGGGGATATGGAGAACGGAGTACCCAGATGAGGAGGACAAACAGCAGAGGAGGAAGAAGAGAGAAGAACAATCACACAAGAACACACAGGGATTTTTTACGTGGTTCGGAGGCAAGATGCCTTCCTACGTCCACGGCCGCAACAGGATTCCACTAGTAATCACCAACCAGATTGGGTTACAATACAAAGAGACAGCCCACCCTTTTATACTAGGAGATTAGGGCGTCATTAATCAGGGCATTAAGGACAATAATGCCCCTGATAAACAGAAACCCTCTTACGGGATACATTAGACGCGCATGCTCGCCTGTCCCACCGGATGCTCTCCTGGGACCGAGTATGCCCTTCAGCGGCTGCAGATGCTCCCCTAGCATCAGTCAGGTTAATGCATTGCCAGAACCAGGTCGACACTTCTTCATGCGGGTCGACTTGCCTTGAGCCCGCAATGCATGCTCTCTTGATGCCAGTGATGCTCTCCTGAGGCAATGAATGCCCTCCAGAGACAGCATATGCTTCCCTGGAGCAGCGATTGCTCCCCTGGCACTGAAGGATGCTCCCCTGGAGCAGCGAATGCTCCCCTGGAGATGCGATATGCTCGCCATGCTCCCCTGAGCTGAGGATGCTCCCCTGGAGCAGTGGATGCTCCCCTGGGGCAGCGATTGCTCCCCTGGAGCAGCGAATGCTCCCCTGGAGATGGCATAAGCTCGCCATGCTTCCCTGATGCTGTGAATGCTCCCCTGGGGCAGTGGATGCGCTCCTGAGGTAGAGTGTGATCCCGTGTAGAGGCGCACGAACAAAAGAGTTCTGACTTCACACTCTAACAATCTCCCACTTGGAGTTTGAACTCCAAAGAAAGTAAGCCTCCCAAAGTATTAACCCTGCTCAATATAACAGTAGAAATAAACTGCTACGGCATTCCTCCATCAATCATCCATGGAGGCCAACTGAGGACTTGCACAGCCTCAGTTTCTCTGTGGTAACCACCTTGGTTAACATGTCTGCTGGATTCTCTGCACCAAGTATTTTCTCCAGCAGCAAAACATCATCTTCAAGCAAATCACGAATAAAGTGATACTTCAGTTGTATGTGCTTAGTCCTTGCATGAAAGACTGGGTTCTTGGCAAGGTGAATTGCACTTTGACTGTCACAAAACAACACACTATTGCTTTGTTCCTTGCCCAACTCCTTCAGAAAATTTTTCAGCCATACCATCTCTTTGCTAGCTTCAGAGATAGCTACATACTCTGCTTCTATTATTGAGAGAGCAACAACCTTCTGAAGTTTTGAAACCCAACTCACTCCAGTGCCACCCAAGGTGTAAACATAGTCAGTGGTACTTCTTCTGTTGTCCAGATCACCACCAAGATCTGAATCAACAAAACCTTGTAAGATAACATCACTTTTCCTGAAACAAAGTGATTTGCCTGAGGTGCCTTTTAGGTATCTCAGAATCTATTTCACTGCCTCCCAGTGTTGCTTGCCCGGATCTGCCATATGTCTGCACACAACTCCCACTACATGTGCTATATCCGGCCTGGTACAAATCATGGCATACATCAGACTTCCTACAGCTGATGCATAAGGAATTTTCTTCATGGACTCATGCTCTTCAGCAGACTTTGGTGACTGCTCTTTAGACAGCTTGAAGTGACTTGCCAAAGGAGTGCTAACAGGTTTTGCATCCTGCATGTTGAATCTGCCCAACACCTTCTGGATGTAACCTTCTTGAGATAGCTTCACAATACCAGCTGTTCTATCCCTCACAATTCTCATCCCAAGAATTTACTTTGCTGCTCCTAAGTCCTTCATAGTAAATTCCTTTGATAATTGTATTTTCAGATTGTTAATCTCTGTCATACTTGATCCTGCAATAAGCATATCATCCACGTACAACAACAATATGATATAACAATTATCAAACTTCTTAAGATAACAACAATGGTCCATATTGCATCTAATGAAACCATTGTTACATATGAATCCATCAAACTTCTTGTACCATTGTCTGGGGGCTTGTTTCAGACCATACAAACTTTTCTTGAGCTTGCACACAAGGTTTTCTTTGCTTGGGACTGAAAACCCTTCTGGTTGCAACATGTAGATGTCTTCCTCCAAGTCACCATGGAGAAAGGCTGTCTTCACATCTAGTTGCTCTAAATGTAAGTTCTCAGCAACAACAATGCTCAACACCAGTCTAATAGTGGTTAGTTTCACAACTGGAGAAAAGATCTCAGTGTAGTCTATACCTTCCTTCTGCTGGAAGCCCTTCACTACCAACCTTACTTTGTACCTCTTACTGCCATCAGGTTCATCTTTGACTCTGTAAACCCACTTGTTATGCAATGCCTTCTTGTTCTTAGGGAGTTTAGTTAGCTCCCAAGTCTGATTCTTTTGCAATGAGTTCATCTCATCTTTCATGGCTAACTCCCACTTAACAGAATCTGTAACCTGCATTGCTTCATCATAACACTCGGGTTCACCTTCGTCAGTCAACAGTAGGTAATGCAAAGATGGAGAATACCTTTGTGTAGGCCTAGGTATTCTTGCAGATCTTCTTAGTTGTACCGGTGTACAAGGTTGTGCTTCTATTTCATATACATCTTGTATCTTATCATTTACATCATCTTGTGAAATTTCTTCTAGCTCAACATGTCCACCATTCTCATTTTGTTTCCCTGCACTGTCAGATTCTACAACAGCCCTGTCTTTGTACAAGACATTTTCATTGAATATAACATTTTTTCTTCTGAGAATTTTTCGATTTTCATCATCCCAAAATTGATATCCAAACTCATCAGAACCATATCCATCAAAAAAGCACTTTATAGACTTAGCATCTAGCTTATCCCTGTCATTAGAATCTACATGCACATATGAAACACAGCCAAAGACTCTCAAGTGTGAAAGATTTACCTCTTTCCCTGTCCAGGCCTCCTCTGAAATTTCACCATCCAAAGGGACAGATGGTCCTCGGTTTATCAAGAAAGCTGTTGTGTTAATTGCATCTGCCCAAAATGTTTTTGGCAGTCCGGCATGTATCCTCATGCTTCTAGCCCCTTCATTCAAGGTTCTATTCATGCGCTCGGCAACTCCATTCTGCTGTGGTGTTCTTGGAACAATTCTTTCCATCCTAATACCACTAGCTGCACAAAAGTCCTTGAATTCTTTGTTGTCATACTCTCCACCATTGTCTGATCTCAGACACTTCACCTTCAAACCTGTCTCATTCTCTACAAGGGTCTTCCAATTTTTGAAAGTAACAAATACATCAGATTTCCTTTTCAAAAAATAAACCCATACCTTGCGAGTAGAGTCATCAATGAAAGTGACATAGTAGAGTGAGCCTCCAAGAGATGGTACTGGTGAAGGACCCCATACATCTGTATGTACAAGCTCTAGCTTCTGTGTCTTCAAAGTTCTAACTGTCTTTGAGAATGTAACCTTCTTTTGCTTCCCAAAAATACAGTCTTCGCAAATACCAACTTCCATAGATTTCAAGCCAGACAATTTTTCTTTTGACAGTAGTACCTTCATCCCTTTCTCACTCATGTGACCAAGCCTGCAGTGCCATATATTGGAGTCAACTCCTGAATTTTCCACTGCCACTATATCTTTGTTGTTGCTAGTCATGTAGAGAGTACCCATCTTGTTGCCTCGTGCTATAATCATAGCACCTTTGGTGATCTTCCAAGATCCACCCATAAAGGTTGTGACATAACCTTCATCATCAAGCTGTCCAACAGATATCAAGTTCCTCTTCAAGCCAGGTACATGCCTTACATTCTTTAACTTCCACAAAGTGCCATTTGTGGTCCTTACATTGACATCACCCTTCCCCACAATATCTAAAGGCTCATCATCAGCAAGATAAACCTTCCCAAAGTTGCCAGCAACATAATTTTGCATACTTTCTTTATGTGAGGTTGAGTGAAATGACGCACCTGAGTCAAGAATCCATGACTCTAAAGGAGTGCCAACACAAAGAACTAAAGCATCTTGAACTTGCTCTGTTGCAGTTGCATTTGCGGACTCTTCATTATGGTTTTTCTTCTTTGGAGCCTTGCAATCTTTCTTTAAGTGCCCCTTTTTACCACAATTTCAGCACCCATCACCACCAAATTTTGATTGACCTTTCTTCTTGGACCTAGATCTGCTCCTATTTTGACCCCGCTGTTTTGTTCTTCCCCTGCTCTCTATATTCAAGGCAGAACTTGAGACTTCACCGGATTCCCTTCTGCGAATATCTTCGCTTAGAATCAAGTCTCGTACCTCATTAAGCTTCAATTTGTTAGAACCAGAAGAACTACTTACAGCCGTCACAGTTGCACCCCAACTTTCAAGTAAGGAGGATAAAAGAATCAAGGCCCTAATCTCATCATCAAAGTTTATTTCTACAGAACTCAACTGAGTTGTAATCACATTGAATTCATTGATGTGGTCTGTAACAGAAGCACCTTCGGCCATCTTCAGATTAAATAAACGACGCATCAAATATACCTTGTTTGAAGCTGAGGGCTTTTCATACATATTTGATAGCGCCTTCATCAATCCTGCCGTGGTCTTCTCGTTCACGATGTTGAAGGCGACGTTTCTGGCCAACGTCAAGCGAACAACTCCGAGTGCTTGTCTGTCTAGTAGATCCCAATCTTCCTTCTTCATCTCTGTCGGCATCGTTCCAAGAAGCGGCTCATGCAGCTTCTTCTGATACAAGTAGTCTTCGATCTGCATCTTCCAGAAACCAAAGTCCTTGCCATCGAACTTGTCGATCCTCACCTTTCCTTCATCCGCTGCCATTACTCCCACTACTTCTTCGAACCAAAACAAGGCTCTGATACCAGTTGTTGGGGATATGGAGAACGGAGTACCCAGATGAGGAGGACAAACAACAGAGGAGGAAGAAGAGAGAAGAACAATCACACAATAACACACAGAGATTTTTTACGTGGTTCGGAGGCAAGATGCCTTCCTACGTCCGCGGCCGCAACATGATTCCACTAGTAATCACCAACCAGATTGGGTTACAATACAAAGAGACAGCCCACCCTTTTATACTAGGAGATTAGGGCGTCATTAATCAGGGCATTAAGGACAATAATACCCCTGATAAACAGAAACCCTCTTCCGGGATATATTAGACGCGCATGCTCGCCTGTCCCACCGGATGCTCTCCTGGGACCGAGTATGCCCTTCAGCGGCTACAGATGCTCCCCTAGCATCAGTCAGGTTAATGCATTGCCATAACCAGGTCGACACTTCTTCATGCAGGTCGACTTGCCTTGAGCCCGCAATGCATGCTCTCTTGATGCCAGTGATGCTCTCCTGAGGCAATGAATGCCCTCCAGAGACAGCATATGCTTCCCTGGAGCAGCAATTGCTCCCCTGACACTGAAGGATGCTCCCCTGGAGCAGCGAATGCTCCCCTGGAGATGCGATATGCTTGCCATGCTCCCCTGAGCTGAGGATGCTCCCCTGGAGTAGTGGATGCTCCCCTGGGGTAGCGATTGCTCCCCTGGAGCAGCGAATGCTCCCCTGGAGATGGCATAAGCTCGCCATGCTTCCCTGATGCTGTGAATGCTCCCCTGGGGCAGTGGATGCACTCCTGAGGTAGAGTGTGATCCCGTGCAGAGGCGCACGAACAAAAGAGTTCTGACTCCACACTCTAACACGAGGAAGCCCATGGGTGCGCGCGGTCTGACTAATCAGACGATCGTGTAGTTCGTGTCGGGACCAAAACCCGCCGCGCCATAAAGGTCACGTCGTCATTTACATCCCCCATACGAGGGAACACCCTTGATTAATCGTCGGGATTCAGGGCCTCATGGCCAAGAAATTAATTACATGAAAGGTCTATTATGAGGTATTGAAATCCTCACGTGAGGGCGAGAAGAAAACCATTTGCGGTCATGTCGGTCGTGTATTGACCATTTAATGTTCGGACGAATGTCCGGCTCGAGAAAATCGTGGTTGTCACGGGAAAACCGGAGCATATGTATGCCGGGATATGGCAATTTTATTATCCAGAAGAACGGAGAACGTTCGGCTAAACCTCGATTAGAGCGGTCGAAAACCAGTAAATCTGTTGGCCCGGTGCAAGGGCAAGCTGCGACCATGCTGCGGTGGACCCCCCCGCGGTCGAGACAAGACTTGCATGAGCTTCATTAATATTTCTGGTGCCAAGGGGCAACGAGGGAATATCCCTTGAATCGGCTAAAAAGCCCTATGTCTAGGGAAGCGGGAGTTCGAAATGTGTCGGTCATTCGGGAGACCATTTAATATTCAGACGGGTGTCCGGCTTGAGAATATCGTAATCGTCGCAGGAGGACCTGGAACATATGTATGCCGTGATACAGCAAATACATTATTCCGAGACACTGAAAGCATTCGATTAAATCTCGGTTAGTGTAGCAGGAAACTATCGAATTTATTGGCCCGATGCGAGATCGAGTCGGGACCATATCGGGGGTGCCTCCCGCAGTCCAACTGGGGCTTGCGTAGGCATCATTAATGTTCCCGGTGCCGGAGGGCGACGGAGAAGAGTCCCGAGACTAGATTCCAAAATCAAAACATGTTCGAAGGAAGCGAGCTATAGGCCGAGGGTGTGGGTCAAACAATGACCATAATCGGGACGGGCCCGAGGTCCAAGCACAGCCCACAAAGGCCTTATTGATATTCCCATGTATAGGGTCCAAGGATGACCGGAGCCATCTCGTTCCATTCAGATTTCTTGATCATTCGTGGACCGCTTTATAATCGGACAAAGGTCTGTGTTGAGGGTACGACGTAAACAGAAATAAATCCGTACGAATGTATGCCGAGTCTACGGCAATTTCAATAAATGAGCGGAAACGGATCCCAATGGCAATGGGTCCGGCTTGATGAACTATTGGCCCAGGACGATGTCGGACCACGGCCATGTTGGGATAATTCCCAAAGCTCGGACCCGACCCGCAAAGGCAGCGTTACTGTTCCCTAACCGGACCACGGGGAGAGACGAAGCTGCAGGGCAGATTTCATTATTTTTTTTATTGTTCGAATTTCGATACTTTTGGTGAGTCTGTTGTTATTGTCTGTTTATTTTGTTATCATTTGTTTATTTATTATTTTATCGTTGAGTTTATTATTATTATTACTTATTTTTTATTGTTGTTATCTATTTATTTTCTGGTGTGTTATCATTATTCATTTATTTATTCTTTGTTTATTTATTATTTATTGTTGAGTTCATTATTATTATTATTAACTATTTATTTTATTATTATTTATTACTGTTGTCTTGAGTTTATTATTGTTATTACTTATTTATTTTATTATTATTTATTTATGTGTCGTTATTTTTGTTAAGTTCATTATTATTATTATTATTATTATTATTAATTAATTAATTTATTTATTTATTTATTTATTATTTGTTTATGTATTATTGTTTTTGTCGAGTTTATTTTT
Source organism: Amorphophallus konjac (assembly GCA_022559845.1). Classification (NCBI taxonomy): domain Eukaryota; kingdom Viridiplantae; phylum Streptophyta; class Magnoliopsida; order Alismatales; family Araceae; genus Amorphophallus; species Amorphophallus konjac. The sequence goes on from CM040127.1 coordinate 67,598,638, forward strand.
ATTATCACCCATTTATTTATTTTATTATTATTTGTTTATTTATTATAATTTTTGTTAGGTTTATTATTATTATTACTTATTTATTAACTATTATTATTTATTTATTTACTTCCTAAATTTGTTAATATTATTTATTTATTTATTTACTATTATTACTATTATTTATCCCTTTTTGTGGGTTCGTTATTATTATTATTTATTTATTTATTTATTACACTTGGGGCATGTGTAGGAGGGTCGGTGCAGTGTGATGGGAGCGGTGTAGGTGGACTGTGCCGGGCGCCGGCCCGAGTGGAGGTGTACTCTGTCTCCTTGCTTCCGCGTCCCCCAGGCGGGGTATGCTTCTTCTTCAAATGGCCCTGAGCCGGCGCATATTCTGTATGGCTTCTATGCCCCCTGGCGGGGTATATTTCATCTTCAAATATCCCTAAGATGGGATGTATTCTTCTCTTTCTTATGCTCCCGAGGCGGGATGTATCTTCTTCAAATACCCCTAAGCCGGGACGTGTTCTTTATGGCTTCTATGTCCCCTGGCGGGGTATGTTTCTTCTTCAAATACCCCTAGGCCAGGGTGGACTTCTCTTCATATGCCCCTGAGTCGGGGCGTGCTCTTTATAGCTTCTAGGCCCTCGTGGCGAGGTATGCTTCTTCTTCAAATACCCCTAAGACGGGGGTGTGATTCCTGACTTCATATGCCCCCGACGTGGGGTATATCTTTTGTTTCTTATGCTCCCGAGCCGGGATGTAGCCTCTTGGCCTCATATGCTGCCGAGGCGAGGGGTATGTTGCTTCATGTGCCCCCGGGGGGAATGCATTTTGCCTCTACTGCCCCGTGGCGGGGCATATCTCTTGGCTTTTTACGCCCCCAAGGTGGGGTGTGTTTTCTTCTTGTGCCCCCGGGGTGGGGTATATCTTTCGCTTCTTATGCCCCCCCTTGAGGCGGGGTGAAGTCTTTGCTTCAAATGCCCCTAAATCGGGGTATAGTTTTGTCTCATATGCCCCTGGCGCAGGGGTGTATTTCTCTTCCTATGCCCCTCAGTCGGGTGTATCTTTGTTGCTTGTTGTGCCCCCAAAGGGAGGTGCCTTTCTCTTCATGTGCGCCGGGCACCGAGTGTATCTTTGCTTTTCTTTTTTTTATATGCCCCCGAGGGGGGAATTCTTCTTCTTCTGCCCCGACACGCTGGGAAATGTTTGCTTCTTGTGCCCCCAAAGTGGGGTGTATGCTTTTTCTTCAGACTCCCCTAGGGCGAGGTGTATTCTTTGTTGCTTCATTTACCCCCGAGTCGGGGTGGATTCTCTTCATGTGCCCCCATGGGGGGTGTACTCTCTTTATGTGTCCCCAGGAGTGGGGTGTGGTTTGCTTCCTGTGCGCCCTAGCAGGGTGTATCGCTGCTTGCAATGTCCCCCGGGGCGGGGTATCCTTCTTCTTCAAATACCCCTAAGTCGGGGCGTATTCTTTATGGCTTCTATGCCTCCATAGCGGGGTGTGTTTCTTCTTCAAATACCCCTAAGATGGGGTGGACTCTTTTCTTCTTATACTCCCAAGGCAGGATGTAGCTTCTTCAAATGCCCCTGAGCTGAGGCATGTTCTTTACGGCTTCTATGCCCCCAGGCGGGGTATATTTCTTCTTCAAATACCCCTAGGCCGGGTGTATTCCTTTTTTCATGCGCCCCTAAGTCGGGGAATGTTGTTTGTCCTGCTTCAAATGCCCCCAAAGGGGGGGGGGGTGTATGTTGCTTCATGGACCCTGAGGCCGGGATGTATTCCTTCTTCAGATGCCCCTAAGCCGGGGCAGACTCTTTTCTTCTTATGCTCCCAAGGCGGGATGCAGCTTCTTCACATGCCCCTAAGCCAGAGCACATTCTTTAAGGCTTCTATGCCCCCAGGCGGGGTATGTTTCTTCTTCAAACACCCCTAAGCTGGGGTGGACTTCTCTTCATGTGCCCCTGAGTCGGGATGTGTTCTTCTCTTTCTCGTGCTCCCGAGACGGGATGTCACTTCTTCAGATGCCCCTAAGCCGGGGCGTACTCTTCATGGCTTCTATGTCCCCTGACGGAGTATGTTTCTTCTTCAAATACCCCTAGACCGGGGCGTATTCTTCTCTTTCTTGTGCTCCCGAAACGGGATGTAACTTCTTCAGATGCCCCTAAGCCGGGGCGTACTCTTCATGGCTTCTATGCCCCCTGGCGGGGTATGTTTCTTCTTCAAATACCCCTAGACCGGGGCGTATTCTTCTCTTTCTTGTGCTCCCGAGACGGGATGTAACTTCTTCAGATGCCCCTAAGCCGAGGTGCAACTCTGTTTCTTCTCATACTCCCAAGTCGGGGTGAATTCTTCTGTTTCTTATGCCCCCGGACTGGGGTGTGTGTTTCTTTTTCAAACACCCCTAGAACAGGGGTGTATTCTCTTATGGCTTCTATGTCCCGGACGATACATGTTTTGCTTCTTGTGCCCCTAAGTCGAGGTAGACTTTTCTTCGAGTGTCCCTGAGTCGGGGTGTAGCATTGTTGTCTGTTGTGCCCCCGGACGGGGTAGAATCTCTTCACGTGCCCCCAAGAGCGGGGTGTATATCCCTTTTTTTTTGCCTCCTATGCCCCCGTGGCGGGGTATATCTCTTCTTCTTATCCCCCATGGCGGGGTATGTGCATGCTCTCTTCGAGAGTGGCAGCCGTGCTTGGCCTCATTGCTATAAAGCATTCCCCACAGCGGGCAGCCGTTCATCAAGCTACAATTATGGCTCGCTGGGTCCTTTGACAACCACTCGAGGGGCCGTTTTGTGCCGGATAGAGGCAGCAGGAAGGAGGGACGGGCCGGGTTATTACACCATGGACTCGGAGCCTCCTAGAGTCAGGCGGGACGTCGGGTTTCTTCTTGCTCTTTTGGTTGGCGATGCTGACCGACTTTTCTTCTTTTCTTCTTTCTTTCTTTCTTCTCTTTTTTTTCTTTTTTTTCTCTCTTTTTTTGTCCCTTCTCCTCTTCTCTTCTTTTTTGTATGATTGACCAGGGTGGAGGTGCAGGAGAGCGCTCACCCCCTTAGGGAGGGGATGAGTGGTTCGCTCCACCGCATAAACCCCACAATGGTAATCTTTATTCAGCACGGGTCTCGGCGGACGTGGCCATACAACCCTTTCTCACCGGCTCTTTCTCTTCCATTTTTTTTGCTTCTTTCTTTTCTCTTTTTTTTTCCTTCTTTTCTTCTCTTCTCCTTTTCTTCTTTTCTCCTTTTCTTCTTTTCTTCTTTTCTTCTCTTTCTTCTTGAGGGAAATGGGGGGGATTGATTTCCTCTCCCTTCTCTTCTCTTTCTCTTCTTTTTTTTTTATCACAGCCCCCCATGATTCCTTGAAGCTGTAGGTGCCTCGGAGTAGCATCGTCGAGGCGACAAAGATAATTTCGCCTAGTCCGGCTTTTCTCCCCATAGGGCAGGCGAAGACAGCACCTGCAATTCATCAAAGCAAGCAAACATCGTTTATTAGGGGGCCATGAGGCCCTGAATCCCGACGAAGAGATGAAGGGTGGTTCCATCCCACCGGGCGTGCCAGACTTGTGGACGCACTTTAATTCGCTCATTCAGGTGGTTCATCTATTGAGTGCGTGGGCGTGCCAGTCACCGAAGTGACAATCTATTCGGGCTTCGAGGAAGCCCATGGGTGTGCGCGGTCTGACTAATCAGACGATCGTGTAGTTCGTGTCGGGACCAGAACCCGCCGCGCCATAAAGGTCACGGCGTCATTTACATCCCCCATACGAGGGAACACCCTTGATTAATCGCCGGGATTCAGGGCCTCGTGGCCAAGAAATTAATTGCATGAAAGGTCTATTACGAGGTATTGAAATCCTCACGCGAGGGTGAGAAGAAAACCATTCGCGGTCATGTCGGTCGTGTATTGACCATTTAATGTTCGGACGAATGTCCGGCTCGAGAAAATCGTGGTTGTCAAGGGAAAACCGGAGCATATGTATGCCGGGATATGTCAATTTTATTATCCAGAAGAATGGAGAACGTTCAGCTAAACCTCGATTAGAGCGGTCGAAAACCAGTAAATCTGTTGGCCCGGTGCAAGGGCAAGCTGCGACCATGCTGCGGTGGACCCCCCGCGGTCGAGACAAGACTTGCATGAGCGTCATTAATATTTCCGGTGCCAAGGGGCAACGAGGGAATATCCTTTGAATCGGCTGAAAAGCCCTGTGTCTAGGGAAGCGGAAGTTCGAAACGTGTCGGTCATTCGGGAGACAGTTTAATATTCAGACGGGTGTCCGGCTTGAGAATATCGTAATCGTCGCAGGAGGACCTGGAACATATGTATGCCGTGATACGGAAAATACATTATTCTGAGATAGTGAAAGCATTCGGTTAAATATCGGTTAGTGTAGCAGGAAACTATCGAATTTATTGGTCCGGTGCGAGATCGAGTCAGGACCATATCGGGGGCGCCTCCCGCGGTCCAAACGGGGCTTGCGTAGACATCATTAATGTTCCCGATGCCGGAGGGCGACGGGGAATAGTCCCGGGACTAGATTCCAAAACCAAAACATGTTCGAAGGAAGCGAGCTATAGGCCGAGGGTGTGGGTCAAACAATGACCATAATCGGGACGGGCCCGAGGTCCAAGCACAGCCCACAAAGGCCTTATTGATATTCTCAGGTATAGGGTCCAGGGATGAACGGAGCCATCTCATTCCATTCAGATTTGTCGGTCATTCGTGGACCGCTTTATAATCAGACAAAGGTCCGTGTTGAGGGTACGACGTAAACAGAAATAAATCCATACGAATGTATGTCGAGTCTACGGCAATTTCAATAAATGAGCGGAAACGGATCCCAATGGCAATGGGTCCGGCTTGATGAACTATTGGCCCAGGACGATGTCGGACCACGGCCATATTGGGATAATTCCCAAAGCTCGGACCCGACCCGCAAAGGCAGCGTTACTGTTCCCTTTACACCGGACCACGGGGAGAGACGAAGCTGCAGGGCAGATTTCATTATTTTTTTTATTGTTCAAATTTCGATACTTTTGGTGAGTCTGTTGTTATTGTCTGCTTATTTTGTTATCATTTGTTTATTTATTATTTTATCGTTGAGTTTATTATTATTATTACTTATTTTTTTATTATTGTTATCTATTTATTTTCTGGTGTGTTATCATTATTCATTTATTTATTCTTTGTTTATTTATTATTTATTGTTGAGTTCATTATTATTATTATTAACAAATATTTTATTTTTATTTATTACTGTTGTCTTGAGTTTATTATTGTTATTACTTATTTGTTTTATTATTATTTATTTATGTGTCGTTATTTTTGTTGAGTTCATTATTATTATTATTATTATTATTATTTATTTTTTATTATTTGTTTATGTATTATTGTTTTTGTCGAGTTTATTATTATCACCCATTTATTTATTTTATTATTATTTGTTTATTTATTATAATTTTTGTTAGCTTTATTATTATTATTACTTATTTATTTACTATTGTTATTTATTTATTTACTTCCTAAATTTGTTAATATTATGAATTTATTTATTTACTATTATTACTATTATTTATCTCTTTTGTGGGTTCGTTATTATTATTATTATTTATTTATTTTTTATTACACTTGGGGCATGTGTGGGAGGGTCGGTGCAGTGTGATGGGAGCGGTGTAGGTGGACTGTGCCTGGCAAAAGGCCTTCCAGGTGTGCCGGACAAGGCCCCGGGAGAGGTGTACCGGATGAGGCATGGACGGGTGCACCGGGTAAGGGTTAATGAAGGGATGTGTGTGTGCCGGCCAAGGTTAAAGAAGGAAGGAAGGGCACCCCCCCCCCCCCCCCCTTTTCTGGCCAAGAAAGTGAATGAAAGTGGAAGGGAAGCCAGCCCTAAAAAAAGGGGGGGGGGGAAATCGCCACAGGGCTCCACCGGCAATAGACCCCCTAAGGAGGCGAGCCGACCTCATGGGAAAGAAACCATTGATTATGAAGAGAGAAAATCACCGGAGACGGGAGAGAGGAGAAATCACACGCACATAATGGCTCAAGCCAACGGGAGCGACAAGGGACCGAGAAAGGCTACTTTCATTCATAAAAAGAAAATGGTCATGGCTGGCCGCATACATCGAAGCATACATTCAGGCCCAGACGGGGGGTAAAAAAAAAGAACTCAATTGTAGAAGAAGAACGAGGAGATGAGGTGGGAGTTGGGGTCGAGCATGGTGGTAGATCCCTGCTCTCCCCCGCTCCCTCCACTATGTTAGAGCTCTCTCGCCCTCTCTTACTCTCTCGTTTGGTGGTCGCTGGGGAACCCCACGCCGGAGCAGCCGGTTTCTTCCTCTCTCTTCTTCTTTTTTTTTTTCTCTGTGGCAGCCTCTGCCCCTTTTCTTGCTCTCTGTCTGTATCCCCCTCCCTTTGGTTCGCCGGAGAAGAAGGGCATTTATACCCCAGTCGCGGGAGCGTCCGAAGGCGGGAGCGTCCATGGCCGGAACGTACAGCATTGAATGGGATTTGATTTGGGCTATCCTTGGTGGCAGGGAATAGCCTGCGTGCCTTCACGAGGACCACGGGGAGAGACGAAGCTGCATGGCAGATTTCATTATTTTTTTTATTGTTCGAATTTCAATACTTTTGGTGAGTCTGTTGTTATTGTCTGTTTATTTTGTTATCATTTGTTTATTTATTATTTTCTTGTTGAGTTTATTATTATTATCACTTATTTCTTTATTATTGTTATCTATTTATTTTCTGGTGTGTTATCATTATTCATTTATTTATTCTTTGTTTATTTATTATTTATTGTTGAGTTCATTATTATTATTATTAACTATTTATTTTATTATTATTTATTACTATTGTCTTGAGTTTATTATTGTTATTACTTATTTGTTTTATTATTATTTATTTATGTGTCGTTATTTTTGTTGAGTTCATTATTATTATTATTATTTATTTATTATTTGTTTATGTATTATTGTTTTTGTCGAGTTTATTATTATTATCACCCATTTATTTATTTTATTATTATTTGTTTATTTATTATAATTTTTGTTAGGTTTATTATTATTATTACTTATTTATTTACTATTGTTATTTATTTATTTACTTCCTAAATTTGTTAATATTATTTATTTATTTATTTACGATTATTACTATTATTACTATTATTTATCCTTTTTTGTGGGTTCGTTATTATTATTATTTATTTATTTTTTATTACACTTGGGGCATGTGTGGGAGGGTCGGTGCAGTGTGATGGGAGCGGTGTAGGTGGACTGTGCCGGGCAAAAGGCCTTCCAGGTGTGCCGGACAAGGCCCCGGGAGAGGTGTACTGGATGAGGCATGGACGGGTGCACCGGGTAAGGGTTAATGAAGGGATGTGTGTGTGCCGGCCAAGGTAGGATTGGGGTGTACCGGCGAGGCGAAGGTTGAGGGTGGGCTGGTGTGCCGAGGAGACGCCCTAATGGGTGTACCGACTGGGGTGCTTGTGAGGTGGCGTGTCGCTGGAGGAGGGCACAAGAGTGTGCCGCTGGAGAAGGGGTTTGGGTGCTGGGGATAGTGTGCCGCTGGGAGGAAGGAGCAAGTGTGCCACAGGAAGGTGGTGGAGGTGCACCGGGGAAGGTTTTTTAGGGAGTGTGCCGTTGGAGGATGAGCTAGGGTGAGGGCTAAGGGGAGGTCCTCTTGACCTATGAAGTTCAGATGGAAGGTTCTGGATGGCCAGTTTCTCAATTCCTCATTGGGTGATTAAGTCCGGGGTTGTGCTTAGCAGTCTGATTCTTCGAGTCTTGCGTCGTTCCGTTGTTTTGATTATGACGTTCTATCATGACTTGTTCATTTATTAATTACTTCTCTTTGTCTTTTATCATGGTATTGCTTTTAATAAAAATTTGGCATCATCTCCCCTTGACCCAAGCGGTAAGGGAGATATAGGGAACGCACCCACATGGAGTGGCGGAACCCGACAATTTGAGGTGTGTGCCAGGGTAGCATCACCTTTAAGAAAACTTTGGAAAACCCAGAGAAATCAGCGAATGGGGGATGCTGGGCTAAAATAGGCTAAGGGTGTGCCGGTCAGGGTAGGTTGGGAGGTGTACCGGCTAGGGCGCGGGCCAAGGGGTGTGTCGGGCAAGGCAGGCTGGGAGGTGTGCCGGCCAAAGCCCATGCCAAAGGGTGTGCCGGGTTAGAGGGGAGATGAAGTGTGCCGGGCCAGGCACATTCGGGATGTACTGGGCTGGGCATGGCATGGGCAAAGGCCAGCTAGGGTGTGTCGGGTAGAGCTCGGTGGGACGTGCTGGGATAAAGGGGTCAAGGGTAGGATTGGCCAGGGAGGCTGTGCCGAGCTGAGGGAAATTCCAGTTAGGAGGGGGAGAGGGTTGCAAGGTTATTGGACCCTAACGGTTAAAGAAGGAAGGAAGGGCACCCCCCCCCCCCCCGCTTTTCTGGCCAAGAAAGTGAATGAAAGTGGAAGGGAAGCCAGCCCTAAAAAAAGGGGGGGAAATCCCCACAGGGCTCCACCGGCAATAGACCCCCTAAGGAGGCGAGCCGACCTCATGGGAAAGAAACCATTGATTATGAAGAGAGAAAATCACCGAAGACGGGAGAGAGGAGAAATCACACGCACATAATGGCTCAAGCCAACGGGAGCGACAAGGGACCGAGAAAGGCTACTTTCATTCATAAGAAGAAAATGGCCATGGCTGGCCGCATACATCGGAGCATATATTCAAGCCCAGACGGGGGCTTGAATGAGGAGACGAGGTGGGAGCCCCAGCGGCACCTCAAGTGTAGAAGAAGAACGAGGTGGGAGTTGGGGTCGAGCATGGTGGTAGATCCCTGCTCTCCCCCGCTCCCTCCACTATGTTAGAGCTCTCTCGCCCTCTCTTACTCTCTCGTTTGGTGGTCGCTAGGGAACCCCACGCCGGAGCAGCTGATTTCTTCCTCTCTCTTCTTCTTCTTTTTTTCTCTATGGCAGCCTCTGCCCCTTTTCTTGCTCTTTGTCTGTATCCCCCTCCCTTTGGTTCGCCGGAGAAGAAGGGCATTTATACCTTAGTCGCGGGAGCGTCCGAAGGCGGGTGCGTCCATGGCCGGAACGTGCAGCATTGAATGGGATTTGATTTGGGCTGTCCTTGGTGGCAGGGAATAGCCTGCGTGCCTTCACGAGGAGGCGACACGTCAGCTGGCCCATTGCGCGCCAAGAATCTATAGGGGATGGCGTTTTGATTTGATCTGCCGGAGCGTGTTGCTGAGGAGCCAACGAGTTGCACCGCCGGAGGGCTGCAGGAGCGTGCCGCTGAAAGGGCTGGCAAGCGTGCCGTTGAAGGGGCTGACAAGCGTGCCGTTTAAGTCTCGCCATGGTGTGCCGCTGGAGGCCCTTGGGGGTGTGCCGCTGGGGCTCCCTGGGGGTGTGCCGCTGGGGCTCCCTGGGGGGCGTGCCACTGGGCGCCTGGGGGGTGTGTCGCTGGGCGACTTGGGGGGCGTGCCGTTGGGCGCCTGGGGGGTATGCCGCTAGGCGCCCCTTGGGTGTGCCGCTGGACTCCCACGAGGGTGTGCCGCTGGAGACACCCTGGGGGTGTGCCGCTGAACCACCCCTGGGGTGGGCCGCTGAAGGCCTGGGTGTGCCGCTGGGGGCTCCTAGGGGTGTGCTGCTGGGGCCATCCAGGGCGTGTCGGTGGGGCTGACTTGAGCCCGTTTTGAGCACGAGTTATGGTTCGTTTGATTTTCTTCGGGGGCCACGGATTGTGAGCTTCCCGGGGGTTGGTTTCGCTTTGATGTCGTGACTCCAGGGACGGCTTCTTGGCAGTGTGCATATTTGGGGAGTCCGGATGATCAGTCCCTCCGGGGCTTCTTCACTTGGTGCCGTTGTTGGTGCTGGGCCGAGTAGGATATCTAGGTTTGCAATTTTTGGTGTCCACAAGAAGATCAAGCTTATTCAAGAGAGAATAAAGATGACACAAGATAGGTAAAAGTCTTATGCTGATAATCGAAGGTGCGACTTGGAGTTTTAAGTTGGGAATCATGTGTATCTCAAGGTTTCTCCAGGTCGTGATATTCAGAGATTTGGCATTAAAGGCAAATTAACTCCAAGATTCATTGGCCCGTTTGAAATTCTCGAAAGGGTCGGTGAAGTGGTTTATAGACTAGCTTTACCTCCACAATTAGCAGGAGTTCATGACGTATTTCACGTCTCTATGCTGAAGAAGTATGTATATGATCCTGACCATATTATCACTTATGACAATCTGGAGATTCAAAAGGATATGACGTACGAGCAAACGTCAATAAAGATTCTGGAACGGGAAGTGCGTCAACTAAGAAATAAAATTATTCCTATGGTCAAGATTTAATGGAATAAAACATGGCCATATGAAGCAACTTGGGAAACCGAAGCAGCCATGCGGAAAAGATTTCCAGAATTATTCAACTGTAAGTACACTCTCCATAATCCATGAATTGAATTTGGGGACCAAATTTTCTTAAGTGGGGGAGGGTGTAAGACCCCAGAATTTTTTTTTATAAATTTTTTTTGGAATATTTAATTATTTTTTAAAATTTATAAAGGCCTAAATAAAGTAATAAATAGAATATTAGATTAATAAGTCATTATAAGACCCAATTAGGTAAAATAATTAACCTAGCCTATTTAAAGATAATCCAAAAGGTTAATGGACCAAGTCCATTAAGTTTGACCCATATTCTACAAGGTTAATTGACTTATTCACGTATTTTAAAGATAAATATTATTTTTATAGATAATTAGAAGGTTAAATGAGCAAGAGAGTTTTATTGAATTGAAACTCTGTATACAATTGATGTAACGGTCTATCGGGCGACCGCTACAAGCATGTAACGCACCAGTCTGGATGCGTTACACTCTGACAGTTCCGTGAAAGAAAGAACGAGTAAAAAGATTAGAACTTTGAGATCTTATCTACAAGAGATCGACTTGGGAGAGCTTATAACATTACTAAGGACTCTTAGGGATTATGTTCTAGCAAATTAAGGACTCTAGAATCGATCTAATCTTCAAAACCCTATAAATAGGACCTAGTTCTGAACAGAGCGACCCTTACTTTTGGCTCGTGAAGAATCAAGATAAGGAGATATAATTTCAGGTAAGTTCTTTAGAATATTTTGTTTAGTATACTTTATACTAATAGTTCTCCAAATTTCATACTAGGAGATCAAGCAACCAAGGAGATTGAAGCTTCCAAAGTTGCTGGTTCGACCATAGTAACCCAGGAATCAGAGCTAAGGACCCCTGAAGATCAAGAGATTAGGACGTTTAAACGAGGTAATTAGAATTCAATCCTTTTTTTTGTTCACCTTAGTTTCATCTTCTTACCCTCAAAATTTCACGTCCTTAGGTCAAGAGGCTGAGGAGCTAGGGTAGCGTGAAGTTGCTGAAAAGTCACAAAAAGAGAGGAACTAGGGCGGTCCTTGAAAGCTCAAATTAGAAGTTTAAAGCCTAGTTAAGCGGTAGGTTATCTCATGATTGGCAAAAACATCTTGTTAGGGATAAAAGTCCTCTGATTGTGTTTGATTTTACGCATTATAGACTATAAATTTCATGTTTTAGTGGGTTCATGCATACATATATATCCTTAGCCTTAATCTAAGATCAAGGATATAATCTTGTTAATTCACTGCAACCTATGCATCTAGATAACCTTTTACTTCATTTTGTCATGATTGGGGCAGTTAAATCTTTTCAAAACATAGCATGGTTTCAAATCATAGTCTTTCTATTTTATTATACTATTAGCAGGGACTCTGACGCATCATACTAGGACCGTCAGACGACTGTAACGGTCTTACGATAAGCCGTCACAACCTCTGTTTTATTTAAAGTTTCTCAGTTGTCTCTGACGCACCATAATAGGAGCGTTACAATACTGTAACGGTCCTACGATAAACCGTCACAGCCCTGTGACGTGCCCATACTAGACCGTCAGAGTTCGGTTTGCTGTCAAACCGAGATAGGACTGAGAACAGCCAAACTTACTTATGAATAAGCCTAGTTATCTAAGTTTTAACCTTATTTTCATGACTTTGAGATTCTTAATTGATTCATGATAGGAAATTGTATGAGTAAAGCATTTTGAGTTATTTTAAGTTATGCTAATTTCATTGGCTAAACTCTATAGGTTTATATTCTAAATCATGATTTTTCCAAATGTTGAATTGACGGGATTTTATCTTGGTTTCACATTGTTACACATTCTTTTCTATCTATAGAGTCATTTCTCTAAGTACATGGCGTATATTCAGGTATATGTCCATTAGTTTACACTTTGCACTATAGGAACATTATTCTTGGACATGAGGACCTCTCTATTGGATATTCCTTCCAATGGACTAGAAAATCTTGTTTCAAGGCCTCCTTAATTCTCCGCGAGCCTGAGATTCTCACTAGGACGCCGAGTTGGTTGTACCATTAAAACCCAAGTGATTATAATACACTATTGAGGTTTCTGGTTATCAGTAGTGTAACGGACCTATATTGGACCGTCAGGCATATGTAACGGGTCAATATACAACCGTCACATTTTAATTGAGTCCAATTACTATTTTTAGATTTAGTCGTTCTAACGCATCAACTCTAGACCGTCACGTCAATGTAACGTCCCAATACTGGAGCGTCACATTCTGTAACGGCCCAGTACACGACTGACACACTGCTTGAGTATTTTAACCCAAGGTTTGACCAAGGGTTGATATTCCAAATGGTTTCTAGATAGACTCTTGATGATCTAGAACTTATCATATTGATCAAGAAAACTAATATAATGAATGGAAGATAAAGAATGTACCATTATGTTGCCGATTTATTTCCATAAGCATAACATAGTATAAGTCATTCTTGATTTCTCATGATTCTTATTAAAGCATTCATTCATTGAATTATTATCATCAAGAGCTTGTTGGAATTGTACATTCTTGGCCATACCTTATTGTTACATGCGTGGAAAAAGTTTGATTTATACTTGAAGATGCGATCGAGTACTGATTGTGTTCAAGGGCTCTATGCTAGTCCCCTCGGCTGATTGTCGGGAACATACTATTATAAACCATGGGGTATGATGCTATTGGCGTCGCATTACGCTGGGAGTACTTTCTTTATAAATAAGTGAAAATCCACAGCAAAATACAGCATGATTGATACTTGACTTTCTTGATATTCCACAGAAATTCACGAAGTACTTGCTCACAAGCAAAAGATACTGGAGTGATGATTATTTGGTTTGGTAGTACATTCTCGTTACATTCTTATTCATGAAAGGTCATATCATATTCTTTTAACATTCTTGCTAGTTCATACTTGCTCTCATTCTATCTTCATGATCATCATGTTACTTTGATTTAATCGCGTGTTTGGTCGCATTTGCATGATTTTACCTTATTCCTCTAGAGCAAAGACGTTAATTACTTTAATGATGCCTTCATGTTGATACGAAGATACCTATTGGGCAAGTGTGCTCATTACCTATTTCCATTCTTTTCAGGAAATGAAAGTGATTCGAATTCGAATTTGGATTCGGGTTATACAAGTAGCGGGTCCGAGAGCGAATGAAAGTATTGTCAAAGATGAGAGTGAAGACTTAGGAAAGTCTATATTGATTAGATTGAGTCTATGTAATTTTCCTAGTTTTTTAAGTCTTATAGATTGGAATAAGTTGAATTAGTGGTTGTATTGAATACTTGATTATTATGAAATAAAGTTGGAGTTTGAGTAAATATTGTGCAATTGTATTTATGTGTGTGATTGTCTTGCGCTCTGATCATTCTTGCTCGCAAGAGGCTTACCATGCCGACTGTTCGTGTTTCTCGAGCGAGTCTTCCACTGTCATAAAGGCTCAGGGCGTGATAGACCCAGTCGTGCTGTGAGGGACTTCCTGTAGTTTCACCCACCCTATTATGAGGGCCAGCTAGATCCCGATGTGGCTAGGCAGTGGCTTGATGAGATGGAGAGAGTGTTCAGTTCCATGCGCTGTGCTGAGGAGGATAGGGTGATGTTGGCCTGTAACCAGTTGCAGGGTACGGCTCGAGATTGGTGGTCTTCAGAGTGGAAGACGTCCTTTCAGTCTCGTCCACTTCAGGAGATCGTGTGGAAGGACTTTGTTACGGTCTTTGAGCATACTTACTGCACATCCTATGTTGGTACGCAGAAGATGCGTCAATTTTTGGAGCTGGTTCAGGGCGACATGTCAGTGTTGCAGTACAGGGCTCGGTTTATGGAGTTAGGCCGTTATGCTCCCCATATCATGGAGCATAAGGGAGTGAAGACGGAGCAGTTTGTTCAGGGTTTGAGGCAGGAGCTGAGGCACCTTCTGATGGTGAACGCTGCTAGTGATTTGGAGACAGCTTCTCGTGTGGCGGCATCTTTGGAGCTGGATATGCAGAAGGTTCGAGGACAGGGAGGCCAAGGGTAGTCCCAGTCAGGCCGTAGTCAGCACACCGCTATCCAGTAGTAGAGTACTTTCCAGCACACTATGGGTAGTTCGGGAGCGTCGGCTCCAGCGATGTCCACGGCAGGATCTACGTCTTTTGGCTCCAAGGTCAAGAAGTTTCTCAAGAAGAGTTTCCGTAAGAAGCACAAGGATCAGAGCCAGGCGTCATCGGGCAGTGTACAGCAGCCGATTCCTTTTCAACGTCAGGGATCAGTGGGTGGATCGCGGGGAGCGTGTCCCCGATGTGGCGAGTCGCATCCAAGCAGGCAGTGCACGGCGCCGGTGATTTGTTTCAGGTGTGACCAGCCAGGGCATATGGCGCGTGACTATCCTCAGAGGCCGCAGCAGCAGCAATTTCCTCCGCAGCAGCAGTATCCCCAGCAGCAGAGGCCACAGCAGCAGCATCAGCAGCAGGGGCAGTATCTGCCTCTACCCAGGTCAGCGAGTGTGGGAGGCAAGCAAAGATCCCGGGGCCAGATTACACACATGACCAGGGCAGAGGCAGTGGCGTCGCAGCTCGTGGAAGGTACCGTTCGGATTTTGGGTTGTGCGGCTCTAGTTTTGTTTGATTCTGGCGCGTCTCATTCGTTTATTTCAGAGGATTTCACGCTGAGTATTGAGGAGCTGGTGACCCAGTTGTCCTGTGATTTGGCAGTGGAGTTGCCTTCTGATGATTTTATGATCACTCCGTATTGTTTCGATGAGGTTCCTATGTGGGTTGAAGGGCGGAGTTTGCCGGCCAGGCTTTATGCGTTGTCACTTCAGGACTTTGATGTGATTTTGGGCATGGATTGGCTCGAAGCACATCATGCTTTGGTTGATTGTGGCTTGAAGAGGGTTTATTTCTGGTGACTTCGTGGACCCACCTTCTATTTCCAAGGTATTAGGTCTTCCTCTTCCCGCTTTCTTATTTTGGCTATTAGAGCTCTTCGTTTGCTTGACGCGGGTTGTTAGGGTTTTCTTGCTTCTGTGGTCATGGTGGACCGGATGTCGAGGACATTCCGGTGGTGTGCGAGTTTCCTGATATTTTTCCCGAGGACCTACCTGGATTACCTCCCCAGCGGGAGATTGATTTTGTGATCGAGATTGTGCCTGGTACGGGACCTTTGTCGAAGGCTCCTTACCGCATGTCTCCCGCTGAGTTGAGGGAGTTGAGGGCGCAATTGTAGGATTTGCTCGCCAAGAGGTATATTCGTCCTAGCTTTTCCCCTTGGGGTGCGCCAGTGTTGTTCGTGAAGAAGAAGGATGGTAATTTGAGGTTGTGCATTGACTACCGGCAGTTTAACGAGGTAACCGTTAAGAACAAGTATCCGTTGCCACGTATTGATGATTTGTTCGACCAACTTCAGTCTGTTTGAGTGTTCTCGCGGATTGATTTGCGGTCCGGTTATTATCAGTTACAGATTCGAGAGTCTGACGTGGAGAAGATTACGTTCAGCTCGAGATATGGGCATTATGAGTTTTTGGTGATGCCGTTTGGGCTCACCAACGCCCCCGCAGCGTTTATGGATTTGATGCAGAGGATGTTCCGTCCTTACCTGGACCAGTTCGTGGTCTTATTTGTGGATGACATCCTTGTTTATTCGCAGTCTGCAGATGAACATGCGTATCATTTGAGGGTTGTGTTGCAGACTTTGCGAGATCACCAGTTGTATGCTAAGCTAAGCAAGTGTGAGTTCTGGCTTCATGAGGTGCACTTTTTGGGGCACGTGATTTCTGGTGATGGTATTTTCGTGGATCCAGCCAAGGTCGAGGCAGTGATGCAGTGACCGAGGCCAAGATCTGTGACGGAGATTCGGAGTTTCTTGGGGCTTGCAAGCTATTACATGAGATTCATTCAGGATTTTGCTTGTGTTGCAGCCCCAATGACCAGGCTTACGCGAAAGGATGTGCCGTTTGTCTGGAATGGTGAGTGTGAGTAGAGCTTTATGGAGCTTCAGAGGTTGCTCACCTCGGCACCAGTGTTGGTGTTGCCTTCTGGATCGGGAGGTTTTGTGGTCTGTACAGATGCTTCCGGGATCGGGTTGGGTGCTGTGCTGATGCAGCACGGTAGAGTGGTGGCTTATGCATCTCGGCAGCTAAAGCCCCATGAGGAGAACTATCCTACCCATGACCTTGAGTTAGCGGCTGTGATCTTTGCATTGAAGATTTGGAGGTATTATCTGTACGGTGAGAAGTTCGAGGTGTTCCCATACTATCAGAGTTTGAGGTATGTGTTCACTCAGAAGGACCTCAACCTCAGGCAGAGGCGATGGATGGTGTATATGAAGGATTATGACTTCACCCTGTCTTATCAGTCGGGCAGGATGAATGGCGTTGCCGATGTCT
Organism: Amorphophallus konjac; assembly: GCA_022559845.1. Classification (NCBI taxonomy): domain Eukaryota; kingdom Viridiplantae; phylum Streptophyta; class Magnoliopsida; order Alismatales; family Araceae; genus Amorphophallus; species Amorphophallus konjac. Next base: position 67,615,389 of record CM040127.1, read on the forward strand.
TGAGTAGGAAGGTTGTGGTCAGCGCTATGATGATGAGGAAGTGGAGGCTCTCGGAACAAGTGCCATCCGTGTCGTTTAGGCTCAAGGTTCCCTAAGAGCCGGGGTCAGTTGTTCTTGCGAGCTTGACTGTCACGCCAGCGATTCGACGTCAGGTGACAGATGCTCAGCGTGCAGACCCTGAGTTGCCCCAGATTTTAGCTTTGGCTGATGTGGACTTCGGTGAGGACAGAGCTGTGAGATTCCGTGGCAGGCTGTGTGTCCCGGCCGAGGAGCAGGTGAGGCGTGCGGTGTTACTTGAGGCTCATGGGAGTCAGTACACTGTGCACCCGGGAGTGACGAAGATGTATCGGAACTTGAAGAGACAGTTCTGGTGGCCAGGCATGAAGAGAGATATTGTCGAGTATGTGGCCCGATGCCTGACCTGTCAGCAGGTGAAGGCAGAGCATCAGTGACTAGGAGGTGCGCTCCAGCCCTTGGAGATTCCCGCATGGAAATGGGACCACGTGACCACGGATTTTATGGTGGGATTACCGAGGACTCCGAGTGGGCAGGACAATATTTGGTTGCTGGTGGATAGGCTGACGAAAGTGGCTCGGTTGTTACCGATCAAAGTCAGCTGGAGTGTGTCCAAGTTGGCTCGTCTTTATGAGGAATGGATCGTTCCTTTGCATGGGATTCCCATTTCCATTATGTCGGATCGAGATACGCGTTTCACTTCTGAATTCTGGAGGAGTTTCCAGCGAGCTCTTGGCACAGAGTTAGCATTTAGCTCAGCATATCATCCTCAGTGAGATGGTCAGTCAGAGAGGACCATTCAGACGTTAGAGGATATGTTGAGATCCTGTTGCTTGGAATGGCAAGGGAGTTGGATTCACCATCTACCATTGATGGAGTTTGCCTACAACAACGGCTATCATTCGAGTATTGGGATGTCTCCTTATGAGGCGTTGTACGGGCGACCGTGTTAGACTCCACTCGATTGGTCGGAGGTTGGTGAGCGTGTTGTGACGGGACCGGAGCTGGTGCAGCAGTGCATTGATGTGGTGCATCTGGTCCGTCAGAACATGTTGGAGGCGTAGAGTCGGCAAAAGAGCTATGTCGATCGGAGAAGGCAGCCACTCTGTTTCACGGTCGGTGATCGAGTATTTTTGAGGGTTTCTCCCATGAAGGGAGTGATGCGATTTGGACAGCGTGGGAAGCTGAGTCCCTGCTATGTTGGTCCTTTCCTCATCGTGGAGCGCATTGGTGAGGTTACTTATCGATTGCAGCTACCTCCTGAGTTTGCAGTAGTGCATGATGTGTTCCATGTCTTGATGTTGAGGAAGTATATGTCCGATGTTTCTCATGTGTTGGAGGACTCGGTTTGGCTCGAGGTGACTCCCGATCTGTCTCTACCGGAGTTCCCTATCTGTATTGAGGATCGGCAAGAGCAGCACCTGCGGAACAAGATTATCCCTTTGGTTAAGGTGGTGTGGCAGCGGCACTCTGACGGTGAGGCTTCTGGGGAGCGTGAGGACGAGATGCGTCAGCAGTTCCCTTACATGTTCGAGTGAGTATCCTTTTTCTTTCCCCTGTGCTTTGTTTTAAATTTCGAGGATGAAATTTGTTTAAGGGGGTAGGGCTGTAATATCCAAGACCTTTCGGATCCCTCTTCTTCGATCCTAGATTTATTTTCTCAGAGAGTTTGTGCTCTTGTTGCCCAGAATTATATTTCGGACATTTTTCAGGTTCGGATCCGTGGGTTTCGGATCAGTTTCGGAGGTCCCGGAACGTGTTCTGCAGTTTCCCGTATTTTTCCTTGACAGGACCTACGGAATCCCGTAGCGGGTAAACTGAGTCGTTCACCTACTCAGGGATGGTACTACGGCGATCAGCGCGTTCCAACGATCGCGGTGGTATATTTTTCTATTTTTTCATATTTTTCAGAAAATCAGGATTTTCTATATAATCCCATTTCTTTTTCTTTTTCTTTTCTCCTTTCTCCTTTCTCTTTCTTCTTCTTTCTTCCTCCTTCTTCCTCCCGTGAGTGACCGGCCTCTCCTTTCCCCCTCTCCCGTGGACGCGGCGGCGACCCTCTCCCCGGCTGCAGACGGCGGTGAGGTGACGGCGCGGCGATGACGGTGGTGGCGTGGCGATCGTGGAGACGTGCGGAGCTCGTGGGAAGCGTGAAGAACGAGGGTTTTCAAGCATTTTCTTGCGATCGGCGGCGTTTCGACGGAGCCCCAGCTCCATTGAGGTAGGGAGACGAATCCCCATGCTCATCTCGTCGTCCCCCCGCGATTTGTAGGCCGAGGAGAGGTCGAGAGGGGTGTTTTTGAGCCGGGTAGGGCAAAATCCATGTTTTGGGGGTTATGTGCCGATCTACCGTTTCGTCGCGTTTCGGACCGATTCGAGGGCGTAGATGCATGCTAGGGGCTATAGGGGAGCTTCCCCCTTGTTTTCCCCCTCATCCGTGGATGATCGGGGCGTGTAACGAGTTTTTGGATCTCTTCCCGCCGGCCCGTTCTCAGGTTGGTGTGGCGGTCCCTCCAGAGACCGCCAGAATCTTTGGCGGCCCAGGGTAGGTGCGCCAGAGCCTGTGGCGGCCCAAGGTGGGAGCGCCACAGGGCACTATTTTGTCGGCAGGTCCCTATGTCGTCTGGTGGCTGCACGATAAACCACCATAGGTTGTAGCGGCCGAGGGTCAGACCACGAGAGGGCGAGTTGACTGTTGATTTCTGACCGTTGGTTTTCGACCATTGGGAATTTTGGGGGTCTTGCGGTCGAGGGTACGCCTGCCTTATCCCTGTGGCGGACCTAGGTAGGACCGCCAGTTCTTTCGCAACCCAGGGTGTAGCGGCCCAATTCTGGACCGCTAGCCTTTGTGGCGGCCCAAAGATGGACCGCTAGAGGTTCATGTCCGACCAGAATTGTGTTTTGCCGATTCGAGCCCCAGGTGAGTGGATCTCGATCCGCGTGTTGACCCGTGGCCTGACTGATGCTGGTCATCATGTGGGGGCCACACGTGAGGGTGCCGTGGGATCCCGGGAGTTGGTGTTCTTGGCTTATGTCACCGTGAGTCAGTGTCAGTACGAGGAGCGGCCCTTGTACTTTGTCCAGTTTAGACGTTATTTTATGTTGACTAGAGAGTCTACTCCTCCAGTGACCCTCCACTAGTCGTAGCCTTCCGACACGAGAGTGGTCCCACCCGGGAGTGGTGGCGAGGCTACCCTGAGAGATGGTTTTAGACTGGTTTCCGTCGGGGCCCGCGTCTACCAGCCAGAGTCCGGCTGAGGGGAAAACCAGTCAGAGGGCCAGAGCAGGGACGCACGGTCTGTGTGTGCACACGTGGTTGGGGGCGGTTGGATCCGCACTGATGAGCGCGACCCCAGCTAGTCACTTGTTCTGTGGTTACTAGTACGGTGTCCCCGTTACACGAGGGGTCGAGGGGGACACACGAGGCGTGGTTTAAGTCATCAGTGGACGCATCCGGCCTTGCTTCTAGTGGGTTGGTACTCCTATCTTTGTCTGGTAGCGACTCTTTGGCTTTTGACGAGTTGTCTCAATTTTCGTGCCGTGTGTTCGGTACTAGCCGTCGTAGTAGCTTGTAGTTACTTTCTGCGATGTTTCTCGATTTGCGAGGTGGGGACTGGATGATCCCTACGGAGTCTTGTGTTTTAAGGCTCATTCCCTGCGTGTTTTCACCGTGTTTCAGGTGAGACGAGACTTCAGGGGTGCGCTTCAGAGGCTCCACGTGGTTCTGGTGCCCAGGGTTAGTTGCCAGTTGCCAGTTCCGGGGTATGCCCCGTGTAGTTGTACCTTTTCTCTTTGGACTGTACTAGTTGTGGACTACTGTTATATTTTAGACTGCTGTTATTATTGTGGACCATGTAATTTAATTAATGTCATTTATTGCTTCCTGCTTAATTCATTTAAACTGCGTAACTCTGGAATTATTTAGATTCTTGTGTATCTCTACACCATCCTTTCAACCCTTCCGAGTCTTCGGACTCGTGGGTGGCGGTTCGAGATTCGGGTTATCGGGCCTTCCCGGTGTTCGGATCTCGGGTCGTTACATAAACTCTCTCACTCAAAATAATCTTGTCAACAAGGAGCTGGAAACCATAAGAGCTGAGAATGAAGAACTAAAGAAACAAGCTGAAACCACCCGTTCAGATCTACTAATCCTAAAAGAAGATAGTGATGCCCTTAAAGAAAATTTGAGCCAGACTGAACAAAGATGCAAGGAGTGGGAAAAGGAAAATAGGCTTAACCTTGAAAAGTATGAAGCCGTTAACACTGTTAACCTTGTGATGCAAAAGAACATGGAACGATTTGAAGAAGAGCTGAAAGGGAAACAATCTATCCTTGAGAAAATGACATTGGGAAAATCTAATCTAGATGCTATTGTAGGTACCCGGGTCAACTTTAGAAAAGATGGGCTTGGTTTCAATCCTACCAATAAGAGGCCTTTTGAGTTTAAAACTGTCTCCTTCTGTCCTAAGAAAGGGAAGGGAAAATTGATTGTAGAAGAATCCGTGGAAGAGACCACCACCAGTCATACTACACAATCTGATCATGGTCACAATTATCAGACCAGACCCAACCGTGCTAAGCCACATATTCAGCACAAGCCTCCCAAGAGGAGAGGTCAATCGTCTGGACAATCAGGTCGAGGCCTCAACACTCCCCAGCGCCCTTCAGGTCGAAGCACCTGGGATATGCCTCGACGCAGATCAGCCTACCACTCTGAAAAGAAAAATTACCACAATAAAGGAAAAAGATTCACTGGTCAGCCCAGCATGGTTCTCCTCCATAAAAACCATGGCCGCTTTGAAAAAGCTCAAAACCAATCTCAGTCCAACTTACATCCCATAAGCTTCATGAGATTTCCTTGCCATGCTTGCAACCTACCAGGTAACATTTATAACCCGTACTGGTTCGGTCATGGAACAAAAGTATTCAGGCAAGTTTGGGTTCCAAAGAATTTATTGCATACTTTTAGCTCTGTCTATGAACCCAAAAGTACTTGGGTTCCAAAGACCTCTGCCTAATATTTTCTATGCAGGATTGCCTAGCAGCTCATCACAACCGCTGGTACTTGGACAGTGGCTGCTCACGGCATATGACGGGAGACAAGAAGAAGTTTAGCCACTTAATCAAGAAGGAAGGTGGCCAAGTCAAGTTTGGAGGTAAGATAAAGGCAAGGTGATTGGCACAGGCATCGTGGGTAAGAATCCTTCTAAATCAATTGAAAATGTGATGCTCGTTGAAGGTCTTGAGCACAATCTGCTTAGTATAAGCCAGCTGTGTGACAAAGGTCACAAAGTGATGTTTGATGTTAATGAATGTAGAATTCTTGAGAAAGACTGTGAATCTGTATTGTTTACAGGACACAGAGTGAATAATGTTTATATGATAGACCTTGATGCTCCCAGCTTTGAAGGAATGTGCCTGACGGCCAGCCAACTCAGTAATGCAGGCCTGTGGCACCGACGGCTGGGACATGTCAGCTATAGCACGCTGCACAAACTGTCCAAACATCAAATGGTGAAAGGACTTCCCAAGTTGGCTTACTCAAAAGTTGATCAGATCTGTGAAGCTTGTTCCCGAGGTAAGCAAACTAGAAAAATTTTCAAATCAAGAAGTGGGCCCCTATCCCTCACTCCATTTGAATTCCTCCATATGGACCTGTTCGGTCCATCGAGAACAACTAGCCTTAATGGGAAAAGATATGGATATGTGATTGTTGATGATCACACTCGCTTCACATGGATTTTCTTTCTCACTAACAAGAATGATGCATTTACTGTGTTTTAGAAATTCTCTAGGAAAGTGAAGCAGGAAGGTAAATTCAAAATTTCCACCATCCAGTTTGACAATAGAGGAGAATTCAGAAATTCATCCTTCTCTGAATTATGTGATCAAGAAGGACTAACACACAGATTTTCTTCCCCCAGGACTCCAGAACAAAATGAGATTATGGAACGAAGAAATCGCACGATTGTGGAGATTGCCCGGACCATGTTGATTGAGAGCCAACTTCCAAGGAAGTTCTAGGCTGAAGCAGCAAACACTGCATGCCACATTATCAATAGGGCCATGGTAAGACCAAAGAGTGAGAAAACTCCTTATGAGATGTTGAAAGGTAAAAAACCCAACTTGGCCCATTTCAGAATTTTTGGTGCAAAATGCTTTGTGCATAATAACGACAAATCAAATTTAGATAAATTTGAGGCCAAGAGTGACATTGACATGTTCTTAGGTTATTCCGAAACATCAAGAGCATATAGGGTGTTTAATGTTAGGAATCAAACTGTGGAGGAAACTCCACATGTGGTGTTTGATGAGACACTAACGGATAAACATGACAGTGCTGATATCAAGAAAAGGGAGGATGCTGACGGAAGCCTTTTTGAAATAAGGAAGACCCTATGGTGAACGATCAGTCACAACCTGTAGAACAAGAGACCGTTCAGCCAACCCAAGCTCCCACACAATCAATCATGTCAGGTGAGTCCTCTACAAATTTCTGTACCCTAAAGGACCATCCTGTTCAGAACATCATAGGAAGCATTCATGATCCCCCTAGGACCCGGTCCTTCTATAATGCTGTCCATAATGAAGATCTCACTGCTCTTGTCTCTCAATTTGAACCCAAATGCATTGAAGAAGCCTTGCTAGATGAAAATTGGGTTAATGCCATGCATGATGAACTCAACCAATTTGAAAGAAATCAAGTTTGGTATTTAGTTTCCAGACCCACCGACCAGCATGTCATTGGGACTAGATGAGTTTTTAAGAACAAACTTAATGAGGAAGGGGCCATCATTAGAAATAAGGCCAGGTTAGTGGCAAAGGGTTATAATCAGGAAATTGGCATTGACTTTGAAGAATCCTTTGCCCCCGTTTCTAGATTAGAAGCCATCAGAATCCTGCTAGCCTTTACATGTTCTTTAGGCTTTAAACTGTATCAAATGGATGTCAAAAGTGCCTTTTTGAATGGACTGATTAAGGAAGAAGTGTTTGTAGAACAGCCTCCTGGATTTGAACTTGCTGATTTACCTAATCATGTTTACAAGTTGAACAAGGCTCTCTACGGCTTAAAGCAGGCTCCACGGGCCTGGTATGATAGGCTCAGTGATCATTTGACTGACAAGGGCTACATCAGAGGTAAGATTGATCAAACCCTCTTCACCAAGGTAATGGATGGCCACATCATCGTTGTACAGGTTTATGTGGATGACATAATTTTTGGATCAACAAATGTTACCTTGTGTAACCAATTTGCTGAACTCATGACAGAAGAATTTGAAATGAGCCTTATGGGAGAGCTTCGATTTTTTCTTGGATTGCAGGTCTCACAGTCAAAGGAAGGCCTTTTCATAAACCAGTCCAAGTATACGTTGGAGATCCTGAAGAGATTCGGGATGAAGGATACCAAGGCCATATCCACACCCATGGGAACAAATGCATCCTTGGATGCAGATGAGAATGGGCAACCTGTAGATCTTAAGACATACCGAGGTATGATTGGATCCCTTCTATATCTCACTGCGTCACGGCCTGATATACAGTTCAGTGTGTGTATGTGTGCTCGATTTCAAGCAAATACGAAGGAATCTCACCAGATTGCTGTTAAGAGAATCTTAAGATACATTGCTAACACACATGACCTAAGACTATGGTATCCCTCATCATGTTGTTTTGATTTAATTTCATATACTGATGTTGACTATGCTGGGTGCAAACTTGATCGGAAAAGCACTAGCGGGTATTGCAATTACTTGGGTGGCTGCCTGGTCTCTTGGGCTTCCAAGAAGCAGCACTCAGTGGCCTTGTCTACCGCTGAAGCAGAGTATGTAGCGGCAGGAAGCTGTGGGACTCAAGTACTATGGATCAAGCATCAACTCCAGGACTACGGAGTTGACCTTGGCTGTACGCCCATCCTGTGCGACAACACAAGCGCCATCAATTTGGCTAAAAATCCCATCCAGCATTCGCGCTCCAAACATATTGAAGTAAGGCATCACTTTCTTCGAGATGAGGTAAGCAAGAAAAACTTTGAATTCCAGTTCATAGAATCTGAAAGACAAGTGGCAGATATTTTTACCAAACCTCTGAGCATTGATAGATTTTCCACCATGAGAAGAGAATTGGGTTTGTGTCGACCTCCCACTTGACTGCTCTTTTTTGAAATAAGTGCATCCCACCTAAAGTGCTTCCTTTTCCTTTTGTCCATTGTGCATAATTAGCTAGTTGCATCTCATATGTCTACATGTTGTCATGTTCATCATAAGTAAGTGTCCCTTTGGTATATAAAATGCTGCTGTGGGGAAGGGCAGGTTCAGTCTGCCTGAAACCACTCACCATGCGTAGAGGCCAGTCCTCCGCCCGGTATCAAGGGAACATGCACTCTGCATTCACTCCACTTTGCATGCATGGATTCAGGGGGAGCAAGTCTTCTCATTAGAGGTTCTTTCCTAAGATCGATTTATTATCTGGCCATATTCTGGAGGAATCCCTGCACTTCGCATTGATGCTAATTCTTAAATTGAGGGCTTAAACTCAACAACCTTCTACATTTTGAAATCATGAACCCTGTCGAGGGAACCTCCTTGGTCTACTATCTTTAATATGCCCTGACGTTCGGTGTATGCTCATCTAGTAACCACTTTTATGAGCTCAGTATTGTGGTCAACCATTCTTCACTGTGAGACATTGGCTCCAGGCACTTAATGCAAAGCAATGATTGAGAGCTGCTGAGTAACTAGGTGCACTTCACCTAAGACGTGAGGTGGCTTACGTAAAAAGGCACTCTCTTGACTAACTCTGCTTTGGTTCTCCATATTCCAAAAATAAAAAAAATAAAAAAAATTAAAAACAAAGGGAAAATCCCTCAAGCTCAAGCATTGCAAACAACAAGGGCAGGGCAATAGCTTGTTCCACTGAGAAACTGCACCACTTCACCAAAAAAGTGCTAGCGGGTCAGGCATGATGTGGCAGGCCAACTCTGGCTCCCATGCGGCACGATAGTGAACTGTACTAAGTAACTGGGGCAGATGCGCTGAAACAGTCGTGACTCCTCATGTTCAACGGTTCCAATTCCACTTGACTGTTTGTTCTTTTTCAGGTATTCACCAGAGGTGCCTCATCCATAGTCTCATGGTTCTAATTTGGTTGACTTCACTACTGATGGCTATTGTCTCTTGAGCTTAACTGAACTGGGAACATTAGTGTTTCCTCAAGATATATCAACCTTAGTAGTCTCTGTGAGCATACCCTGGCTTGTTCCTTGATTTCCATCGTGCTTCCTTGTGTTCTTGATTTTAATCCCTCAGTTCCTCTTCTAACCTACACTACTAGCCTGCTGGGAGCCCCTTCATGTGGTGGTCCAGATTCACCAATCTGTGTCTTAATTCTGAACCTCTCCTCTAAATTCCTTTATGCTCTCATCCTTATCCTATGTTCTCCTTTTTTTGATGGTGTCAAAGGGGGAGAGTGTGTAAGTCTGCATTCAGGGGTGCTTGCCTAAGGGGGAGTTTTTGCCTTCGTTGCATATCTTGTTCACAGCATATCCATGCTGCATATATTTCTAACTTGCCTTTTTAACTCACATATCTAATCAGAAAGTACATGACTCATTGTTTGCCATCATCAAAAAGGGGGAGAATGTTGAGTACATGATGTTTTGATGACGTCACACCATGAATCATTAACCAATTGGCTCAGAAATTCATGCCATCTTTTGATGTGTCCAGGTATGAAGGCATGTTGCCAAACGGTTCATGTGCACCGACCTGAGTTGCAAGTTCTCAAGATATGCACAGACCTTCTTCACATATGCACCGACCTCAATTCCAAAGCTGCACCGACCTTGGCTATTAACTGCACCAAATTTGAATGCTCCAAGAATGAGATGAGCACCGACCTTGTTCCAATGTGCACGAACCTCAGAAAGCGAAGTGAAATGTGCACCGACCCTCATAAGCTTGCAACAGAAATGTGCACCGACCCTCATAAGCTTGTAATAGGAATGTGCACCGACCTGCATGCAAGGAACCTTGAAGCCTGCACCGACCTTATCAAGCATGCACTGACCTTGAAGCGTGCACCGACCTTACTCAAGATGTGCACCGACCTATATGAGAGGAAATGCGTGATGTGCACTGACCTTATCAAATGTGCACTAACCTTGAAGCTTGCACCGACCTGCATGCCCCAACAGAAATGTGCACCGACCTCTATATGAGAAGACTTCCAAATATGCATTGACCGTGTCAAGGCTTCAGTCCAGATGTGCACCGACTTTCCTTATGTGCAAAGACTTGGGTCGTGATATGCACCGACTTCAGCTGAAGGAGTTTCAACTTGCACCGACCCTGCCCAAGGCCAAGCTTCTCATATGCACCGCCTCTGCCAAGACCAAGTCTCTGATGTACACTGACCTACATGTGGTGGAACAGTAACCTGCATCGTCCTCCACTGAAGAAATCTAATGTTGCACGGACCTTGCCCAATGCCAAGGATCTTATCTGCACCGACCTCACTGTTCAAGTCCAGAAGTTGCACCGACCTTATTGAATCAATAGAAGGTGTTTGATGGAATGCCTCAGTGAGTAAAACTACCTCCGTTTTAAGCAGTTTTCTGTCATTTCAATTGGGTGATCCATAGAGCAAAAATAGGAACCGCAAGTGTCCAAAAATACATCTTTTGAGGTCTAGAAAGGTCTCCTTGGTCAGTCAACCATTTTGGTAATCATGGGTTGCTATATCAGTCTTTTTGGTCAGTGGAAAAGTGAGTTACTATATCTAAGAAATGTCTCCAATCCTGGTAAGCAGCTTTTTACCTCCACCCAATCAGAGGCTCTGTCTGTAAGATCCCTCAGGACAAAAGGACGTCCTGACTCTCCTACCAGCTGGACAGTAAAGATCCTACAGATCCTTCTTGGGAGGGTCCTCTCCTACCATCTCTGGTCAACCGAAGTAACAAATGGAAGGAAACTTTTTTCTGCTACCTATCTGGCCAACCAGAAGCTGCCAAGACAAAAGGTCCCTAAAGACAAATGATTATTTATGAAGAGCCAATCATGCTCAGCCTAGAACCTCTTTTGAAAGGGGGTGTTTGTGCCTATAAATAGGAGGGGCTCCATACAAGAAGACGCTGGTGCTGCCATTCCTGCAAGTGCTGAAGGTTGAGTCGTTCATGGGGCAAAAGAAAGAGAGGGAGAAAGAAAAGAAAAGAGAGATGAGCGCCTGCTAAGTCCATAAGATGGAATAGGAGGAAGAGGAGAAGGAAGACCAACAGCCCGTGCAGCCAGCCCCGTTTCCCTTGCACCCACAGCCTTGCTGCTTTGTTTCTGCTTCTTTTATTTCCCCTTTTCAGATCAACCCTGTTCATGGGGACTTATCCCTGTGTGTTGTGAGGACCTCGTCCTCATGTGTGTGTGTGGGGTCTGCCCCCCCGTCTGCTGTGTTTACAGCGTGTATGTGTGTGGTTAACCATCCTTTGGCCAAAGAGTGGAAAGCCTCTCCTTGTTGGGAGAGGGGTGGATGTAGGCCTGTCTGGGGACAGCCAAACCACCTAAAAATCTAGTGTTATGGCGTGTTGCTTCCAGTCCATTTCTTCTACCCCCATTCACAGGCTCTTCTAGCTCATAGCTTCCTTCTTTCCGCTGACTAACTTAGTGTTGATCGTTCAGTTCTGTCCTCTACTTCTGGTTTCTGCGTTGCGTTGTTTTGATCAGATTTTAAAAGTGCTTATTGTGTACCCGGATCCATTCACCCCCCCTCTAGATCCTCTCTTAACCATCCAACACCAAGCGCCTGGTGCCGCCGGATTTCCCCCCTCCGCTTCCGGCCGTCGTCTAGAGCTACAAGTCCTTTAAATAACGTTGATTTGAAGAAAGAGATATACACGAAGAGAGAAGCTAAACTGACCAATTTCCCTATGTTTTTGAGCACCGGAATCTCTCTTTGCATCATTTTCACACCACTGTTTGGCGACTGCTAACCCTTTACTGAACGACAGAGGTTTATCATCTCTCCCTGATATGATCTCTGTCTGTTCAAATCCATGGGGGATGTAGATCTGATCATCACCGTTTCGATGCAATCCCATCATCAGATACTTCTGATTCTCTACAGTATACCATAAACGGTCTTGATAAAGCTTCTTCTCGTGTTGTTCCTTTTTTTAACAAACAGGAGAGTGATTCGGCAGCAATAGGGTTGATCTGGCGCGATCTGGCAGCTGGATCACAACTTCTCCCCATTTGCCGTCGGACCACTCATTTTGCCTAGCCGCCAGATCATTCAGTCATATATATATATATATATATATATATATATATATATATATATATATATATATATATATATGGATATATATATATAGCCGCCAGACCACTTATTTTGCCTGGCCGCCAGATCAATTGAGTTTTATATATATATATATATATATATATATATATATATATATATATATATATATATATATAGCCGTTAGACCAATTGGTTTACCTAGCCGTCGGATTGACTACTGCACTGGCCGCCGAATCAGGGGTATCGCCCCATCTCCTGGCCGTCGGATTAAGGGATTAGCCACCTCCTGGCCGCCAGATTAAGGGACTTAACCCTCTGCTAGCTGCCGTATCACCGATTTTCCCCATTTCTTAGATTTTAACCCTTGTTTAGCCTAACCCAACAATGATAGGGATTTGTTAAGCCTTCCCAACATGATCCCTAGTCAGTGATAGGGGTATAAACAGTTCGCTTTCGTATGCTCGGGTTTTTTGACCATTCTTTGGGTGGATAATAAATCGCCTCTTAGGCATACATCGCTCCAATCTCTCTAGACCCACTGGTGTAGAGACAGAAAACTGGTCTCTAGCTCTTGTACCACACTTTTCTATTTATTTGTCGGGGAAGACCGCCTGGCACTCGTGGAAGCCTGTAAACACCAGAAAGAAGGGCATCAGAAGGAGCCCCGGGCGTTACCCTAGGGGACAACCCTCTGATGCTTAAGTCAACACCGAGTTGAATAGAGAAAGAAGAAGAGTAGGTGAGAAAGAGGAGAAGGAGATCGCCGGAGTAGGCCTGGGAGAGCTGTTGGACTTCCGAACGAGTGCTCGTCGTTGCCAACGAGCGATCAACGAGCGCTCACTGGGTGGTAAGGGTGCTGGGAAGTGGTACTCTCTCCACAGGTGGACAGTCGAGACCTCCTTAGTAGTAGCAAGGCATGTAGCTTTCTCTAGCATGTTCCTCCTTGACTTCTCTGGGAGTTTCTTGGTGGAATTCACCGTGTCTGTGCTTGTTCGTCGAGGTCCCTTTTATAGGGGGTTGTCCTAGAAGGGGGAGCCCATCCCTTAGCAGGGAAGGACGCAAGTCGTGGAGTAGCGTTCCCTGCGATGGTAGGGGGAGTTTCCCATTGAGGGACGATTATCCCGGGGTTGGCTGATTTCCTGGCGGGTCTTACGGCACCGGTAAGGCATGCTCGCCCTTAGTGGAGTTGAGGCCGATGTCGTGGGAGGCAACGTTCGGCCGCTGGAGGGTCATCCGGCGGCCGTTGCATCGGGTTCGAAGCCCTTCCTACGCTGTCGAATCCGAGGCTCAGTCGTCATGGGTCATCTATAACGGGCCACGGCTGTCGGGGGTCTTTGAGCGCATTGTAGACCGTGGGCCCGGATGGGCTGGGAGGAATTAGGCCTTACATAGGCTGAGCCGATTTCACCCTCCTCAATATATATATATGGATATATATATATAGCCGCTAGACCACTTATTTTGCCTGGCCGCCAGACCAATTGAGTTATATATATATATATATATATATATATATATATATAGCCGCTGGACCAGTTGGTTTGCCTAGCCGCTGGATTGACTACCGCACTGGCCGCCGAATCAGGGGTATCGCCCCATCTCCTGGCCACCGGATTAAGGGCTTAGCCACCTCCTGGCCGTTAGATTAAGGGCTTAGCGACCTCCTGGCCGCCAGATTAAGGGACTTAACCCTCTGCTAGCCGCCGTATCACCGGTTTTCTCCATTTCTTAGGTTTTAACCCCTATTTAGCCTAACCCAACAATGACATGGATTTGTTAAGCCTTCCTAACATGATCCCTAGTCAGTGATAGGGGTATAAATAGTTCACTTTCGTATGCTCGGGTTTTTCGACCATTCTTTGGGTGGATAATAAATCGCCTCTTAGGCGTACATTGCTCCAATCTCTCTAGACCCACTGGCCCGCGATTATACTGGTGCTCCCCGGAGCCCTTATGTATATGTCGTGACGCCCCCGGGTCGATATAGTCGACAATTGTGACCTATAACCCTTGGGTGAGATGGGTCACCCGATGGCTGAGTCCTCGGAGATCCACCACCCATTATGGGGTTCGGGCTGTCGTTATGACATGCATGTCTTTTACGGAGTTCGTCTCAGCTCGCTGTGGACGGATCTCCTATATATCTCCCCCGACACGTTCTGGGACAGGGGGGGATGCTGCCAAAATTTATTCACTTCATGGCTTTTCCATTTATTTTCTTTCTCGTCGTGAACATAGATTAAAGCATTTTTTATGACGGTGAAAGCCTTATATTGAACAATGAAAGAAATAAGCATAAGGACCGCATCAATATGATGGGTTAATAATAATTATAATAATAATATTGATGGTGGTAATAACAATAAAATTCTTTAAACATAAAATAAAAAATTGACAAATTCTTACACATGCCTTGAGCTGGGTTGACTCAGGCCATTCCTAGGGTTGACGCAGTGTGTGCATGCGTCGAGCCCAGGGCCCCGCTGCGTCGATGCAGTAGAGAGACCCCTGTTAAGAGGGTGATTCGGCGGCAATTGCCCCCCCCCCCCCCCCCCCCCCCGCCGGATCACGTCTCAACAGTATACCCCCCCCCTATATCCTTCATCGTGGATGCTTGTACATAAATTAAAAGAACATATACAATAAATACAAGAAAAGGAGGAATAGACAAAGAAGAATAGGCACCAATAATCTATAAAATAGTTGAATAAATAATGACATTGCCAAATAAAATCTGTGCTAGTGCATTATGCACACGGATGTGGATATATCTATCTTATCGTGTGTGCCTGCATGCCATTACTCTTTGGTATGTCAAATGGTGATCCGCGAAAGGTTAGATCAATTCTGACTGAAAGCTCTCACTAAGCGTGAGGTGACTTTCGGGTCTAAGTCCTCTGCCATGTACCAGAAGTCGATTTAATAATGGAATAAAATGTTATCGAATCGTGCGCTTGAGTGCATGCTTAGGCTCCACATTGCATAGCACACATCTCTTGATCCGTGCATCCACTTGTATTCGTTTAGCCCTGATGGCTCTTTATCTTGACGATTAATCAAGGGTTGTCCTTCTTTCGAAGGATGTAATTAACGTCATAGCCTTTATGGTATGGCGGACTTCGGGTCTCGACACGACCACCCACCTTCGTCTGATCAGTCAGACAGTGCGCACAATAAACTTGTCATGAATGTGACTGGCACGCCCCACGCTTAAATAAAATCTCCAATAAATAACCAAATAATTAAATAAATAAATAAAAGAATAAACCCCATTCCCACACCATCTTTCTGAGACCTCCGAGTTTTGGGACTGCGAACTTCAGATATTCCTCAGCCCATTGTGTACCCCACAATAATTTTTATATCATTGGTACCAGAGCGCACAGTTGTGTTCTTCTGCCATGCATGGCTTTGGATGATCTCCTTGCGCAAGATATTGATCAAATTGCTGCAATGGAAGACGACCAATGGGAGCCTGAGGAGATCTTGACAGATGACGACAGTGAGAGTGAAGTAAGTAACAATCCTGCCTCCACGTGGGAGTCTGTGGAGTCGACTAGGCCGCCACGATGTGTCGGGAATGCAAGGGCTTATCATACTTTTGGAAAAGACATGCTTCAATACACCAGGGAGGACATGGCTGCGAATCCCACTGATGGCTCGCAACGTGAAATACACCGTCAAGATAATGCATCGGAACGCTAGAATTCACTACATGTTGTAAGCGCAACTGCATCACGTGCGGCACGCAACATCGACCCGGACCCCTTAGACGATGCAATAGTCCTTCCATATGTGTCTGTGAGCGCAGCATCGATGAGGCCTCCGAAAAGATGAATGAGGCGACGTCAACGTGTACCTTAACGACCACGTCCACGTCGGGCACCACATACATATGGCCGAGGTCCACAAGGTGGAGCAACAACGTGAAGGTGGTAGTTTCGCATAGCTTGTGCTATGCGCCGCCATGCCGTACACTATAACACCATGTTAGGTGTTCGTCGCCCTCGTCCGCAACGTGTCCGCCGTCATCTCGCGACGAGACTTCGACAATATCCTCATTCTCTGACCCTATTAATGGACAATGGTCTAGAGATTGTTATTAGGGGGTACCTAAGATGATTTTTTAAAATTATATTTATGTCCCTAGCTCATATGTTATAAAACAATTTATATTGATGAAATAAATCTCAGTTGCAAAAATGCCCTTATTTCCATCTATGTTTTGCACGATGCCAAAACCCTATTTTTTATTACGAACTTACTCTGTAAAATAAAAAATTATAAATTATGTTTTAAATATTTACAAAAATGACTCTACCACTTTTGGATGTGTTTGTAATCATATTTTTCCTTAAGTGTTAATTAAGTGAACCTTAAATAAATTCATATTGAGTCCATATATACTTAGAACATGACTCGTTTGATATTGGTGATTTACAGTGACACGCCAACTTTCATGATAAATAAACTAACAAATCATGCTTAGAAAAATTAATGCTACGCATTACTAATTTTTTTTATTATTTCTTTATATAAGAAATATTCATGAAAAATGTTCATGTCGAGTTTCATGATTTATCAAATCACTTATATGGCATGAAATTCCTTCAAAGTTAATATCATGAAAAATTAGTTAATTGTCATGATAATTAAAACATGATGAGAAAAGTCAATTTCTCTCACTTAGAATATTTGTTCGAAATCAGTCTATTAATATTAAATGATATTGTATAAATGGGAGATGATTGTACTACCCTAGGCTTACTTTCGATCTAATTATACAAGAAAGTTCAATATTTTTAGTTTGGATTTTTGAGTCAAATATGATGATGCGTTAAATGATGTCAACTCAGGCCTATATATTGTATGTTCAATGCAGTGATTAACCAATTGACGATGAAAAACGTGATTGTCGATTTGACCAAAAGGGATAAGTTAGACGGGACCAATTATGATATGTGATATAGGAAAATCCAGTACTTACTGAATGAGCAAGATTTGTTCGACCACTTAACCACAACCATGTCCCCTCCCGAAGAGGGAAACACTACCAGCATCACCGAGACTAAGAATCTTATAGACAAGCGTTTAACAAAGATCGTAGTGCGTGCTTCACTATGCTTAGCAGCATGTAGGACGATCTTATCTCGATTATTGAGCCTTCCATGGCTGTCGGTGCTTCTAATTGTTGGACTCGGCCCAATCACCTCTCATGATTGTCAGAGCATCCAAATGCCATACCCAGGCCAATCACTACTCATAACCTTCAGTACGGCCAATCGGTGGCCTGACCCTTTTATCTCTCGGCTCACACAAGCACACTATCAAATAAAACGATGGACATCAAGATAAAAAGTCACTTTGTGTATTGAAGGAATGTTACAATCATAGGCCAACAAGCCAAAAAGATGAAGCCATTCTTCATTCATCCAGGGGAAAACTTAAACTCCTCCATCTGGAGTTCTAGATATCTCGACTTGACCGCAGCAAGCACTTGGCTTCAGAAGCTTCGGTAGGCCTTCTCTGACACCCATATGCATGCTTATGAAATGCTTCTGATGCTCTATACTCGGCAATGGCATCATTAGAAGCAGCCTTCCATGCCTGCACCGCACTCCACCTGGACTCATCTAGCTCCCCCTTCAGAACCCTTAATTACCCGATTGAGGGCCTCTACGACTGAGCCCCAAGCCTTAGCCAACTCGGCCTCGTGCCCTTACTGGGCCACAACCAGCTTGGCCTCATGTTCTTCCCAAGCCATGGCCAACTCACCCTTGTGCTTCTCCTGTGCCTTAGCCAGCTTAGCCTCGGGCCCCTACCAGGTCACCGCCAACTCGACTTCGCACTCCTCCCAGATCTTGGCAAGCTCGGGCTTCAGTGCCTTGATTTCCTTCTCTGCCTCCAGCTCCACCTTTGCCTTGAAGGATTGGAGGGGAGCTTGGGTGCCATCAAGGGTGGATTCGAGCGAGCGTTGGGCGTAAACGAGGGTCTTCACTGTTACGTCAATCTGCCGTCGAAGGAAGATCTCAAGGAGCACGGATAGAGACAGACTTCACCTCTCGTCATGTTCAGCCAGAAATACGAGGTTGCCCACCACCTCTTTGATGTCGACGCCAGAGGCACCCCTTTCGGTTGAAGGTCCCAGTGTCTCCACTGCCCTCCACTCGGCCTGTTACTCTCGGACTTCAGAGACGTCCTCAGTGATGACCTTTTTCCCTTTCTGCTCCATTACAGATTCTAGGACTTTGGCTCGGGCCCTTAGTGACACCTCCGGGGTTAAGCGTACCCTGGACTTGTGGGTAGGCCTCCTCTGCCTCTTATGGGCAAGGACTGTGGCCCTAGTCTCTCTGACTACCTTGGCCAAAACCTCAGCTATCCTCGACTGCAACTTAGCCATACCTACTGCACAAAATAAATGATTTGGTAAAAGACATAGAGTGAAAGGTAAAGCTTGGGATATTCACCCATAGAAGTGCATCCTCAATGCTCGGCCGACAATGTTTGGATACCCAATTCGCATTCCGACTAGTGACATAGGAGCGTGTCCAACTCGAGGGACGTCCCGCACCTCAGAACTATGATTGTCACCTTCTCTGCCAGTGACAGAGGGACTTTCCCCTTCGGCGGATGACACTCCATCCAAATTATTAGAAACATCCACGTTGACCCATCTTTCCTCTCCACAAAGAAAAATTGACTCTTCGAGCCATAGATAGAACTCGGGGTCAGAGGTAAAAAGCTTCCTCCCTTTACGCATGTTTATTACAAACCAACTCCAGCGATGACTATTCATGCTAGGGGAGAAGAAATACATAAAGAGAGGCATATTCGGCTCCACTAACCTCTCCAAGCATAGAGACAAAAAGGCAAAACTCGAACGCCACAAGTTTGGCATGAACTATGAAGGGGCCTTGCCGTATGCTCTCAACAGGTCCGCTACCACAGGGGTGAACCTGAACCCTAAATTCCACCTTTAAGTACTCCTCGTACAAGATGAATGAGGAAGGACTAGATGAATGAGGAAGGACTAGGGGAATTCACCCTACTCCACAGACGCCAGAACCACAACTTGAACATTCATAGGGAAACCATAGACCGACACAAGGGCATCATTGTGCTCATGAGATAGCTTTGACTGAACTTCTTCGACGGACTGCTCTGCACCCAATTGGGGAACCTCAGAGCGCCCCCATCACTGCTTGACACGCCCGCCTCTCTAGCATGGGAACCCTATTCCGAAGCTTCTTCCCCTTCCCCTAGGCCTTTGAGGACCCTACCAAGAGAAGACATCTCAACCCTCTCTTTAGGTCCATCCCCATTCCTTGTGGACCTCGTTCACCTGGGACCCTCTCCTCGATTGCGGCATCTCCGACACTTATCTAGTCCTCTGGTGGAGATGTTCCTCCACCCCCTCCGTGGACAAAGTCTCCACTACTTCCTAAAGATGGCAGCCCATCACCCTCGTATTCTCACTGAAATAAGTAGCAGCAGAACCTGTAGACATCTCCTACTCTAGCAACTCCTTGGACCTCCTGAGCTTCTTGTTGGAACATACGACCTCAATTCTGGAACATGAACGGATGAGTCAAAAAGCCCCAAGATCTCCGGTATATAGCCAACACGTGGAGTCCCGATGCTTCAAGCACACAATCATTATGAAAGAGAATGCAAACATATTCGAATCCTTCAAAAATTGCACGGATGCCTCCCTACACATAACTGCTCTTGACTCGATCCACGTGTCGAGCATTGCACCAAGGGTTGAGGGGAAAGTGATGAGGGCTTACATTCTGCCCAATTGTTAATCATACGAGATTTGATTTGTGCTTCACTTCCCTGTGTCCACGACTCAAGTGGTAGGTAGCCTAGCGTCCGGCCTTGCCGATACCTTTCTCAATGTGTTCCTTGGCGCACGTTGTGTTGTCTCGTAGTGCCATATCATTCTGCATGACGTATTATCCGTGGCAATGGCCAATCACACTTCTAAGCGTAGGGAGAGGCATGGCCTCGCACCACGCTTGTTCGTCTATCATGGCCCTCGTTAAATGACCCTTCTGGCTCATGGTACCATCATGATAGGCCTCTGCAACTCCCTAGGGAGATCCCCCATCCTGACAAAGACGGTTCCCACTCCAACTTAAATCTTACTTGGTAACGAGAGTAGGATAGAATCAGATGTCGTATCTTGCGAGATATCATTTCTTTGATTTCCAAAGAATTGTAGGTCTCTGCACTCGTCCTAGTCTGCCTATGATCTCATCTTAGCCAATCCGACACGTGTTGGGATAGTAGCGACTTGATCGACATCAAGTCAGATGCCCCCAGGGCTTATAAAAGATACTATAGGATAACCCAACCAGGCATGCAAACTATTCTTCTCTCATTGAATACTTCTACTTTCCCTCCACCTTATCTAACTTGAGCGTCTGAGGGTTCTCCTAGGACACCTCACCTCCCTTCGAGAACTTCTTCCTTGTGAGTGTAGGCAAGCTCGACTCCACAGCTTGGTTCATCAATGGGAATGCCGCTTCACCCCCACCAAGCTCAGTTGCTCGGTCTCCTCTTACAAATATTAAGTGTTACACAATAGAAGGAATAAGTCTGACTTATCCTCTAAGTTCTATTTAGTATGTCTAAAAGAAATCAGGATATCCCATCTTACATGTATCTCCAATTGTGACTTAAATTTGGGGATTAGAGGGTCCGTTGATATCAGGGATACACTTGGATTATAGTTTGACGTATCCTCACTTTTGTAGTTAAATCTTGGGATAACTCAATCTTGCAATTTCATGGAATAGGTTGTCCCCATGCCATCACTTATTTTACCCTCATTCAACTATTTCGCTTATCAAACATGTGAACAACTTGGGGACAAGGATGGACACAGAAAGATTTATCCTTATCCCGACTAAAGTTAACCCAACACCAAATGAGACCTATGTGATTCAAATTAACCAGTACGTTTGGGCACAACAATAACCTGCGTGATTCATATAAAAGTCTAGATCCAAATGAATGTATCCAGACCCGATAAAACACTAACATTCAAACATCGGGTCTGCCTCTCATGGCATTTGCCGCTGAACTCTCTAGCGGGCTTAAGAAAGAACTTGTCCATCTTAGTAGTTTAATGCAGTAAACACATTAGCTTATTGCAGACCTAAATTCACAAACATTTAAATCATGATTTCATCTAATATAGTTTGAACATGTTTGTTAATGCGCAATTGGGCACACCGAAACTCAAATTAACGGATTTCAACAGATCGAACATCATATCCGGATCTATTTTGACGGTATCATTGGTGTCTATCTAACAGTAAGATAACGGTTCAACAGGTGTGGACCACTACAGGTGCTTCAGGAAGGCCCAAGCTTTTAGGAAAACCAAGTCACGACAACACGTTCATCAGTGTTTACAATGTTCTCGAGAGTTTACAGTGGAGGAATCCCCATAACAAACGAATCCCACCCATTCCACCGTCCATTCTTATAAAATATTATACTTTATGTATCGTACCAATACAATATTTGATGTCAAATCAAATAAGTTTAAAATAGAAGATCACGAGTGAATCGAACGGTAAAAGACGACGTCTTATATAGTAAGGAAATCTCGAGTTCGTCTCTCAGGAACTCCACAACAAAAAAATATTTTAAAATAATTTCTAAATGATTTTCCCATGACGCTCTATACGGGGCCACATTCTGCTTCTTGCCGAACGTGCGCACGGGAGATGGGGTGAGGTGGAAAAAGGATTCTTATTAGGAGCACAAACCAAAACCAAGTTCATCTTAAATGTGACAAGACATACCATGTTTCTCTTGTCAAAGGAACAAGAACATGTTCGAAGTTAAGAATGACTAAAAACAGCACGCCTATCAACTTCGATCAAACAGCCGAAACAGACTTATTAGGAGAGTGTAACTCCCGAGTATTTCGAGAGCCATCATTTTTCCCTTCCTTTCCCGAGTCCCCGAGAACATACACAAAATTCCTTTTTTAATTTTCCAGGATTTTTTGAATGCACAAAGCTTTGCAGATAATATCTACAGTCATCCAAAACAATATTGTTACCTATTTTACATAGAAAATGCCTTCATCTGTGTTATCTATGTCCCAGTTATCATCATCGTCATCTTCTTGGGAATTACTTGATGGGCCAGGTTGCCCCATATCCTGGTCTTCCCCATTTTTCTTATCGTTTTTTAACCTGTCCAAGATGGCAATCACCTGCAAAAAGAAATAACAGGTCACAAGTTCTTCCAGGAGGCGGAAGCAAAACCATTTGGTGCTTTTTCTGAAACACAGACTGGTTATTACTTTGAAGAAGCAGGAAAGGTTGATAAAGAAAATGCCTGTGGTGCTGACACAGGTGATCGTCTTATTCCCAGAGAATAAAACAGACGAGTTCGATCCTTTCATTTTCCTCAAATAAAAAGGGAGGCATAAATTTACTTTGAGGCCCTATAGGCGGATTTCTGGCCCAACTGCTGATTAGGGCTTAATGTACCCATTAACCATGAATCCTGGTATAAGCATAAGAAAAAGGTTCTAAGCACAGAAAGTGACTTTTTGGGGGAGGGGGTCAGTGACTTTCCTTTCGCAACTAGCTTATATCGGTCATATTTCAGGTATACATTCCCATAATTATCCAACATGAATGATTAAAATGCACCGTAACAGTTTGCATATGAAATATAGAATGGCCGGGGCGGGGTGTGGAAATGGAAGGAAAGAGCTTGCATACCCTGCTCCCTCTCTCCAGGGACTCATCCTCGATAAAGCGTATCTCAGGAGTCAGTCTCAATTTCATTCGCCTCCCCAGTTCACTGCGGACATATTTGGCTTTTGATTTCAGCCCTGCCATAGCTACCTCTCTACCTCTTTCATCTCCAAATATGGATACATATACCTTGACCACCTATTGTGAATAAAAAGAAAAGAATGAAGAATCTGTAACCTTACTTGTGCCTACATCAAGTTGCTTCATCCATGATTTCTATTTGCAGCAATAACATGAGCACTCTAATGAAGTTCAAAGCAGAGGCAAAAAAACAAGTCACGATCAAATATTGGAAGATCAGCCAGACAATAGACCAAGATCAGGTAACCCAATCATGACTTAGAAGCAGGATCTACTCATTTCTTAAAACAATCAGATGAAACAATCCTGAAAGGGTTAGATGGATGGTTTGCATTGTACCTTCGATTCCAACATTTTTGCACTAACCTTCTTCTCAAAGATGATTAAGAGATGAAATTTAGATACAAAGAAGGTAAGCGTGTCAGTGACACAAACATTAAATAGGTAGATAACAACCAAGAGAATGAAATTTTAGTTTGTACATTAGATTGAAGCACAAAAGCAACCAGATGACCTTGTGTGTCATTGTCACATCTCATTGAACATTGTTTTCTATGTATCAAAGAAAACTTTAATTAACACTGTTGATTTCAACTTCCTGGCAGAAGAAAGTTTAAATCCTTAGGCACATTATCACAAGCAGGGTACATTAGGAGCATAATAATATCTTTGAGAAGCACGTTCAAAGACCCAAACTACCAAATTAAGGGTCACATAATACACCAAACTACCGAAATAAGGGTCAAATAATATAAAACATATTAATATAAAAAATAAATGAATGACAACAAGAAAGGCGATGTGGCCTTGAAAAAAAAAAGGCAATGTGGACTTGAAAAGGAACAGGATGGTGAAATCGGTATACTTAGTTTGGAAGCAATGAAGAAAGATTGCCAGTGGTTGGAAAGCCAAATTGCTGCCAGATGGGGATGGACCCTGTCAATGACATTGCTATCCAATTTGGCTTCTTGTAACACGGTTATTTTCAGGGTTCCTAAGGAAAACGAGAGAAAAATTGAATCAACTAAAAGCTCCTCCTGTAAAGGTAAATGTCTTGGAAATTGAGATAAGGCCTGCTACAAAAAGGAGTAAGGAAAGATAGGCTGCATAAAATTGCAACTAACTAGGCCTTTCTCTGGTATGGCTGTCAAGATTGGGCTACAAGGAAGATGCATTGTGGGTTAGTATTTTCCAAGAAAATACTATAAAAAATTGCAGCAGATGATGTTCAATCCTTGCCACTCCAGCCATTCTGTCTTCTGGTTGGAGGAACACTCTCAGGCACATGGAGTTCATCTATCTGTCCACTACTTTTCAAGGTTGTTGGCCACAACATTAGGTTTTAGGAAGACCCATGGCGTTCTATCCACCATTCTCCACCCTTTTTGGGAGCATCTACACTCTTCTGAAGATAAAGGAAGGTTATCCGTCAGCTTTCTCTTAGTAGAGACTGGGATAGGATATGGGACCTGCAATTTAGAAGCAAGTTTTCCTGATCCGATATGCTAGGAATACGTCAATTTACTGAAACATATCAAGAATTCGGATGCCTGGGTTGAAGGTGAGGGGAAAATAAAGGCTCTGGACATGGAAACCTACAGGCTTCTTCCCTGTCATATCCTTTTGTAGTGTAATTGAAGAGAGGCTGCAAGGCCTGGTGAAAAGAGTTCAGAACACCTTCATCAGCTAACATCCTAGTGGTGACCATCCTGCCCTATAACAGAGGAAAAAAATGGTGGCAGTATGTTGCCTCCTGCAGTTCTGTCATCTATTTGGCAGGAGGGCAATAACAGAAGACTAGGACAGATTCCTCACTCCTATTCTGTACCATAGGGAAACTGCCAGCTTGTGGAAGGTTGGGTCTCTGCAGTAGGAATTGGCAACACTCATAATTCCGTGATAATAAAAAAATATTTGTAAGTGGCTGCACCTGATTGCATAATGAGATGTGCTATTTCTAATTCTTCATTTTTAGCATCTTGCTAGATTCTGATGTCCTGTGCACTTGGGGACTTCAGCCCTTTCTTTATTTTTTTGTCATCTCTTTAGTCTTATACTGAAATTTGCTTTGCCACTTTGCAGGCAAAAAAAGTACTAGGGAAGATCTATTGCATCTTAGCTCAGAACAGACAGATAAAACATTTGAATGAACTAACATCAAGTCATGCACATGTTCAGTTGAAGTCTGTGCATCACCATTGTCGCCTTTATTCTTTTCTTTCTTTTGTTTAAATGACTAGGGGACAAACATATACTACCAACCTGGCATTCCATGGGCACGTCCTGGCCAAACCAAACCTCATGGCCAACCCCATCAATAAGATAAAAGGAAGAAAAATTTTGCCCCAAGTCACAGTTTACAAAGATCAAGAAAGAACCTAAAATACAATTACTGAGAAGAGATGTTGGCATGCCATAGAAAACAGGCCCAAAACAGTAAGAATAGTGCGAGGTGTCGAGCGTTGACACCCTCGGACAAAACCAGAAGCTTGGACAACAGGTGTTCACACTGCGGAGTAGAAAATGAAGAAATAAGGTGAGAAACAGAAGATATTAAAGAGGGTATTGACATCTTGGGCACTCATGTAGACACCACCTTTTCAAGTGTTGACACCAGCATTTCTAGATGTGATCCCATTGGTTCGGAAGCTAGCTGCTGGTGTACAAAAAAACATCCTGCCTACAAATGGCTATACTTCATAGGACAATAAATACAAAGATTTCTCATAGTTAAACTTATCCTTTGCAATGAAGAAAGAACCTAAAATGTGCGTGAAGAGGGGTTCAGGCCCCTTTCGGACCAGTAGGTCTAGAAAGCCCAACTGGGGCACCCTCAGATGGCTCCGATTGGTGTTAAGTTCATGACCAGGTACCGACCCACCTACTTTCCCAAGGACTGTGCTCAGGTGCACTGGTTGGGAGGAATTCTCTCAGAACTTCCCAGATGATTCATGTAGTGTGACTTAGCTATGTCATCAAAGATGATCACCTTGCTCACCTAGGCAATGGAGTCAGGCAAGGTGAGACAAAAATGCCTTGCCTCATGTTCGCCTCACTCACCTGGGTGCTCACCTATATTATCTACACCAAATGATTGTATTGTGTTTTCTTATTCTAACTGATTCCAAAGTGGGTTAATGTGTCTTTCAGAAATGTCTAATGCCCTTTTTTTCTCTTACATGATTCCACATCTTTCTTATTCTTGATGATTCCTAACACCATCCACTACTTACACGAGTGTTTTATACAAACTGGCCTTCATATCTGAGTATTTTTTGATTTTATATTTTTAATAAATGTCATCTCAAATGCCTAGGCAAAGGTGAACCATTGATCACCTCAGTCACCTCATGCCTCTGACTGCATGGTGACTCGGTGGACACTAGTTCTTGGAGAACAGGGCACCGACAATTCAAGTGACCACTATAACAGTCTAAAAGATTAGAGGTCATTACTCCCAAGATAATGCACAAATGTGGCATGATGCCATGTCAGGCCATTAGCATGCCCCATGAAGGGTTTATAAGTGGGTCATTGACGCCCATGATCCTACAAAGGCCAAGAATTAAGGAAAGTATGCCATTAATGGCGAAGTGTGAAACCACCTAATAATGGAGAACCCCTCCATCTACAATGGGAAGCCATAAAAGGAAGGAAAGACCTCATGAATGAGTTATGCACACACTGAGCAACTCAAACCCTTAGTGTTTTCACTTGTCATCAACAAAGCCTTGGGAATTTGAACTGCAATTTGTTTTTCTCTTCCTTGAATAATTGTATTATCTTTTTCTTCATTATAATAGCTCTTGTGAAGGGTTGTAAGAGCTAAGTGCTTAGCTCTTGCATGCCGCACAGGCATGATTCAAACAACCGGCTGGTTTGGACCGGAACTGGCCAGCTGGTCTGGTTCTAGTGGCCAGTTTTTTGTTTGAACTGGCTGGTTTTGGCTAGATCAGGCCTGGGAACCAGAAGTGGTGCCGGAACTGGTGCAGGCCGGTCTAGTTCCTAAAACCGGTTTTTCAAACCTTGCATACAAGTATTCAGAGGTAAATACTCAGAGGTTATTCACGAGCTAACACCATATCAACTCAACCAAAGGTTGTGAATTACATTCATTTCCGGTGAAGGAAAATTGTCAAGAAGTCACTGGCAAATAGACCTGGGGGTTGGACAAATCACTACAAGTCCTTGTGCTTTGTGTGGTTTGTTATGCTGTTATTCTCATCTACTCCTCTCTCTCCATATTTCAGCAATTAATTGGGTTATTTTTGTTTCTAATTTTGGAAATCCAATCCATTCCTCTCAACTCCCCCACCCCCCAAATTTCTATAGCTCGTGCCTAACATAAAATTGTCATTTACATTACATTCATCTTGTTTCTATGTTTCTCATTTATACTATAATTTCTAATTGGTTTAGCATCCAAGATTTTTTTGTTCTATTCATCTACATCTTTTATTACACAGTGCACACAAAATGTTTTAGCCAACTGCCAATCGAGGTTTATAAACATAGTATCATGTATTACTTTGAGATTAGAAGGGACCTCGGGTTTATAAACATAGCCAATGGCTGTTAATTCCTTACAATCCAAAAAAGGTCATTTTTCTCAGTACTTTCGTTTAACATTTTCGTCCACCATCTAACCTTCAACTAAGGTCCCAATCTCCTCAACCTGATCAGTTTCCTCCTCCCTTGGCGTGGTTTGGGCAGCAAGCTACTCGCCCCAGGGGACCATGGGTTTCTGGTTGCAAAGTGATCTTGAGAACATTCACGAAATTAGAGTACTCAGTGCGGATAGCTTGCCACAGGGCTACCACCACAAAAAGGGGACAACGGATAGAAGCGAGCGACGATACCTGGAGGTCCCCAGAGACCTCGACGTCGCTGATGGTGGTGAGAGAGGAGAGGTACCGGTCGGCGCCGAGGGAGGCCTCGGGGAGCACGGCGTACTGGAGCACCTTATCCGTCAGCAGCATGTCGGACAGCTCCCTCCTGATCTGCTTCGCCACCATCTTCACCCTGCGGGGGTTCGCCATGCACGTCGTGCTCGCCGTTCTTCGCCTAGCATCGCCGCCGCCGACGGCGGTCAGCACCATGGGCAGGACGTGGGGTAGGAAACGGTGGTGGCCGCCGGCCAGGGCGCGGCAGGAGGAGGGGAGAAGAGGGGACGCCGTCGAGGGCGAGGCCCGGAATGGTGACGGCGAGGGCGGCGGCGACCGCAAGGCTTGGCAAGGAGGACTCATTTGGTTTGCCTCCTCCCCCTTGCTGGTGCAGAAGAACGGTTTCTATGGCGGTTGTTCGGCTTTGGTTGCCGGCGGCGGTGAGTTTGGGGATTGGAAGACGGTAAACGGTCGATTTGGAATCGGTTCGGGCTTGGGATCAGCCGCGGGAGTTGGGCCGGACTGGTCCGAAATCCAAATGGCTACGGGTCACCAGACCGGTGGGTTGGGCGGCCCAAGAAGTCAGAAAAAATCAATTAACCAAACTATATGAAATGTGTGTTATTCGATTAATTCGCAAAAAAATCAATTAACTTGTAGTGTTATTCGATTAACGTATAATTAAATTATCTGGTTAATCGAATAACATAACATAACATATATTTCAGTTTTTTTTTAAAAAATGAGTTATTCGATTAACTCATCACATCTTCGATTATATAGGGACTATATTCGATCACCTCATTAGATCTATTCGATTAACTCATTATAAATATTCGACTTAAACACTACTTGAAGTTGAATGATACTTGATTTAACTTTTTCTTATATTCGATTAACTCTTTTATATCTACGATTAACCCAGTTCTGCATATTCGATTAAATAATTAAACAAGTCTTCAATTACTTGAATTGAAATCGATTATGTCATTTCACGATCGAGAGACGAATATAATCTTCTCCATCATAGTATATTTGGATATCATAAACTGTTGTTGTTCAAATGCCAAAGAGCATTTATTGTGTGCAACTTTTTCTACTCCATGCAATATGTTCTAATATGTATCTTCGAGAATTCAAAATCTACCTACTCTATGCAAACTCATTGCTCAAAAGATTAGTAGCTTGTTTTTCATGACTTTGCAGCACGTAAAGCTGAAATATAGATTGCCATACTTGCATATTCACATGGGGAACATATGAAGATGGAGGTATCAAACCCTAGAAGTACAATCAATTGAGACAGAAGAAGAAGATGCTATGCTACGGTGCAATATCACTGGACAAAGAGTAGTCTCATGAAAGTGAATGATAAACTCAAGGTGATTCTACCGTCACAGTGGACAACTCACTTTGTCTAATTAATAGGAGGATTTTTGGAAGAAACAATATTTACAACAGTCTCGATCGAGCTCCATAAAGTATATATATATATGAAGATTGACTTCGTACTCTATTTTCTTTTTAAAATGTTTTTTTACATACCTCGTGTATCATTCGGATCATGAAAAGTCTCACTTGTTTCAGATGTGTTTTTCCAATAATAATCTTTTAGTCGACATAAGTATGTAACTTTTATTGTTAAAAATCATAGTGAAGAAAAACGAGGTAAGTTTAGAATGGTTATTAATTATAAACGTTCGAATGATAATACTAAAGATGATAGTTATCAAATCCCTAATAAAGAAGTAATTTTCTAAAGAATACAACATGGTAGGATCTTTAGTAAGTTTGATTGTAAAAGTGATTTTTGACAAATTAAAATGGCCGAAGAAAACATAGATTGGATAGTCTTTACAACACCTTTAGGACATTATGAATGATTAGTTTTATCTTTCGGATTAAAAAATGCCCCAACTATATTCTAAAAAAAAATAGATAAAATATTTAATGATCGTAGAAACTTCTGTTGTATCTATATAGATGATATTTTGATTTTTTCTACTACCTTAGAAGAACATAGAAAATAGGTCTTCTATAAAACCAACTCTGTCACAAGTCGTAGACATAGAAACTATGTCGGTAGAACCCAAACCAATTAAACTTGAAAAGTTAGACTTATCACAACATGTAGATATAAAAAGTGAGTCTGTAGAAATAGAACAAAATAAGTACGTAGATTCAGAATCATCACAACTGTTGGACATAGACAATAGATTTGTAGAAATACCCATAGAGCCTGTAAGTTCAACTATAACGGACTCAATATCAAATAAACCTGGAGACTCAAACCGTCAACCCTCATAAACTCTGTAATTCCAACAGAGCCAATAAAAATCATAGAAACAAAATATTTGCATGATAGGTCGATCACAAATGAAATAAGAACAAAAGATTTGCATGATAGGTCAATCACAAATGAAATACAAACAGAATTAGTTAGTCCAATAGATTACCTACAAGATAGAAATAATAATAGTTGATCAAACAGATATTTTAGAAATAGAAAAAACAAATCAAAGATATTTAACAGACTAATCTCTAGATCTTGATATTCTTTGTCTATTTTGTAAGTCTATTACCTGTGTTAAACACTAGAGAGAAAAACACTCATTCTGATCATCTCTAGATCTTGATATTCTTTGTCTATTTTGTAAGTCTATTACCTGTGTTAAACACTAGAGAGAAAAACACTCATTCTGATCAAAGAGAGTGAGTGCATTCAAAAATTGCTTTCATGGCTTCTTAACACCATCTCCATCATTCTTTGATCTCTTCTGGCGCTCACATTCAAAGCTTAAAGTTATTGCACATTCAAGATGATCGAACTTGCCTACTCTTTAACTCTTTTTATCTTGAATAGCTTGTTGTGCGTTTCTGTTTCGCATTCACTGTACACTCTCCGCCTTGAAGAGGCATTCCTATGTAAACGTTCATTATTATTTTCTATGATCTCCTGCGGGAAGAAGAGGGATGAGGTATCTGGTTTCCTTCCTAAAAGGGAAGAAGTCCTATTATTGTGAATAAGAAGATAACCGACTGGAGGTTGACACCTAGTGTTGCCCTCTGTTGGAGGAAGACCAGCTTGTATCTAGTGCATAAGTGGCCCAACAGTGGAAATCTCAAGTGCAGTTGCCTGGATGACTGAACATGGTGATAGAAAATAGTATTTCACGGGTAGAATTTTTCTACTAGATCTAAGCACAGAAATTAAAGGGAATCAAGATCAAGATGAGCAAACACGGGTCGAAGCGCGTAGTCGCTTTCTTTAGAGTCGTTCCGCCCCTACTCCGGTACAGATAGGCTTCGCGACGGAACTTCTCCCAAGATACGACGACCCAAAATCGGTGGCGACGCGAATGTGCACTCCAACTCGCGTTGCCGGGGGCGAACACCACAGTGACCAACGGCTCTTGCAAGAGGAAGAAGACGATGAGAGAGAGGAGTTCGTGAGAGATAGCTTTCGGATTAGAGAGAACCGAAAACCGTACCTCTCACAGAAAAAGACCCTCTTCAAATACCCTCTCAGAAGCGACCCTTGACCGAGTCACACACAACCGCCCAAATGGGGGAATCCAAAGAGACGCGGAGAGAATCCAAGAGACACTTAGTCAAACGGTCAAAAATAAAATAAAATAAAAATAAAATAATCCTTTGAGAATCACACGCACGCACAACACGGCCAAAGAGCCCACTAGTCCAAACGGGTCAACCTCCATAGTCTCCTCAAAGATATACACAATAAAGACACAAGTCCCAACTAAAAACAAATGGAAATTTTTTCCATTTTCCAATGTGGGACTATTCAATACAAAGAGAGACTCAAACCTTTTAAAATTTAAACACAGATCCCAACATTCCCCCACCAAGAAAAAATTTTAAAAGTTTGAGATACAGATTTACAAGAGTCTGAGATGACACGCATAAGTGAAGGTGTCTTCCGACTTGAACTTTCACATAGTGATGTACTTCCCCTCCTCCACATATCTAAGTGAAGTATGTCTTGAACTTAAACCCTTATAAAGAAGGTTTCATACAGCACACGTATCATTAGTCAATAGTGGTGTTCTCACGGGGTAGCACTTTCTGGCCATGTGCTATGTATCTTGTTTCACGAGCGCTCTAGGGATTAGCCCAAAAGATCCCATAGGTTGCGGCCACACAATCACACTCACATAGGTGAGTCCTCCAAGGTGCACTGAAACGTATCTACACCTCGCCACGTAGGCCTTTGGACTCATTAAGAGTTGTAACTCATCCTTTACCGTTCCAGAATAAGCACTTCATCATAGGGGTGGATATTGAGACACCAGTCTCCAACAAGTGCTCTCTAGTCTACACCCATTCAACTAGTTTTCACATTGAACCTGTGTTATGGGATCTCCAAACATCAGGTTGGATCACTATTGATGGTGTTTAAAATGGGCTTAAGTCTATCCCCCTTGATGATTATTCAACCAAATTTCTATTCAATCCCTTGGTTAGAGGATCAGCAAGGTTCTTTACTGATTTCACACAGTCTAAAGAGACTATTCCTTTATTCAAGTACTCTCTCACAAAATTTAATTTTAATCTTATATGAGTACTCAATTTATCATTTATTTTCTCACTTTTAGCCTTAACTATTGCAGCTTGGCTATCACAGTGAATAGAGATAGCAGAAATTGACTTACTCAGCAATGGAAGCTCAACCATAAGGTTCTTCAGCCATTCTGCTTCTCTACCAGTCACTTTTGCTGTCACTAACTCAGCCTCCATGGTAGACCGAGCTAATATAGTTTATTTGGTAGATTTCCAGGCAACTGCCCCACCACCCATCATAAACACAAAGCCAGTGGTACCCTTCCCTTGGGCTTTTCCAGTCACCCAACTGGCATCACAATATCCTTCCATTACAGGAGGATATCTTCCATAGTGCAGTGCATGAAATAAGGTACCTTTTAAGTATCTGCAAATTCTTTCAAGTGCATGCCAATGAATTTTGTTAGGATAATGTGTATATCTACTAAGTCTATTCACAGCAAAAGAGATGTCAGATCTGCAATTTGAAAAATACATTAAACTACCAATTAACTGTGAATTTCTAAGTTGTTCAACACATTCACCATGGTGTTTTTTGAGTATGACACTAGGATCAAAAGGAGTACTCACAGGTTTACAGTCATATAAACCAAACCTTCTCAACACCTTCTCAACATAATGAGATTGTGATATGGAATAGCCCTCATGTGACTTTAGAAGCCTAAGCCCCAATATCACCTCTGCCTCTCTCAGATCTTTCATGTCAAACTTTCCACTCAGAAACTGTTTGATTTCATTTATCAACATCAAGTCATTGCTTAATATCAAGATATCATCAACATAAAGACACAAAACAATGCAAGTACTATCAAACACTTTAATGTACATGTATTTATCAGATTCACACATAGAAAAACCATTAAAACAGATGACTTCGTCAAATTTGTGATGCCATTGCTTAGGGGCTTGTTTAAGTCCATATAAGGACTTCACCAACTTGCATACTTTATGCTCTTTGCCGGAAACTATAAATCCCTCTGGCTGATCCATATAGACCTCTTCATCAAGTTCACCATTCAGGAATGCAGTTTTCACATCCATCTGGTGAACCTTTAGATCATATATAGAGGCCAGTGCAACTAGCACTCGAATTGTAGTCATCCTAGCCACAGGAGAATAGGTATCAAATAAATTTATTCCCTCTTTCTGTCAGAAGCCCTTAGTAACCAATCTAGCCTTATATTTATCAATGGAGCCATATGGTTTCAATTTCTTTTTGAAGATCCATTTACAACCAATTGTTTTAGCACCAGGTGGAAGATCCACCAGTTCCCAAGTGTGGTTACTTCTAATTGATTCTATTTCTCGATTAACAGCTTCCTTCCAGAATGAAGAATCACTAGACGACATAGCATCTTTAAAGGGGTTAAAGGATCATCCTCTACTAGGTATGAAATGAAGTCATCCCCAAATGATTTTTCTATTCTAGTTCTTTTACTCCTTCTAGGTTCTATGTCTATATGATCATGCTGAACAGGACTAGAAGTTCTGCATGAAGGAATAAAAGACGAATCTACACGTACAATATCCTTAGTCTATATATCCTCATAAAAGATTGCAGCATCAAATTCACAAATAGTATTTGCAAAAATATCAGAAATATCAGATTTAGTGATGAGAAATCTATAAGCAGAACTATTTTCGGCATAACAAATAAAAACACCATCTACCGTCTTAGAACCAATTTTTCTCTTCTTATTCTCTGGAATTTTTATTTTGGCTAAACAGTCCCAAACCCTCAACAATTTATAATTTAGTTTTCTTTTAAACCATATTTCAAAAGGTGATTTGTCTTTTGCCTTGTGAGGAACATAGTTAAGAACATGACATGCAGAGAGCAGAGCTTCTCCCCACATATTCTCAGGTAATCCTGAGCTACATAACATAGAATTCACCATATCCATCAATGTCCTATTTTTCCTCTCAGCCACTCCATTTGATTCAGTTGAATATGGAGCTGTCAACTCATTGATGATTTTATTTTTGACACAAAAATCATTCATGGCATTAGACACGTATTCACCACCCCTATCAGATCTCAATCTTTTAAGTAATTTTTTAGTTTATTTTTCAGACAAGGACTTAAAAGTCATAAAATTTTCCAGAGTCTCATCCTTAGTTCTAAGCAGATACAGAATACAAAATTTAGAAGCATCATCAATAAATATAATAAAATACCTTTTTCCACCTCTAGTTAAGGAACATGTCCCTTCACAAATATCAGAGTGTATCAACTCTAATATAGAAGTGTTCCGATCAATGGACTTAAAAGGCTTACCAGGTTGTTTAGCTTGCACACATATTTGACATTTATCAGCATGCTTCACATCAAACTTGGGAATTAAATCTAAATGCATCATTCTTTTGATTGTATTAAAATTAACGTGACCAAGTCTAGCATGCCACAAATCACTAATTTCAACATGAAAACTGACAGAAGAATCAGACTCATTTAACGAAGCACTGTTTGAAACATTAAGTACAAATAAACCATTACATAAATATCTTTTTCCTACAAAGTTTCCATGCCTAGTGGTTACAACTTTATTAGACTTAAACACAAGTTCATAGTCTTGCTGCACTAACAAAGACCCACTAACAAGATTCCTCCTGACATCTGGCACATGCTGCACTTTGTAGAGGCTTAATGTCTTCCCCGAAGTAAGCTTCAGGTCAACACGTCCTTCACCATCTACTCTAGCTGCAGTGGAGTTGCCCATTGTCACGCTCCTGCCTTCAAGGCCCTGATAAGAAGAGAACAAAGCTCTATCTGAGCAGACATGGACATTTGCTCCCGTATCTACTAACCAATATGTTGGTAGACATGCCACATGAATTTCAGGATTAAAGGAAATAAACCTTTTATCAGATGTGGTGCCAACAGTCAACACATTGACCTGTTGATCAGTACCAGCAGACTTCTTTCCTTTGTAGGGTTTATTGTTTCTGCCTTTTCTTTCAAAGCATCGATAGGCTTTATGACCCGGCCTTCCACACACATAACAAGTAATCTTTTCTGATTCCTTCTTGATCTTTTTCTTCCCTTTGATGTCATTGGATTTTTTTGAAAGATTTATTGAAGGAATGAGAAGTATGTTTTTCAATCAAATTGGCTTTAGATTGGAATTCAGGTTCAGGTGGAGGATTCCTGTCCCTATTTCTCTCTTCAACCTGAATAGCAGAGATCAACTATTCAACAGTCATCTCACCACGTTTGTGTTGAAGAGATAGAGAAAAATCATTCCAAGAAGGTGGTAGTTTTGTTATCAGAGCACAGACCTAGAATTTCTCATCAATAGACATTCCACACCTTTGAATGTCCAAAACAAGGGACTGGATCTCATGGGCTTGATCAACAATAGATGCGCTATCTTTCATCTTGTAGTCAAAATAATTGGCTACCATAATTTTATCTAGACCAACATCCTCGGAGCCATACTTTTTCTCTAAGGCCAACCACAGGTCTCTGGCGGATTTAGCAGTGCAATAGATATCATAGAGTTTATCGGAAAGGCACGAAAGGATGCTACCAGTACACAGGTAATCTCTCTCCTTAAACTTGGCTACATCTACCGACCTAGCGGGTTTATTTTCATCATCCGCAGGGGGGTCAGATTCAATGACGGAGAACAGAGCCAAAGAGGTCAACCAATATCGCATTTTTTGTTGCCAACGTTTAAAAAATGGGTCAGTAAATTTATCAGGGCGAGCAACAATCTCTGGTGCCATTCGATCTAATAGAACAGAACGACTCTAAACTGATAGAAAATAGTATTTAACGGGTAGAGTTTTTCTACTAGATCTAAGCACAGAAATCAAAGGGAATCAAGATCAAGATGTACAAACACAGGTCGAAGCGCGTAGTCGCTTTCTTTAGAGTCGTTCCGCCCCTACTCCGGTGCAGATAGGCTTCGCGATGGAACTTCTCCCAAGATACGACGACCCAAAACCGGTGGCGACGCGAAGGTGCACTCCAACTCGCGTTGCCGGGAGCAAACACCACAGTGACCGACGGCTCTTGCAAGAGGAAGAAGACGATGAGAGAGAGGAGTTCGTGAGAGATAGCTTTCGGGTTAGAGAGAACCAAAAACCTACCTCTCACAGAAAAAGACCATCTTCAAATACCCTCTCGGAAGCGACCCTTGACCGAGTCACACACAACCGCCCAAAGAGGGGAATCCGAAGAGACGCGGAGAGAATCCAAGAGACGCTTAGTCAAACGGTCAAAAATAAAATAAAAGAAAATGAAAATGATCCATTGAGAATCACACGCACGCACAACACGACCAAAGAGCCCAACTAGTCCAAATAAGCCAACCTCCATAGTCTCCTCAAAAGTATACACAATAAAGACACAAATCCCAACTAAAAATAAATGAAAACTTTTTCTATTTTTCAATGTGGGACTATTCAATACGAAGAGAGACTCAAACCTTTTAAAATTTAAACAGAGATTCCAATACATGGATTCTAGTATTAGGCCAAGAACCGAACTAGGATAAGAATCTTTGTCTCTCCGGGGGCGTGTTTGTGCTCCATTTCTTGTCATCTCCTCCTCATTATTTACTGCTACATTTAACTTATTCGCGATAGTTAGCTAGTATTCATCTAATTCATTAATGACCCCCCTCCAGGTTAGCCATAGCTTGGGCAACAATGGAGCCCCCATTTGCGTGTTTCTTGCCCACCTTTGCTTTATGTTTGGGAAATGGAGTCTTAATGGCTGTTTTGAATCTCTGCATCATGAGCTTTAACATCCACCTCTTTATTGTCACACTAGCTCTTTAGGTTAGCATGGTTTGCAGAGGAAGAGTGGAGTTCCTCAAACATCTCTTGTCCACTCTCGGTCTTCATAGCAAGGGGGCAGTTTAGATGACGTCGGAGGTAGGTTAAGTGCACAGCTGACCCATGGGCTCCTATTAGCCAGCCTCTCTCCCATTCTATACCAATAAAACCCCAAGAATACAGCCATGCCCTAGCTTCTGTGGTCATTGAAGCTGGCCTTTTGATTATAGAAACCCAAATAGGAATGAGAAGATCCCACCAATAAATGTGACATGAATTGTATGTTTTCTTTTTATTTTCTAGTTGTTGCCATTTCATTAACCAAAGATCACACATTTTATTCCTCAGTTTTATGACTACTTGCTCTTGCTAAATAATGCAAGGGATGGGAAAGTTGCCTAAGCTTGGCTAAATTCTCAGCCAGGTATCGCTAAAGGGAGCATGTAGGGTGATAAACGTAATCCGAACATGGACTACGTACAGAGGGTTGTGGACTTGAAAGCCCCTCTCGTCTATGCTTAATAGATGACATCTAAGGCATATGCATTCTTCAGACAGCTAGGGTCCATTTGATTGTGCGTAAACACAATCAGCTGAGGAAAATGTTCCAATGAATAAATTGTAAGGGGAAAATATTTTAAAACTAATTTTCATTTGTTTCTTTTTTTTTCTGAAAATTGTATCAACCTCAAGTTTTAAGGATTAAAGTATAAAAATAATACTAAAAAGGCTATTATAGCATTAAAAGTTATGTACACAGGAATATATTAACATCATGGTTCCCCATTACAACAATTGGGCTAGAGCAATTTCCTCTCGGGCCCATGTCTGCCTGTGTGTCCTAAGCTGGTACCTCAGTTAACATGCCGACTTGCCTTTCTTGGGGTGGTCGTGGGTTTGATTCCAACCCACCTAGTGCGAGGGAGCAGAAATCCAACCTCCCTCCACCTTGGCGAGAGGGTTTAGGGTTGGGGGGGGGGGGGGAGAGAGAGAGAGAGAGACTGTGGGGGCGAAGAACCTTGACATCACCGGCAAGTGGACCTCTCCTCTACAACACGGGGCAGTGCAGGTGTGAGAAGAGAGGGAGGGAGGAACATAACAAGAGGGGTTTAGGTGTCATCGGACACTTCATCTTTGAGAAGTTAGCAAATTAATAGCAACATATACAAAGTTGAGAGGGACTTGAATGGGTGGTGGCGGGAAGTTCCTTAATTAACCCCCCCCCCCCCCCCCTCACTCGCGATAGAAGCCTCCATTCTGTTCACATAGATGCCCCAATTTTGAATTCTGGGAATTCAATAGGCCAAAATTTTCATTCTACTACTGTCTCGAAGGTAATTAAATAACTATTATTCTCGAGAGATGTGAGTCTGAGATTTAATAGTCATGTTATCTTCCCCGTCACTATTTTATAAGATCACTAGTGCATCGAATGGTAATGTACTTTATCTTATAATTAATAGGAAGGTTTTGAGTTCAACTCTTGCGAGAGACTTTTTAAAATCACATTTAATCCTTAAAAGATATGAGTACGAAGTTTGCTAGCTTTGTTAGGTTCTCCGTCACACACAAAAAATAAAAGAACTCTTATTACTAGAGTTTTCTCGTGAACTTGTGCATGTAGTGCCATTTAACCCCTAGCAAAAGGACTTGGTCAGATCAATAAAAGCGGGATTTGCCGTGCCAAACCTTTGAGCCCCTCTTTGATACGGAGTTAGGTTAGAGGTGGGTTAACTCAACTTGATTAAAGTAGTCTGGAGTTAACCTATTTTTAGTTTGATAAGAGGGTAGATAATCTGGTAGTAAAGAGGTGGGTTAATCTACTTTTAATCTAGTGTGATTTGATAAGTAGTAGGTTAACATGGTAATGATGACAAATAAATTATTATATTTATATATCTTTTTAAAAATTTAAAAATTTTAAAAATATAAAAAAATTAAAAAGATTATTCTCACGATCCTCGAAAAACGCACAACGCGTCTATAACGTCTTGGAGCTGGAAAATACAGCAGTTCGTCCTACACGGGATTCCGTATGCTAATCAGTCAAAAACTCGAGTAAATCGTAAAACGCAATCCGGAGTCCACGAAAGCGATCCGAAACTCACGGATCATGATTAGAAAAATATCTAAAAAATATGGAACGTCACATTCTATATGATAAATATATTTTTATAATTATAAAATTTTTAATAAAAATATATATATAAATATTTTAAGATTTTAAAAATATAAAAAATAAAAAAAACATCCCCACGATCTTCGGAAAACGCACAACGCGCCTATAATGTCATAGAGCTGGAAAACATAACGGTTCGTCCGACACGGGGTTCCGCAGGGTAATCAGTCAAAAATTCGAGTAAACCGTAAAACGCACTCTCGAGCCCACGAAAGCGATCTGAAACTCACGGATCCTGATCTGAAAAATATCTGAAAAACCTGGGACATCACACTCTATATGATAAATATATATTTATAATTATAATTTTTTAATAAAATTATATATAGAAATATTTTAAGATTTTAAAAATCTAAAAATAATAAAAAAATCAAAAAAAATATCCTCATGATCCTCAGAAAACACATAACGCGTCTATAACGTCCTGGAGTTGGAAAACACAGCGGTTCGTCCTACACGGGATTCCGCAGGTTAATCAGCCAAAAATCTGAATAAACCGTAAAATACACTCTGGAGCCCATGAAAGCGATCCGAAACCCACGGATTTTGATCTGAAAAATATCTAAAAAATCCAGAACGTCACATTCTATATGATAAATATATTTTTATAATTATAAAATTTTTAATAAAAATATTTTTAATATTACTAACTAAAAATTTAACAATGATAAAAGTTAGGGTTAATTACCCCTATACCCTTGAAAAATTATACAATTACCCCTATACCCCTACTTTTATTGTATTTACCGTAATACCCCTGAAATCCTTAAAAAATAACCATTGTGCCCCTCCACAGGGGTATAGGGGTAATTTTCTATTTTAAGGATTCTTAAGGATAGGGGCACAATGACTATTTTTTAAGGATTTCAGGGGTATTAGGGTAAATACAATAAAGGTAGGGGTATAGGGGTAATTGCACAATTTTTCAAGGGTATAGGGGTAATTAACTTTAAAAAATATTAAACACACATTTTTTAGATTAAGAGAGAGAGAGAGATATCATTAATTATAGTAGAGAGAGAGAGAAGTGTAGTATTAATTAGGAGAGAGAGATGAGAAAGATATATTATTAATTAATGGAGAGAGAGAGAGAATAACATGGGTTAACCCACCTAAGGGGGTGGGTTTTGAAACCTAGGAATAATCCGTGATGAACCTGTTTTTAAACATAGTTAACTATAACTCTCAATCAAAATATAAAAAGAATTATTCTTGAGAAAAAATCTGGAACGTCACATTCTATATGATAAATATATTTTTATAATTATAAAATTTTTAATAAAAATATATATATAAATATTTTAAGATTTTAAAAATCTAAAAAATATAAAAAATGAAAAAAATCATCCCCACGATACTCGAAAAATGCACAACGCGCCTATAATGTCCTGGAGCTGGAAAATATAACGGTTCGTCCGACACGGGGTTCTGCAGGGTAATCAGCTAAAAATCCGAGTAAACTGTAAAACGCACTCTGGAGCCCACGAAAGCGATCTGAAACTCACGGATCCTAATCTGAAAAATTTCTAAAAAATCTAGGACATCACACTCTATATGATAAATATATATTTATAATTATAATTTTTTAATAAAATTATATATAGAAATATTTTGAGATTTTAAAAATCTAAAAATAATAAAAAAAATCAAAAAAATTATCCTCATGATCCTCGGAAAACACGTAACGCGCCTTAACGTCATGGAGTCAGAAAACACAGCGGTTCGTCCTACACAGGATTTCGCAGGTTAATCAGCCAAAAATCCGAGTAAACCGTAAAACGCACTCCGGAGCCTATGAAAGCGATCCAAAACCCACGGATTTTGATCTAAAAAATATCTAAAAAATGCAGAACGTCACATTCTATATGATAAATATATTTTTATAATTATAAATTTTTTAATAAAAATATTTTTAATATTACTAACTAAAAATTTAACAATGATAAAAGTTATTAAACACAAACTTTCGAGATTAAGAGAGAGAGAGAAGATATCATTAATTATAGTAGAGAGAGAGAAGTGTAGCATTAATTAGGAGAGAGAGAGGGAAGAGATATATTATTAATTAATGGAGAGAGAGAGAATAACATGGGTTAACCCACCTAAGGGGGTGGATTTTGAAACCAAGGAATAATCCGTGATTAACCTGTTTTTAAACCTAGTTAACTATAACTCTCAATCAAAATATAAAAAGAATTATTTATGAGAAAAAATTTGGAACGTCACATTCTATATGATAAATATATTTTTATAATTATAAAATTTTTAATAAATATATATATAGAAATATTTTAAGATTTTAAAAAATACAAAAAATACAAAAAATGAAAAAAAATCATCTCCACGATTTTCAAAAAATGCACAACGTGCCTATAATGTCTTGGAGCTGGAAAACATAACGGTTCGTCTGACACGGGGTTCCGCAGGGTAATCAGTCAAAAATCCGAGTAAACCGTAAAATACACTCTGGAGCCCACGAAAGCGATCTGAAACTCACGGATCCTGATCTGAAACATATCTGAAAAACCTGGGACTTCACACTCTATATGATAAATATATATTTAT
This sequence comes from Amorphophallus konjac, assembly GCA_022559845.1. Classification (NCBI taxonomy): domain Eukaryota; kingdom Viridiplantae; phylum Streptophyta; class Magnoliopsida; order Alismatales; family Araceae; genus Amorphophallus; species Amorphophallus konjac. Next base: position 67,657,559 of record CM040127.1, read on the forward strand.
AATTATAATTTTTTAATAAAATTATATATAGAACTATTTTGAGATTTTAAAAATCTAAAAAAAATTAAAAAAATTATCCTCATGATCTTCGGAAAACACATAACGCGCCTATAACGTCCTGGAGTTGGAAAGCACAGCGGTTCGTCCTATACGGGATTCCGCAGGTTAATCAGCCAAAAATCCGAGTAAACCGTAAAACGCACTCTCGAGCCCATGAAAGCGATCCGAAACCCACGGATTTTGATCTGAAAAATATCTAAAAAATCTATAACGTCACATTCTATATGATAAATATATTTTTATAATTATAAATTGTTTAATAAAAATATTTTTAATATTACTAACTAAAAATTTAATAATGATAAAAGTTATTAAACACAAACTTTCGAGATTAAGAGAGAGAGAAGATATCATTAATTATAGTAGAGAGAGAGAAGTGTAGCATTAATTAATTAGGAGAGAGAGAGGAGAAAGATATATTATTAATTAATGGAGAGAGAGAGAATAACATAGGTTAACCCACCTAAGGGGGTGGGTTTTGAAACCCATGAATAATCCGTGATGAACCTGTTTTTAAACCTAGTTAACGTACTATAACTCTCAATCAAAATATAAAAAGAATTATTCCTGAGAAAAAATTTGGAACGTCACATTCTATATGATAAATATATTTTATAATTATAAAATTTTTAATAAAAACATATATAGAAATATTTTAAGATTTTAAAAAATCTAAAAAATATAAAAAATATAAAAAAATAAAAAAAATCATCCCCACGATCTTTGAAAAACGCACAACGCGCCTATAATGTCCTGGAGGTGGAAAACATAATGGTTCGTCCGACACGGGGTTCCGCAGGGTAATCAGCCAAAAATCCGAGTAAACCGTAAAACGGACTCTGGAGCCCACGAAAGCGATATGAAACTCATGGATCCTGATCTGAAAAATATCTAAAAAATTTGGGACATCACACTCTATAGGATAAATATATATTTATAATTATATTTTTTAATAAAATTATATATAGAAATATTTTGAGATTTTAAAAATCTAAAAATAATAAAAAAATCAAAAAAAATATCCTCATGATCCTCGGAAAACACATAACGCGCCTATAACGTCCTGGAGTTGAAAAATACAGCGGTTCGTCCTACACGGGATTCCGCAGGTTAATCAGCTAAAAATCCGAGTAAACCGTAAAACGCACTCTCGAGCCCATGAAAGCGATCCGAAACCCACAGATTTTGATCTGAAAAATATCTAAAAAATGCAGAACGTCACATTCTATATGATAAATATATTTTTATAATTATAAATTTTTTAATAAAAATATTTTTAATATTACTAACTAAAAATTTAATAATGATAAAAGTTATTAAACACAAACTTTCGAGATTAAGAGAGAGAGAAGATATCATTAATTATAGTAGAGAGAGAGAGAAGTGTAGCATTAATTAGGAGAGAGAGAGGAGAAAGATATATTATTAATTAATAGAGAGAGAGAGAATAACATGGGTTAACCCACCTAAGGGGGTGGGTTTTGAAACCTAGGAATAATCCGTGATGAACCTGTTTTTAAACATAGTTAACTATAACTCTCAATCAAAATATAAAAAGAATTATTATTGAGAAAAAATCTGGAACGTCACATTCTATATGATAAATATATTTTTATAATTATAAAATTTTTAATAAAAATATATATATAAATATTTTAAGATTTTAAAAATCTAAAAAATATAAAAAATGAAAAAAATCATCCCCACGATACTCGAAAAATGCACAACGCGCCTATAATGTCCTGGAGCTGAAAAATATAACGGTTCGTCCGACACGGGGTTCTGCAGGGTAATCAGCTAAAAATCCGAGTAAACTGTAAAACGCACTCTGGAGCCCACGAAAGCGATCTGAAACTCACGGATCCTAATCTGAAAAATTTCTAAAAAATCTAGGACATCACACTTTATATGATAAATATATATTTATAATTATAATTTTTTAATAAAATTATATATAGAAATATTTTGAGATTTTAAAAATCTAAAAATAATAAAAAAAATCAAAAAAATTATCCTCATGATCCTCGGAAAACACGTAACGCGCCTATAACGTCATGGAGTCAGAAAACACAGCGGTTCGTCCTACACGGGATTTCGCAGGTTAATCAGCCAAAAATCCGAGTAAACCGTAAAACGCACTCCGGAGCCTATGAAAGCGATCCAAAATCCACGGATTTTGATCTAAAAAATATCTAAAAAATCCAGAACGTCACATTCTATATGATAAATATATTTTTATAATTATAAATTTTTTAATAAAAATATTTTTAATATTACTAACTAAAAATTTAACAATGATAAAAGTTAGTAAACACAAACTTTCGAGATTAAGAGAGAGAAGATATCATTAATTATAGTAGAGAGAGAGAAGTGTAGCATTAATTAGGAGAGAGAGAGAGGAGAAAGATATATTATTAATTAATGAAGAGAGAGAGAATAACATGGGTTAACCCACCTAAGGGGGTGGGTCTTGAAATTCAGGAATAATCCGTGATTAACCTATTTTTAAATCTAGTTAACTATAACTCTCAATCAAAATATAAAAAGAATTATTCCTGAGTTAATTTTAGACTAACCCAGGGATAAATCCATATCAAAGTGGGGCCGAAGGTCTAAGGAAGTCGATATCTGGCCATCTATTTTGTTGTCCACCACCTCAGTGAGTGATCATCTGAAACTAACACAAACGCCAATTAACAAGAAACGAGGAGGGGGGGGGGGGGGGGTCTGTCATCTCTGTCATTACATCAACCTAGCTAGCCACATGCCTAGTGATAACTTCTCGGCAGGTGGTGAATAGATAAGAAAAGGTGAGGGAAGATACGTACAACAATGAACAGTCACATGATACCAAAAGACGATATATAGAAAAGAGAGCGAGTGTTAACGTCGACCCCCTTCCATTCCCTTTCTTTCCGTGTTGTTTCTTTTTGTTGTTAAATTCTAACCCATGCTATCATCTTCATGCAATGCATGCCCGCGCATTCAAGAAATGGCATGTGAACTCGTGGAAGGGGGTTTCTCACTTTTCTTGGCGACGGACAGACTGATAGTACGTATACCAGGAAGAGTCCATGTGCATTGTAACCAGTTCACTGGAAATTAAGATGATGGGATCTAATTAAATTCTCAACTACAAACGAAAAGGGACAGGACCCATAATATGGTGATTTTTTTTTAGTTACCCCCTTTGACTGAAGAACCATATATGTACATGAAAAATATCTTATGAAAATCTATATATACAGAGAAACTCTTAATGATCACTATAGTTTGTGGGCTTTATCATCGAGAACTAGCTCTCCTATCGATGGCCGTCTTTTCTACGTAATCAGATGCCGCTCGGGGGAGGAGCTCTTTCATCTTCAAAACATCATATTACGCGGTTGTTCCATTAATTCCCACCTCCGAAATCCAAATAAATCCTATTTATAATAATCCTACCCATTTCGATTTTATCCTCCCGAATATGTCAGAAAGAAAAGCTCATCTGTTTCCCTTCCTTCTCTCCGGTTAGGAGTACTATAGTTGTCGATCGTTTTCATGATCAAAATATTTTAATTCAGTTGTGTAGTTGAAACGACGGAGGTACGCATACGTTAACCCCAAGACCGAGATGTAATGATACAGACACAAGGGTATATACACACATACTAAAATATCATGGTTGCTTTTGCATGACTTTGATTTTTGACACTTTGAGGGGTGCTCGTGCAGTCGTGCTAAAGGGCTGGAACAATCATATCTTGCGGGCGCGGTTTGCCGCTCTCTGCCCAAAACCCACGGGCGCCGCCACCTTTCGAGCTCGTGGATCAGGTTCGGAGGATGCATGGGGGCAAGGCGGCTGTTAGCGACGGCGCCCTGCCCGCGAAGGCAGGAATAAGAAGGGATGAAATCATGCACAAAAAAGGGGTTCTTTTTGTCACGTTGTTGGTAGATCCGATAATTATTTGTTTAAAATTTAAATTAAATTTAAATTTATTTGATTAAATAATTATTTAAATAAAATTTAATCAGATATCAAATAATATGATTATTAATGAGATGTGAATTTAAATATTGAAGTATCTGTGTTAGATATTATACGACCAAATATAAATCTTCGGATGAATATATAAAGATCAACATTTTTATATATAAGTAACTCAAATCTTAATATGTTGTTTGGTTATTTTTTTTATTTTTTTATCAAAATAAATTTTAAAAATAATAATTCACTTACACCTATTTGATAAGTTCTCTCTTATTTTTTAAGATAAAATTTAATCTTTTGATAACTTCTTTCATAATAAAAATAACATCCACTCTTTCTTTTCTTAAGAAAATAACTCACTACGCTCGTGCACGGCTCGTATGGCTCACCTTCAAGTAGGCTCGACTATTATCTGTTTAAAATTTGAATCGAATTCTAATTAATTTGATTAGATAATTATCTAAATAAAATATCTAACGGATAATTCGAATCGGATATCGAATAATCCGATTATTAATCGGATATGAATTCAGATATCACAATATCCGCTCCGTATCCGCTCTGTTTACAAGTCTAATTATTATTCCCGCATCCCAATTTTACTTGGACAGTTGGACCTCATTGTTCGTTTTGGCTGAGATCTCTCCACATCTTGAGAATTGAGTTAGCCTCGTAACACATTTTTTTTATTTTTTTTTTAAAATATGGGGAGGTGGGGGTCTATCCCCCCATCTGTATGTACGCCTCCCCGTAAGATTCGATGACCCCAAAAAATCTAAAATAATAATAATTTTAAAATTAAAAACATAAATTCACGTCACCCATTTTTTTTTAATTTTTTTGAGCTGTTCAATCTTAAGAGGGTTTATACGAAGAGACGAGGGAGGTGGGGGTGGCCAAAGAAATAATCCCCCAAAAAAGAATGATTTGAAAAATTCAAAAACATCAAATTCATATCGCCCATCCCATTTTTATGTATTTTTTTTGAGACGTCCAATCTTAGCACGGGTTGTACGGACGCACGGGAGAGGTGAACCCCCACCTCCCTGTATTTTAAAAAGGAAAAAAAATCGTGTTATACAATCAAAGTGTACGATAAGTTTAGGTGTGCAGCAAAACCTAACCTGTGTGAATTTTAGTTTTCTGAATACCCTTCATATTCAAAATGGTGTTAAAAGGTATAATTATCTCCTTCAGAGTTGGCCGGATTCGCATGATTTGGTTGGGGTTGATTTGGATTGGCCATTTTGGGTTCGTGACATGGTTCGTGGTTACTCTCTCTCTCTCTCTCTCTCTCTCTCTATGATGCGGTTTAACGAGAAAAGTGCCTTCCTGTGAGGATTGTTTCACATCTTCTCTCCCATGGCACTCTCTCTGTCTCTGTGTGTATGATGCGGTTTAATGAGAAAAGTGCCTTCCTGTGAAGATTTTTTTCACACCTTCTCTCCAATGGCACGGGTGCCTGCTCTCTCTCTCTCTCTCTCTGTATGATGCGGTTTAATGAGAAAAGTGCCTTCCTGTGAAGATTTTTTCACATCTTCTCTCCCATGGCACGGGTGCCTGAGGATCTTTTAACACACACAACGTGCTCTTCGCGTCTCCAACGAGTACTCTGCACCTCAATCGAGTTAGAGGTTCCATTCCAGATTAATATTTCCCATCAATCGATCAACCTCCTTAGAACCAACCATTAATTTGGACGCGTAATCAAAGTTTAGGCAGACGAGAGAAAATAGACAAGGAGTACTGCCATATATATATCTTTAGCATGATCGAGATTATTCTAGAGAGAATCTGAGATATATATTGTGATGATTTTCTATTGTTGAAATTAATAAAATAATAATAAATAATTAGAAATAAATAAATTTAGAGGTGACTTGTCGAGTCGAAGTGCGTAGTCAGTAGAGTTAAGAGTTCTAATATTGTCACCCAACGTGTAAATCTTGCGACAAAGGTCTCCTAGAGACACGACGACTCTCGGATAGATGATCCCTTCTCTCTCGTCGACACGTCTTCGAAGAGAATTATTTGTGAATCTCGATCAAACTCTCAAAGTAAAAATAGAGAGGAAAGAGAAAAAAGAATGCATAGGGAAAAGTCAAAACTGTTACAGCTGAACAACACCCGCATTGACCATCCGAGGTGATCTATTTATAGGAGGCATATGAGAGAGGAGCGTCGTCAATCAGAGACTTCCTCAGAAACCACGTTCGCGTAAAACATGTGAACGTCATTTTCACAATTCGACGCATGCATCAGTTTTCAGTGCCGTTCATCACGCGTGTCATAATCACTCAACGGTAACACACAGTGATGAACAATAAGTGAATAGTTAGAACACATTAAATAAGATTTTAAATCACAGTAAAGTCTAACAATCTCTCACATGATTTAAAACTTTTAAATTTTTTAAAACTAAATAATTAATAAATAAAAGGTTGCTGAGTTCTTTATATTATCTAATAGGTGAGCTACAAGAAAAAGTGGAATTAACGACGAAAAAAGTATGTCTATGATCGACCTATAACCTATCATCGAATAATTTAGCGACGGATTCGCGACCGATTAGCGACCGATCTAAATTCGTAAGTAATTATCAATGACTAACAATATATAATTCTGTCATTAATTCATCTCATTAGTGATGTAAATTAAAATTTATCGTTAATTGATCGTGAATTAACGACAGATTTGTGACATATTGCTAGGAAGATATATTTTCAAGGGGAATGTGCAGTCTATGAAACGGATGGAGGGGGAAGAGACACGAAGATGCATGGGCGACTGAGAGTTGCACCATTCTTGAATTGCCTACGATTAATGTGCTGCGTAGACGCGCTCCCGTGACGCAGTACTGAAGAAAAGTTTCTTCAACTTGGCCTCACGTGGGACTTAATTACCCACCATGCATCACCATGATGACGACATTAAAGGGATATTATTAAATAAGGTAAAAAAGAATGATAAAATGTGAACAAAATATAAATAATTAATCATTTAATTAACATAGAAAAACTTTATTCTTCGAAAGTTATAATATCTTATGATCAGAGTTAAATACTCCTCCACTTTCAAGACAATCTTTAATTTTATATATATATATATATATATACAGATTCCCAATATCTTGTTTACGGGGGGGTCTGTTGGCACCTGCATACAAAGTATTTGGTGGTTGTATTGCACGATTCTATCAGTCATAACTTTGATGTTACTACCAATATAGTAAGTGCTTAATATATTACTGCCTATCAATTTGATATTCATATATTTTTAAAAAAGTTATTATCATATATATATATATGTATATATATATAGTGAGCTGATCAGTACAAGCTTAATTAAACCCACGTTGAAAACGCGCTACAAATAATTAGTCTCTCCCCAGACCTCAAAGACTCCCTCTCCCCGATCTCAATATCCCGGCCCTCAATTTCTCTTTCCTCTTCGGCTGTGACTCTATTAATGGTAAGTGCTTCATCTTAACTATCTGATTATTTATTTGCAGATTATACAGTTGATATGAATGAACAGTGGCACGTCATTAATTTCTAAAGTTGATTGACATCGTAACATTTCGCGCTACTAATTAATTAATGATATGTATTTAATCAAACACTCCCCAATCCCCATCAGGTTTGATATTCACACATAAACAGAATTTATTATCATAGTTCAGATTTAATACATACATCTCTCAATATTCACTAAAAATATTAATTAAACTACAAATACTCTCTCGATCTCTCTCTCCCTTGCCTGCCCCGGGCCCATCCCTTCCCTTATAAATAGCTCTCGCCCATCCTGCCGCCAAAACCGCCTCCGGCTTCCTTCCTGCTGGTCTCTCTCTCCCTCTTCTCTCTCTTCTCTTCTCTCTCTCTCTCTCTCTCTCGTGTTGGAGTTGCCAGGCTGGACGACGAAATGAGGGAAGAAGTCGGGAAATGCTGCGCGATCCGGCACGTCGTGAGGCGATGCCAGCTGGCCCTCCGCAGGTGGCGCGAACGAGCGGCGTCCTCCGCCGCCTCCCCCTTTTCTTCCTCCTCCCGCTCCTCCGCCTTGCTCCGGCGGCTGCGAGTCCCGGCGGACGTGCCGGCGGGGCACGTGGCTGTTTGCGTGGGCGCCGGCGCGACGCGGTTCGTGGTGCGGGCGGCGCACCTGAACCACCCGGCCTTCCGGGGCCTGCTGGTGCAGGCGGAGGAGGAGTACGGCTTCCACCGCCCGGGGCCGCTCGCCATCCCCTGCGACGAGGGCCTCTTCAAGGAGACCCTGCGCTGCCTCGACTACTCCATCTCCTCCCTGCACAGGGCCTCCTTCTGGCCGTCTTCCTGCTGCTGCCGGCCGGGGGATGTGCAGGGGTCCGAGTCCTTGCCGCTGCTGGGGGTTTTCGTCTCGGATGCCGCGACAGCGACGTGGGCAGCTTCGTGAAGGTTGTCGGATGGTTCAGCAGCTGGATACATATACTTCCGACAGGTTTAGGGTTTCTGTCTCTCTCTCTCTCTCTCCTTCTTCATAGAAGGAGATGAGAGGCGGGATGTAGAATGAGAAGTCATCTCCACTTCATGTCACTTGCAAGTTGCAATGGCGCGTGTGACGATGGTTTGTAGATTTTCAAAAAATGTTAAATTTGTTTACTTTGGAAAGTTCATAAAAAAAAAATCAAAAGTGGACTTCCTGCAAAGGTCGTGATTAAATGTAACCAAATGATTAAATATGACTTCACCCAAAGTTGTTTGATAAGTTGTATATAATCAAATAGTCGTCGTAGTTAATTTTATCTCACTTACAGATAAGATAAGATGAGCTTTAACTACAGGCATCCCCGGGGGATTTTATAGGTGTTGATTTCAAGCATTATAAAGTGATATTATAAAAGATTTTTTACATAAAATATTATTAAATAAAATTTTATAAAAAATTATTTCTGAAAATACATTAGTAGACATATGACTGTGAAAATTTGAATTGTCCGGGAGATTTTATAGGTGTTGATTCAAAGTATAATAAAATAGTATTATAACAGATTTTTTACATAAAAATTATTGCTAAACAAAAATATATAAAAAAGTTATTCATGAAAATATGTTAGTAGCCATATCACTGTGTAAATATGAATTATATAAACATATCATTTTTATTTACAGACATCATTTCTTTTTGCTAAAAATTTGTAAAAAAAATCATACTTAAAGATATTTATACACTATTTGAATTAATGCAATGATATACATGTGGTAATACATTCTCAAGAATTATTTTTTTACAAATTCACCTCTAACCATAATTTTCGCGTAAGAATCTCTATTATAAAACATCACAAAATTTATAATTTTCGGTATCTTTATGAAGTAGGGCATTCTCTAAACACTTGATCGGTCCTTTATAATTTATTGAAACTTCAACTTTTTATATAAGATGTTATTGGATATCTAAGGTGTTACCATTTTATAAATTATAGTGATCAGGAAGATTGCTATACGTAGATCACATAAACTAACGCAGCCGATGGGTATATTTGGCGACGAGTTTCCTTAGCGACAAAAACAAAAAGCCAAAAAGATAATGGAAGGCTTCGCCTTTCTCTTTGCAACAGTGATTTTTGGAGCCGAACTCTAGGGTTCATCGTCGGATCTCCCAGCATCTTCATCGCCGACCTCACGCCTGTGGAATCGTTTCACCCTCTGCTGCCTCGGCCTTCCTTCACCCTCATCCCCAACTCCGTCCCACACCCCCTGCCCCCTCCTTCATACCCCAAGCCCCTTCGGCACCCTGCCCTAACGTCACCGACCCCCCGCACGATCTCCTTCTCCACCAACTCTTCCAATCCATCTGCCTGATGCCATCCCCCCCCCCGGCTCCTCCTCAACTCCGGCTTCCCCCCTACCCCACCTCCCCAGCAAATCTTTCATTCTCCTATTTTGCCTCAGTCGTGTGGACACACCTTCAGCCGATAAATCTCCCCAAATCCCCACAAGTGGAGCCCTTCCCCTTCAGCCGCTCTGTCCTCCACCCGATCAAGCTCCCACCGACCATCATCCACTCAGCTCCTCGTCGAGTCACGGTCGGTTGCCTATCATGGTCTTGCCGTATCTGGAGATCTTCGGAGCTGGATGTACTTCATCCTATGTTGCAGTACGTCGACCGCGGGTTTGGCGATATCTCGTGCTATTGCGCTCACTCTATTATCTCCATTTGGTGGTATGTCATCCGAGATATCTCCCCGTACGTACATCATCGCTGCTAGATAATTACATGCACCCATGAGCACTCGGTCGAAGCTCGCCCTCTTGCGGTGCATATTAGTCTCTTCCTTCACACTCGTTGACAATAGGGTTTCACTCCTTTTGTGTTTAAATCTGCATCTATGGGGTTTGGGTCCAAGACTTTAGTCTTGGTTTGTTTTGGCTAGGCCTATGGCCTGCGGCTGTCTACGTGCTTGTATCTAGTTATGGGTTGAATGAAAGTATCTTTCCCTTCCCCCCACCTCACCCCCAACAAAAAGACAACATTTTTTTGACGTTTGATTTCTGGGGCTATTCATCACATCTCATCTCGCGTGTTTGTAAATGAATGCTTGGTGGTATTTCTCTTCTCTATCAGACTGAGCGCTGATAGGGTGTGACCTAGTCGGGCCACTGTAACTCTAGCCGTCTTAGGCCATACTGCAGCTGTGTCTGAGTCGTGTCGCAATGTCTCAGTTGTGTTTTTCAAAGATTCGTCTCAGATTGAGTGACACAAACTTAGATTGCATCATTGTATTATATCGATATTAGGGTTGTCAATAGGTCGAGTTTAGGTCGGTCCGATTCGGACCTGATTTATTAAGATTAAGGCCCGAGTCTGACCCGGGTCCGACTTATGTCGGGCCGGGCCCGACATTATTCAAAAAATGTAAAGTCCGGCTCGACCCGACAACTTAAATAAAAAATAATAATAACATATTTAATAATATAAAATTTATAATGTCACTAAATTAGTTACAATTTTGATATTAATTACATAATTTATGTGAAAATAGAATTTTAAAATTTCTAATTAAATAAAATAATATAATCTTAACTAAATAGTTTTTAAAATTTGAAGTGAGAATTAAAAAAAAGATCGTATCGGACCGACCCGCGGGCCAAATTCAAAGCCCGAGCCCGACCCGCAGGTCTAATCGGGCCGAGTTTTTAGGTCCGATTAAAAGTACGCGGGTCGAAAAAGACCTTACGACCTGACCTAAAATCGGGTCAAACTCACGGACCTGTCGGGCCGACCCGACCCATTGACAGCCCGACTGACTTTTTTTTTTCTGACGATGACACTATGATATTTGACGTGCATTTGAGACTATATATGATTTCCATTGCGCCGGGGTAATATCGTGCCTTGTTTCTTTTCTTAATTCGTTGGTGTACTCAAGTAATCTCCCTTGGATCTCTTAGGGTGAATGCCCTTATTTTTCCTTTCTTTGGCGGTGAGGTGTTATTATATACATTTGGGTTTTATGCATATAAATTATTGCTAAATGTCTAATTGTAAAATTATCATGGAAATATATTAGCGAAGATATCTTTATCTTTGTCATTGTCAAAATAGTGCAAAAAGGTCGTCACCGTAACCTCCTATTATCGGCCGTGAATCTAATCCTAGTTAACTTTAACTCGACATAAAAAAGATGATAATGTCTATGATTCAAAAAAAAAGACTATCTCTCCCAATTTTGTTCCCCTCTCACCCCTAGCTCTCACTACAAGAAAAAGCGGTATTAGCGATGGTATTTTTCGACGGTTTTATTTCCGTCGGAATATCCGTCGTAATTTTGGACGGATTAAATTCCGTTGGAAATTGCATCGATATTTCAGACATATTAGTATATATTAGAAAATCTGTCAAAATTTTCCACGGATATTCGGACGGAAATAAATCTGTCGAAACATTATTAGAAACTTTATTTAGATTAAAAATTAATTTTATTTTTTCACTCACTCACACACTCCTCTCTCTCTCTCTCTCTCTCTCTCGTGACCACCGGCGACGATCCCCATCATATCGTCCTGCTGCCCGTACGCCGCCGTCGGCCTACGCGCTGCCACCACGTCCGCCATCCCCATTGCGGCGTCCACCGTCGTTGCCGCTGCAGCGTCTGCCCTCCTCCGATCCCAGGCTACGTCCGTCGCCTCTCCTCAGCTCGCCACGTCTCCACCATCGCCGCGTCCATCGTTCTGTCGCCGGTAATTCCCCCTACCCTCTCTATGTTGTTGTTGTTCTTTTTTTTCTTAGGTTGGGGATCATCAGGGAGGGCGGGGGTTCTGGCCCATCCGGGAGGGGGAGGTCGGTCTAGGAGGGGGAGGGGTTCCAGCAAGGGGTTTTGGGGGAGGAGGGTTCAGGAGGGGGCCGGGGGGTGCTCTGGCAGAGGGCGGTTCAGGTAGGGGGGATCCGGCAGGGGGTTCGGGGTGGGGGCTGCTGGCTGGGAGGGTGGGGCGGGGGGCTACGGGGGAGGAGGGTTCAGGCAAGTCTAGGGGGGGGATGCTCCAGGAGTGGGGGGGTTCAAGGAGGGGGACTCTAGTAGGGTGCTCGGGGTGGGCGCTGTTGGCTGGGAGGGTGGGGGGGTTTCGGCGGGGGGGTGCTCTGGGAGTGGGGGTTTTAGGGAGGTGGGCTCCGGTCCAGGGTTGGGGCTGCGGGCTAGGATGGTGAGGGGGTTCCGGTGGGGGGGTTCCGGAGGAGGGTTCAGGTGGGTGGGGGCTGCTCTAGGAGTGGGGATTTCAGGGAGGGGGGCTCCGGCAGGGGATCCGGGGTGGGGGGGTTCCGATAGGGGGGTGGAGTCTGGTGGAGGAGGGTTCAGGCAGGTCCGAGGGGGGGGGCTGCTCTGGGAGTGGAGGGGTTCAGAGAGGGGAGATCCAACAGGGGGTCCGGGGTGGGGGTACACTGAGAGAGGGAGGCACACTGAGAGAGATCAGCCGGTAGATTCCCACCATAGTTGTCAAGGTGACAAGTCCAAGGCGAGCTTAGGATCCTCGAGTGCCTAAGCGCTTAGGCGCCTACCTAAGCGGTGCTTAGGCATTAAGTTCATAAAAAAATCATCATTAATATATACGTAATTTTTTATATATAAATTAATCATGATTATTATAAATATGGGAAACAACACTAGTATGAACATAAAAATAAAAATTAATAGAAATGACATTGTAATAAAATATCAAAATTTATTTTCAAATAAAATTAACAATAAAAATTGGACTTTCATAATGAATAAAATACTAATATGATGTTTGTCAATTTCTTCCAAAAATATGCAAATTATACTCGAAATAACATACATATAATATAAAGTAGATACGAAAAGAAAAAGATATCTCCCATTATCACATACAATCAATAATAAAGTAAACAAACACATAACGAGGGAAGTACCATAGATGACCACTGTAAAAAAAAAATAAGACATACAAAATTCAAATTAAAATTTAAAATATTTTATTAACAAATTAACCTCATTATTAATTGAAATGGGGGGAAGGTAATATAGAGAGAGAAGGAGTGAGAGAGAGAGAGAGAGAGAGAGAGAGAGAGAGAGAGAGAGAGAGAGAGAGAGAGAGAGAGAGAGAGAGAGAGAGAGAGGAGGAGGAAGGGTGGGGGAAAGAAGAGATATACAGACAGAGGGAGGGGGCAAGAGAGAGAGAGGGTGGGTCTCACTGTGAGTGTGAGAGAGAAATAGAGAGAGTGTTAGAGTGTGGAGCCCGAACTCACCATCGTGCGCCCTCGCACGCGTATCGACCTGTGCGGTCAGGGTCAGGTCGCGGGGGTCAAGGGGGCAGCGCCCCTTGCGGAGGTTTCCGGGGGCGGAGCCCCCGGAAGAAAATTTCTATTTATAACAGGGGTGAAGAGGGATACAAAGCTAGCAGGGGGTCGCCTAGGCGTCGCTTTGGACGCCTAGGCCGCCCAAGCGGCGCCTAGGCGGCGCCTTTTTCAAGCCCAACAAGGCGTGGGGGCGCCTTGTTGTCAAAAAAAATGCATGCTCGTCTAGGCGCCGCTTAAGCGGCATCTAGGCGGGCGCCTTGACAACTATGACTCCCGCCCACAATGGGGAAGAGAGAGAGGTGGGAGTACAAGAGTGAGGGAGAGAGAGAAAAGAGTGGGAATCCCTGATGCAGACTTGGAGATGCACTACGGTGCAAGGATAACAAGGGGAAATCTGCATCTGCCCCTTCTATTTCCCCATATCCCACCTCCGCTCCGCCCCCTCCACCAAACTCGACCGCCCCTTGCCGTGGATGGCCCAGTCCTTGTCTGTCCCCTCCAGATCTGGTCACAGATGCCACCACTATGGTACTGGGGTCGGGTGACCGAAAACGCTACTTGCTGGTATGCAAGTGGTGGCTGGCGGTGGAGGGCCAGCCGGCACCACCTTTCCCTGGACGTGCATGCGGATCTCTTGGAGCTTGGAGGCCATCTCGGCTCCGATCGCTAGATTTGACTCCGTCTCCAATCTCGCCCTCAAGTGTGATCGCCGATCCGATAGCATCAACATCGAGCTCCCCCACTGCCCCCTCCTCGAGGAGCTTTCTGTCAAGCACCTCCATGGCCTCAACGACAAGCCCATCGGTGGCCCCGCCGTGGTCGCTGCCACCGGCAGTGTGCTATTACACTCAAGACCATCTGCCTCAAAGCTTTACAATGAGCAGTGCTTTGGGCTGCTCGTTGCGGGCTCCCCCACCTCCGAATCCTCAAGCTCTTCCGCTACTCTAGCGACTAGGACAAACTGTTTCAAGAGATCCCTAGCCATAACTTCTTGGGGGACGGTGCCACGATCCGCGACTTTGTGGAGGACGAGCAGTCTTTCAACAGTCCATCGAGGACCGGTTCGTAAGCCTCGATGCCAACCATGACAGTCTGCTCTCCCACGTCAAGATGGCCAGGGAGCTCCAGAGCCTCAGGGTTCTCGAGACCCATTTCGGTGTCGACAAGGTGAAGAGTTGTATGGTTTCATCTTCTCTCAGTTTGACCACGACGGCGATAGGGCCGTCAGCCCGGAGGAGTTTTGGACAGAGACGAGGTAGATGATGTTGGCGATGGCCAGTGGATTGGGGTTCCTATTGGTGCAGATGTTGCTCTTTATTCCCCCCTCCCCCCTCTCTCTCTCTCTTATGTGCAACTCACCCTCCACTGGGTGAGTTGATGGCTCCAAAGAAGACTTTTCCCTTCGGCACCTCCCTTTCTCTCTCTCTCTCTCTTTCTCTAGATCTCTCTCATTTTTCTTTTAATAAGGGTGAGAAATCTAATGTTTAAGAGAGGTAATTTAGTCATTTAATTACAAAATAAAAGGAATATTTAAATATTTATAGAATATACGTCTTTCATTTGATGAAAGTTAATTGCGATCGACATTTTTATGTTATTTTGATAAAGATAAGGATATCTTTGCACTACTTTGACAAAGATAAGGATATTTTTGCTAATATATTTCTAGAGACATGATATTTTTATAATTAAACATTTAAAAATAATTTATATGAAAAAAAACCTATCCATTGTTATAGGATTATTTTGGTTCTGAATAAATGTTCTGCAAGTCTCGGTACATTTTTATGAATCATAAGTTGAATCTCTCATCTTAAACAACTATAAAAGATAAAATTTAAATTCATGACCTCTTCAAAGAAAGAAAAGTGATGTGTCAATTGAGACAAGGGTTTGCACGATCGAGTCGGGATGGCCTGACTCACACGACCTATCCCGTCTAGTCACAGATCGGGACGACCGTTCTGTGGGACGTAATTGGGACATTTTATATATTATTTTAATTTTTTTATAATAGATAAATTTTATAGGCTGGTTGGTTGGTTGAGGAGACCTCACATTTAAATGTGAGGTTCTCGGTTCGAAACACACTTTTGATGCATTTTTCGTCAATTTTTTAGAAAGTTATTTTTAAAAAAAATATTTTAAATGATGGGGAAGGTGGGATTTGAATAAAAGGCATCCGTCTAAAAGATGACACACACGCACGTAATCAATCAAGATAGAAATATTTTTAAGTTATATTATTATGTAATATATATATATATAATATTTTTTATCTCGATTTGTTACGGTATCATCCCGTATCGTATCATCCTAGTGAAAGATCAAGACGGACGGTACAAATGAGTCGACAAATCTTGATGAGACGAACATCGTTGGCATGTTCTTGTACCCATTAAAAGTAAGAATTTGTTCTCAAATATACCGTGCATGATTGCTGGCTAATATATGGCTGGTGACTGCCAAAAGTCTCCAAGAAAAAATTTCTTATCAATCTGAGTTACATATCTACGTAGTTTGATCATCGATATTAAAAAAAGAGAGAAAATTACATATATATATATATATATATATATATATCTCTCTCTCTCTCTCTCTCTCTCTCTCTCTCTCTCTCTCTCTCTCTCTCTCTCTCTCTCTCTCTCTCTCTCTCTCTCTCTAAAGTTATCAAATACATCTCTAGTTTAGATATATTATTAAGAATACTTCAAAATAGTTAAAATGTCACAGTTATACTCCCGTCGTAACTTCTGTTGATTTAACTTGGGTTAAGTGTGAGTTAAAGGGTGAAATTATTGACTTACCCTTAATCTCTCTCTCTTGCTCTCTCTCCGATGGAAACCCTAATGGCTGAGGAGGGGGCGACTAGGAGGGGGTACTGCGAGTAGAGGTGGTCGCCAGAGGGGTGAGGGCAGTCGGGAGGGGGGGTTCTACGAGCAGGGGATTCAAGTAGGGAGGGGGGGTTGCGAGTAGGCAGAATTGGCCGGAGGGGGAGAAGGGGCTTAGAGGGAGGGGTTTGGGAGCAGGGTAGCCATCTGATCCAGGGTTGTTCAGCTCACCAACTCTCTTTGTCTCGTAGTTGGGATATTTTCGATATTTTCATATATCTTGATGTTTTTTTTCAAATATTCGTTGGAATACTCACTCAGTGTAAACGTCAATAAATTACGATAGTAAATTGTATGGTATAATCAGAACATTTCAACTATTTTGAGGGTATTCTTGATAATATATATAAATGAGGAATATATTTAGTAATAATAAATTTTAGAGGAGTATATATATATATTTTAAAAAATAAAAAAATAAAGTCCATAAACCCGAATACACCATAAATAATGAGCCTGCCATGATTGGCCCATTAAGGATATATATACAACCTTTTTTATCTTTTTAAATCGTCCGATCAATGATTGAACGGGACAAACATGTTAAGTCTAATGAAGACTTATATGATCATATACATTTTCTTAGGCTGCGTCTGGGAACAGACATTAGTGGGCTAACACTTTTAATAATCCACCTATATACGGTACATATGTATGACAAATGAAAGATTTTTCATCACGAGAAATCTTTCGAAATCTCCCTCCCACCTACTTTTGAAAAGTAGAGAAGTTAATACAGTACGTGTCTATGTTCTCTCTCTTCCAAAATTTAATCTCAACACAAAAATCAAAATGAGCCTGGCACATTTGTTATTGCTCAAACCCTTGTCAGAGATTCCAATATGCAAGGGTGATATCCAAACGTGGCTAAATAAAAGACTCATCCATCATACTCGAGGAGGGAACAACAGTTTTCACGTAAATTTGACAGGTTAACTCTCTTAGATTTAAGACATGTTTGAATTAAGGTTTGATAAATCGGTCTGGGACAGTCTGAACCGCCCGTCTCAGACCGTCTCAGTCACAGACTGGGACGGCCGGTCTGTGGGACCCTACCGAGATGATATATAATATATTATATTTTATAAAAAGTTTTGATTGGTAGATTAGTTGATTTAAATTATTTTGCGTTCATTGGAGTGTCTCGTGTTCGAATCTCAAGAGATCCATCAAAATTTTAAATTTTTTTCACTTTTTTTTTAAACTATTGAATGGAAAAAATGTTAAAATCATATTGATGCTAACAAGAATCGAACCTCGCCTCATTAACATATAACACCACTTAACCAACCGATCTAAAAAAATAATTTATGAAATTTTACTTATAATTTTTATATTAAAATCTTTATTTCAGATTGATACGGAACGATATAATACCGTCTCGTCTCATCTTAGACCGTGATCCGGACGGACGGGAGGAGATGACAAACCTTGATTTGAATGCGACAACTTATGGAAATAGCATTATTGTAAAGACATTACCGACTATTAGCGAGTTGGCCTGATGCCGTGTATTTTCTGGTGCTCGTACTAAGTTTCGGGTACTAGTACCGGTATGTACAAATATCTCATAATATGGATGTGGAATATGAAATTATATATATATATATATATATATATATATATATATATATAAAGCTCCTATCGTCCTCGAATTTTTATCCATCTTGTGATAAGGCTATTTTGTTAAAAAGAAAAATCTCAATAAATAAAGAACGGACGATTTTTTTTCTCACAAAATATGGACACATCAAAATCGGCCTAATAAGACCGTTTACTCTATATTTTTTTTATATTTTTTTAATCATCTGGTCTAAGATCAGACGGTACAATGGGTTACTTAGAACCAAACGGCTTAACTTTTTTAAAAAAGATTTTTACATATATACCCTTGTAAAATTTGATTTTATCATAAATACTCTTCTGTCAAAACATATTATCGTGAATATCTTCGAAATATGAATAATGTCATAATTATGTCCTCGTCGTAACTCCCGTGTATTTAACCCGAGTTAAATGTCAATTAAAGAGTAAATTTTTTGTATATATACTCATGTAAAGTTCGATTATGTCAAATATATTATGTATCTAATGATCGTAAATGACATATTTTATAGAATATTCTCCTCTATCGACGGTAGTAAACTAAAGAGATATAACGGTAATATTTCTATCTAAATGAAAGATATTCACGATAATATACTCTTATGGGAGATATATTTAATAAAATTAAACTTTATGAAAATATATATGTAAATTTTCTTTTTTAACTCGAGCTTCATCCCATGCAATGCAGCAGGAAAAGCTCAACTTTAAAATGGCCGAGTCGAATTTGGGGTGGACACTGTGTAAGCCCTTATCTAGTGTTGGCCCAATAAGCGATTTCACTGTGAAGCATCATACTTTGTGCGTTAAAAATGTGTCGAGATGAGAAGGCACGACCAAATCATGCTTTCTTTTTTGAAAATTGCAGACTTCGGTAACACCACGTGGAATCACTGACAAGACTCCGCAATATCAATATCCGTCTTCTACACCCGAATCATCTGATATGTCTGCCCCTCGATCAAAGTTTCTGACAAAGTAAATAGACTTTATTCTACATTTCCCTTTTTCTTTATGTATGTATGTGACCTTGCATATTTGCGCATTAATAGCTTAAGTCCTCTGACAATATTATCATAATCGAACTGATATCTGAATTGGTCAAGAATTGATTTGATTCGAATTAATTAGATCGTTTAATTGAATCGATTTGAACTGTGATATTATCATAATATTGATATATGATCTGACCTGATTCTATAGTCTAAGATAATAAGAAATAAGATATAATGATCAAAATAATATATATATATATATAATTATTAATCATGATTATGTAATTATATTAGTAAAAAAATAATAATAACCTAACTAAATAAAGTAATAAATTGACCTTAAAATTTTATAATACTCTATTGATCTTCACACTTCACAATTAGCATCTATGTTCTTTTAAAATTTTAAACTTCGAATAAATTTAAAATAAAATGATAAATAATGATAAGATAATTTTATTCACACATAAATATCATTTTAAATATCTAAATATTTTTATGTTTATTTTTTTATTTAAAGAGTGAATCGGGTCGGATCAATTCTTAGATAGGTTGACGACCCGTTCGACCGACTGATCCGATTCGATTCTAATAATACTGGCCTGGAAAACATCAAAAAAAAATGTTCATGCACTGCCCCCTCCTGATGCCACTTGCTCGATTAAGTTAACTGCTCAAAATATTTTAAATCATTATATATAAAAAGATGAAATGCGAAGTAATTCTAAAAGTAAATAGAGAGATTTAGGCCCGACTTTCATAGTTTGATGACCCAAAATTTATATAGCAGTGTTATTATTTTGTCCGGTAAATATTAGATCAGCTAGCGCTCTGATATTTATCGAAAACAGTTTGATTTCCGGTAATTGAAATTTTAAATAGGATGGAATCAGAAATAATATGCTCTATCTTTAACGGAGGGTTCGGAATTAAAACGGTGATTTTCTTATACATTTTCTTTGGGGAATTGTAGGGGCCTTTTTTCTTGTTTATTAATTTATTTTTCCCTTTCCATTATCGGCTCATTGGGGTGATTTTAGTTGTGATTATATTGAAAACTTTAATAATAGATCAGTTTCCTAGCTGTAAACTTTACTAAAAGATCAGCTTATATATACATATATTGAAAAACATTGTTACAAATTAGAGTTTTTTTTCTCAAATATTCCCATCTTAAAAGTGAATTTACGTGATAATCTATCTTACATTTACATTTATATGTATATCCTCTTTACGTGAATTACGTAACACCTACATCCATGTTTTTGCTAAATAGATGTTTAAAACCGTCTAAATTTAATTTGATAACGGATTAAGATAGGAACGGATGACCTACCCCGGTTGAGTGTCTACCTCCTATCCTAATCCATCATGGATAAGTCATTCCACTTATTTTATGAGAATGAGAAAATTCACTCTAATCTCTATCTGATCTCAATTAAGTAAAAATAGATCAAACTAGAACAACTCACTCGATCCCCGTTCAACCAACCTAATAAGGTTTATTCCGTTATCAAAGTAGGCCTTAAAGAGTGACTAAGAAGATGAAATATTCTATGAATATTTTGATAAAAGTTTTTCAAAATTAAGGGTATGCGTGATATTAAATTTACGTAAGGAGAGTATATATGTAAATTTAGGATAGACTTTCACACAAATTCACTTTCAACAGATGTATAAACGAAAAAAAAACCTATGAAAATGCCTGATTTTGTGAGATAAACTGCTTCCATGATTGTAACAAGCTGCAGGGACGGTTCAAACTCGGTAACACAACTGTCGCCAACGATTTAGGTTACCATTCAATTATAAGTTTGCATGTTCTATCATTTTTTCATTTTTTTGTTACACGGCAGACTGGTCTAGGATCGGGGGAATACGAGGAGGACGGAAATGGGAGAACTGAGGTTTGAAACTAACACTCCATAATTTTTTTATAAACCAAAGACTAAGTGATCTCACCAACTAACATCTTGACATCCATAAATAGTCTGACGGTAAATGATCTTACTTCACACGTTGGAGAGCATAATCGTACTCACGACGTCTCTACCGTGAGAGAAGTGACGAAACTCAGAGACATGTCTCGGGCTCAAAATGATTGAGATTGATTTGTTCACGTTCGATTCATTGTTTTCTTACGTGGTTTGTAATTAATATTTCACGCCGAGTGTCCAGCTTTGTAATTAATACCAAATCAGACATTTTCAAAATTTTCTCTTTTTTTCCCCTCCCCTTTGTCGTGGAGTTGTCCAAATGTGTATAACAGCGTTGTTACCTTTGCACAACTTGTTCACGATGAACTTCATAATTTGTTACAAAAACATAGAGATTTTTACATAAATAATCTAAATTGTCAAGATTTAGGTTCACATTCAAACATTTGTGTAACATAAATAATCTTCATTGTTGAGATTTAATCCCACGTCATTGACTTAGAGCAGAATCGAACATGAATAAATCAATCTCAAAATATGTGAAGTGACATTGATAGCCCGATTATGAAAATACTCTTTACTCTTTTCATAGTGATATATTCGAACCTGACATACAACGTAAGATCGTATATAAGTGGGAGTGGAAATATGTATTCCACTTTTGGAATCACCTTCCGTGTTCCAAAAGTTCCCATTGTACATTTGACATTGCAAAGGATGTGAAATGACAGTGATAGCCTAATTATAAAAACACTCTTTACTCTTTTTACCGTGGGCACATTCGAACATGGCAGACGACGTAAAATCGTATATAAGTGAGGGTAGAAATGTACATTCCACTTTTAGAATTACCTTCCGTGTTTGAGAAGCAACCCATTCTGAGTTTTTGGAATGGGAGCGTGAGAAATATCTTCCGTATCTATCTCTCTCATCCACCCAAAATTTGTTACTACATGGAAGTCGATGACAAACATGCGCAGCATTTGGGAGCACTTAAATATTATCCAGAGATTCTAATAATTAGAATTCACCCGCGCAGTATTGCCAAACATGCCCTACCATTCATTTTGCTCTTTGCCTCCCCCTCTCCGCCTACTGACTTGATCAGTTTTGGATTGATTGTTCAATTCAACAACTTAAGATCCCATCTTTGGATTATAGGTTTTACCAAAAAGTCTCAAGAGTGAATAGATTCTTAGAGTCACTCGATGTTACTTATTCTTTCACAATCACCTAATCCAATTTTGTTAGACATGAACACAATTAGGGATGGGACCTCCTATATATGCACTCACTCGAGAGTACTTACTAATACCTACACCATCACCACATGAGTGGTGACAGTGTACATCCTTCTATGTCTGGTTTCTCCTATAAAACTCTTGTAAAACAACCCTTGAGTACATAGATCTCATCACCACCAGATAATGATGCAGATATTAGTGAGTAACCCAAGTGAACAGAAGATCCCATGCATATCGGTTACTAGCCAGGGCACAAGAGAGCCCGATTCTCCAAACACTTCACGTGGAGACGCCATCAAATTTCTCACAATTAATGTCTGGCACGCGTTATGGATCGGTCTGTACAAACAGTATATATCTGGCAGTCATCGTACTAAAAGTCTTTGTACACCGACACGCGCACACACACACACACGCACAGACACACAGAGAGCTGAATTAGAAGACCGTCTGACACTCTTGCTCCTCCACTATTCTTGTTTGTTTCTTCTTTCCATGTTAGAGGCCTCTACGTACTACGGTGGCCCAAATCATCTCTCTGTCTCTCGAACGCTGGAGCATGTTTGAGAAGATTCTTCTTCGCTTTTTTCCCCCCTACATCGCAGTAGGTAATTGATCAGTTGAACGATTATTAATTTCATCACTGACACTTAATATTATTGATGAAAGTTAGTTAATCTTACACCGGATGTTCATGAATTATTACTTGGTGTTTACATTAGTTGTGAGTGCTGTTATGATGCTAATTAATTCAAGTGAACCTGCTCTTGTTTGAACCAATCACAAATTAGCTTATGAAATTGATCGCCCAGTTAAATCACCTAATTAACCTGCAGATTGTGATTTTTCCTCTTTCCATTCTTTCATGAGAGCAAAGATTGGGTTGTTAATTGGCCCCAGCCCACTTCAATGTCCCGGCAGAATTAAAGCGAGGATAAATGATACCATAGAGGATCCAATCTGGTCAACAGCATCAGTGAAGTTGAGGGGTCCAATTTTTGCCTTCAATAACTCTCCATAAAATTGACTGATCCAGTTGAGATTGGTCGGAATAATTAGGATGTACAATATTCTAGCTACTTTAGTTACTTCCTTCTCTCTCCCCTTAATTAGCATGTATCCCTCTAGAGGTCACAAATTAACCTTTCCAAACTTTTATGTAAAAAAATAAGGAAATTGGTCGAAGTATTGATTGAGAGAGCTGAACCATCTTAATCATCTCTCTACAAATTAAGAAGCTGCTAATTAAAGAGTGGACACCGTCAAAGCAAAGCTGTGTGACAATAATATCCTTTGTTCCATCCATCTTCCGAATTAATTAATTAACCATGAGAATTAACCATCCTCCAGTTAAATCACCTAATTAACCTGATTGTGATCTTCCTTTCTTTGTTTAAAATTAGAGCAAATTAATTAAGATTGGGTTGTGGACCCAACCTATATTTTTACTGTCCCGGCCAGTGAATTAAAGTGAGGAGAAACGTGATCCGGTCTACTCAAGAACATCAATAATGTTGAAGGGTCGAAGCTTGCTTTATCAATAACTCTCCGTAAAATTGACGGTTGAGATTGACCGTGATGGAGAAGTGAATGGACTAAGTAATTCTGCATGGCACGAACCTTCCCCCCCTTTTTCTTTTGTAAAAGGAGTTGGTTTAAGTATCCTGTCCGTCGTAAAATGATGTAAAATATTATTATTTGATGTTTTTATATTTGATTTGCTGTAAATAATCAGTGTAAAATTAACATACGCTCAGCTTGAGTTTTTTGTTTATTTTAATTTTCAATCGAAGACTATCATAAATAAAAACTATTATATATATATATTATTTAAAATATTAATGATGTGCAAAAGGACCATTGCGTCATTTTTTGTGCGCAAAAGCACCACCTGAATTTGTGCTAAAATCCTAGTCTTTTTTTATACATTATTGACTTTTTAATAATATATATATACTCAAATGCAAATACAAGAGGCCGGGATGAATCTGTAATTTTCTTCCTAACAATGATTTATATATAAAGATCTGAAAAATATATAAAATTTTCAAATCAATGATATTTTTGGGTAACACCAATCAACACTTTTAGTCATCCTCGGCGATCAATATATGCTTTGATTCTTGACCACTCATTAAAAGATGGGGAGATTGGACGTCGTCGTACTGAGTTGATGTCAACTCTTCCTCCAATTAATACAACATTCAGGATTTATCCTCTCTTTGACATATATACGTCCAGAATAAGTACAAACTTACGACATGCCTCAGTCAGGAAATCTCGCCGTCCAGCACAGCGAAAGCATCGCTGGTCCCGAGTGGTTGGTTGTCTTCTCTCCCATCGTCGTCATGTTTTTTTCTTTCCTCCGTCGCTTTGCCGACATCCACTGCACGTCCCTCCCCCATGTTCTCACCGCCCCCATTTTGTTCCGACCCTCGCCAAGTTATGGCCGATGTCTCCCTTTAGCCTTCTCCTTCCCATAGTTTAAGAGCTCCTCCTTCACCCCATCCCTAACAGCCATCACCCCTTCTCCCTATCCCAAGGCTAGGCCCTCCATAGAGACCACTCACCCCCTCCCCCAACATTCCAGTTACCCTTTCCACTCTACTCATCACTTGATGTAGAGAGGGTTTCTCTTGCTCCAAACACGGCTCAGTCCACAGGTAATAGAATAAGCCCAGGAGGACAGAGACGGCCCATTATGGTCACTTGACTCTTCTAAGAGCACTCGAGGCTCAACATTAATCGTTGTCAAAGCCCCACACACACAAGCACGTGCCTAGCAGGCCCTTCCGCCAGGTGTTAAATAAGGAAGAAAATCAAATCCTCCGCCAGGTGTCAAGTCGGAAGGAAAGTCACTGGCAAATAACGTGGTGCCCGTAAGTTTTGACTCGAGAGACTCGAACAGTATTCAGCCCTAAGTTCCTCAGGAGACATGGAGAATCAACTCGATCCCGAGTAAGAGGCCCAGAGTACTAACATGACCTCAAGCTAGCTCATCTTAGGGAAATTAAGAGTATTAACTCGAATCCCAAAAATGGGTCTTAGTTTGATCACTAGCACGATGAGCCGTAACTCAGTCTTCAAGGGCCTTAGCCTAATTGCAAGCCTTAGCTCGATCTCCGGTCTATCAAGCCCTAGTCGATTACCGAGGGCCTTAACTCAATCTCTATCGAGTCCTAACTCAATTGTTGAGGGCTTTAGCTATCGAGCCTTAGCATGATTACCGAAGGCCTTAGCCCGATCTCCAGTCTATCGAGTCTTAGCTCGATTGCTGAGGGTTGTAACCCAATCTCTGGTATATTGAGCCTTAACTTGATTACTGGCGGTCTATCGAGCCTAAGTTAGAACTTGACTGCCCGACCACATGATACGAGAAGACTTCAATACTCGACAGGTGGGATCTCACGTGGTATCCATTGCAACAACCTCAAAGAAACAAGCTAAAATCCCAGCAACTCTTAAAAGTGTAGCATTGGAGGTAGAGCAAAAATCAAGTGTAAATCTAGAGTAGAGTAAGACATATATTTTTTGAGAAGCGCAACCGCCACCCTGCTCATTAATTGACGTGCATGGGAATACAAATGCAAGTCCTCCATTCGCCATGTGACCCCCAAGATTGCGCCACGATCCTAGAACTTTGTCACGGGTCCCGTATACGTAAAAAGTGGGACTGAAACTGATAGATTCTAAGGAGTGAAAGCATCATGATAGTCAATCAAGATAACCGTGGATCAACGTGACTTTTCAATACCAAGAGATGTTTCTTTAGTAGCAACTCATGTCGCCCCAGAAAGAAAGCTCTTCTACATCGTCTCTTTGCAACTGCATGTCTCCTCGGCTCCAACACTAGAAATGCCTATAAAAGGAGGTCTCCACGCCCTCCTCCAGGTATGGAAAGATCTTAAACTCAAATACCTTAGTTTTTGTCTAAGTAGAATAATCCTTCCTTTCCTGCACCAACTATGTATATAGAGTTCCTCACTAGAACCTCCACCAAGGAGATCTATAGAAAAGGGAGAATCCCTTAAGGAGCAAAGCCTCCATGGCAACTGCTCCCTTGCCTCTCCCTCATCATTTTACCTTAGCAGACCGCTATCCCCTTTCTTGCCATAAAATCTTCCCTTCACCCATTAAAGTACTGACTAACTTGAGTGTCAAAGGATTCTCCAAGGGAACACCCACCTCGGTGAGTAACTTCTCTTGCAAGAAAGAAGTTCGATGAGATCTTCTCAAGGCGACACACACCACTGACGATTCGGTGATAGAAGCTTGATGAGGTCTTCTCACAACCTCATCACTGGGAGCTGGAAGTAGAAGCATCTCCGCCTTTAACTATCACTTCTGTCGTTTAAACTATCGAATGATGTCTATCTCCTCCCTCCATCGAGACTACCAACAGGAGAGCACCGTGCGACATAGATGACCATGGGGCGATGACCACAGGCCCTTAAAGCAGGTCCTGTATCCATCCACCATCTTGTCCTCTCCTGCCACCCCTCCTCATCACCGAAGTCTTCCTTCAAGGATAATTGGAGCACATGGAATCCCCCCAATCCTAGTGACCTGGGATGCTAGAGCCCCCTCCAGGGAAATGTAAGGCAATCTATCCTCCCACCTCACATTCGGTTTCGCTTGCAACAAGTGGCTAATGTCCACTATAGGGGTGAGTATTCAGTGCCTCTCGCTTGCCCTCTTCTCCAAGGAGACTCTCACATCTAATCCGGCTAGCAAGTTTTTACCTCGATTCCCTGATGCCACTAAGGCTTCCCTTACGGTTCAAGAGAAAAGCATGGTAGACAACCTCTAGTCGAAGACCTTCAAATGCGCAAGGAATTCTCAAGCTTCCATAAGACCTGGGTATCAATTTTTGAGTCTTTTCACTTGGGGTGCTTATCCACCAACCGCCTACACTCGCACCATTTCGACCTTAAAGCATCTCTATTTGGATTTGTCCGACCACTCTCACTAGCATCCCCCAAGGAAGTCATCCAATATATATAGCTCGAAGATTGTCCCAGCACTTCCAGTTCACCGTTACCAAACAGCCGAGCTAATACAAGGACCGATTGATAATCAATTGAAACCTACGTGTCATCTTCAGTCTTATACAAGGCTGTCATTTCCCTTTCTCAGGCTCTATGTGAGCTCCTCTTTCTTTTCTCAGCCTCTATATCCTAGTCCAACTGGGTCATGTATTTTTGTTCATAATTTATAAAGAAATAAAAAAAATTGGGTGCTTCCCTTTGTCTCTCTTTAATTCTTGATTCCACACGTAACTGGCCGGGCTTACAATATCTTACCCCTGCATTCTTCTCTCTCATCTTAGTGTTGTGACCTACCTGCTAAGAATATGTTCCTCTAATAAAATCTCCTGACCACCCGACGGATAGGAGAAGCTACAAGATCCACACTTCCACACTTACCTTTCCACTGCAACGCTCCTTCCCCTTATTTGTCGTAACATGGCCACCCCCTCTCCCCCTTCCACGACACCACTCTCTCGAAGTAGTTTGCATCTCGTTTGGCTCCCGACGTACTTCTCCCCCTTCCCTTGAACCTTTCATTATCCTATTTGTTTTGAATACTACTTAATCCCATCGACCTCTCTACCAACCCCATTAACAGTAGCTCTACCACCTCAACCATGTATATATCCCGCTCTCCGATTTTTTGGCTCCCCCTGGCCTATCAAATCCGTTCCCTGAGGTGCTTACATTTGGTGAGCTACATTTCACGACTTTGTCATATCTTGAGATTTCTGGGGTTGCTAGGATCTCAACATTGTTGCGGTCATCCTTGTACACGCACAAGGACAACATAATATCTCGTGTTGTTGCGCGTAATTCATACCTCCGCTCGAGTGCCTATCATTTTAGAGATCTCCATCTTCATAGCTACTAAGATGTGGAATGCAATTGGAAATAGCTGGATGAAGCCCGCCCTCCAAAGAAGCTGATTACTCTTCCCTTTCCATGCCCACTATTGTTAAGAGTTTTGTATTATCTTTATCAACGCTTGTCTATCAGCCCTTTGGTAGGAGCCATCAATTAATGGCTTGGCTTCTGTTGATGTAGAGTTTTATATTATTGTCATCGTGCTCTTGTCTATCAATGGTTTGGCAAGAGTCATCCATGACTTTGCTTAGGTTGTTGTACGGACGCCCATGGTCTTACGCTGCGGTTTCCTATGTTTTAGCGGCGGCCGCCGTTCCGCTGGTAAAACTTTCTTATGCGTGCCCACATCCACAAGTTGTCTCTCGTGTCTGTATCTCTGTACGGCAAAACCCTTTTCTTTTAGAACCAAGGTTCGTCGACTCGCTGATCCGTATCGGATCGGGATCCTCCTGATATGGTACGGTACGCCCGAGTCTCATCCGACTCGCATCCGACTCGGTCTGACTCGGCTCTCTCTCTCCCCCTCTCCCCCTCCTCTATCTCTCTCTCACTGTGACTCGGCCCGACTCGGCTGATCCTAGGGGTGATCCGCAGTGTACCGGGTTTGCCCTGATACGGTACGATACGCCCGAGTCGACCCGAGTCGGGCCGAGTCGACGAACCATGTTTAGAACTATATATCTCAGCATTAATTTGTTATCACAATGTAGTGGCAAGCAGCATCGAACTTAAACCCGAGATTCTCATCCGTAATAATATCATCCAACGTAAATCTAAAACTTAGTTTACCTATATATCAACTGTCTGATTTACGATCTCAGTTACAGTACTGCAGATTTTTTTTTAGGGGTTGGAAGTTCTGCTCTGTTAACTTTGTATCGTTTTTTTACAAATCCTTTTTAAACTTACATTTTTATGAAATTTGAACCAGCTTAGTCACCTGCGTGTGTATATATATATAAAGAGAAGATCTTTACAAAGTGATCTATTATTCCTTGCCTGAGGATTGTAGTCTTGCAAATGATCCGCTGCCCTGTAACTCTTGGGAGGATAGTTAAGGGGGCGTGTCGGTCGGTTAAACCCACCCGATCCCAAAGCTTGTGTGACGACATGTGTGTGTGTGTGTGTGTGTGTGTGTGTGTGAGAGAGAGAGAGAGAGAGAGAGAGAGAGAGGTGGAGGACCAGCCCCGCTATGACCCGAACGTCCCATCTTCCCCATCCAACCCGTTGTCGGAAGAGGAGGGGCACGCAGCCACCGACGCGGGCGTGGGGGCGCTAGCTGATCGATCGCCACCGGCCCACGAACCGCTCAGGCCATCACGTCGCTCGACCGACATGTCTGTACCGCGGCCATGCACGGAGGCCCCAGGCGCCGGATCACGCGCGCCCCCCCCCCCCCCGCCTGTGCGTGGTGATGCTGCCGCGTCAGTTTTCGCCACCGGCACGGCCATATCACATGGTGGGTGAGTGGTGTGGGGCGCTCTGTTTGCGCCGAGTTATGAGATGTCGGTGGCTCGGTGCATGCCACTCAAGCTAGCTGCTCGTCTTGTCAGCAGGTGGCCCGCCATATCAATCTAACATGCACAGCACGGTGCTTGATCATGCGCGCGCAGGGGAGAGACCAATCCCTGCAAGCCCCCCGGCCGGGAGTAGATGACACGACGGATATTAGGGTTAGGATTATGCGATCGTGGCCGGGGATCATTCATTAAAAGGTTTAATGGTTTTAATTCACACGTCAATAAATTCATCCTTTTAACAAAAGAACTAATTAATCATATATATATATATATATATATATATATCTCGATCACATAAACTATGCTCTTAATTAATGAAGGTTTAAAGGTTTAATAGACAGTCGAATAGTGTCCAACGACATTTGCTCCAAAATTGGTTACTCAAATAAAAGGAAACTAATTAACCTAACACGGTAATATTCTAGAAGGGCATTACATGTTTGGAAGAGACATCATATCTGTAATTTTAGATAAGTTGATTTTGGCCGATCGATGTCTCTCTTCAGAGTTAATTCATGGGTTCGATTTACGCGAGGGGATTATATTGTTTTCTGGTAAAACTTTCTTCGTGTCAAACTTGATGCGAAGGATTTCTTTTTTTTTAAAAAAAAAGAACGCGTACCATTACTTAATGTTTAAATAAGTAGTAATTGAACTTGATTCAATAAATGCCGACAATACGGCTCCTATATTTAAGGGCTCCCCTGGGCTGGGGACCTTTCCTAAGGGCACGGTTAGAACTTAGAACGCGATCCATATAAAGGAGAGGCCACTAATTCCAAATTAACATTAGCATGCGAAGAAGTATGAGATATACATATATTGAAACTTAATAATTGACTCACGATGTTACCTCTCTTCGAGGATATGAACTCCTAACTCTCTCTTAGGGCCTCACATCCCGGAGAGATTAGATATGGATGTTTAAGGTTTGATCGCCGAGGGCCACTCAACTAGCAAGTCACCATTCTTTAATGGTAGCAATTATGCTCACTGGAAGAATATGATGCAGTTTTTTCTCCGTGCTAAGGACTATGAGATCTGGAAGGTTGTTAGTAAAGGTCCATTTGATTTACCTCTAGATGAGAAATTCTGGACTAAAGAGCATATCCGAAAGTCCACTTTGAATTGGGATGCCATTAATGCTATACAATGTGCACTCCATCCCACCGAATTCTCCAGAGTTTCGTCCTATACCACTGCTAAGGAGATGTGGGATAAGTTAGAGGTTATATATGAAGGGACATCTCATGTTAGAGAAACTAAAGCTAATATGTTAGTCTCTGAGTACGAGGCTTTCAAAATGAAGCCTGAAGAGTCCATATCTGAAATGTATGCCCAATTGAATGATATTACCAACAGCTTGAGAAGTCTAGGAAAGACCTAAAGTGAGTATGAGCTGGTCAGAAAGATACTAAGGTCTCTGACACCCATCTGACATACCAAGGCCACTGTAGTGGAGGAGTCTAGAAACTTAGCTACGACCACTGTAGATGAGCTCATCGGTTCTCTCATGACATATGAGTTGAACCTTAAGAAGGTTGATGAGTCTGAGAAGAGAAGAAAACCATTAGCTCTTAAAGCCAACTCTAGCAAAGGGTCATCCAGTGAGTATAGTTGCACCAGTTCTAAGGAGGATCAAGATGAGTTTGCTATGATTACCAGGAAGTTCAAGAAATTCCTGAGGAAAGAAGGGAAAGGGCTAAGAAGAAAATATTTCTCTGGAAAAAGACAGTCCAAACACAAATCTGAACCTGCAAAGAAAACTGATGCCATTGTTTGCTACAATTGCAGGAAAGCAGGACATCTCAAGGCGGATTGCCCTGAGCTCAAGGACAAGCAACCCAGGTGGAAGAACAAAAAGGGAAAAACTATGGTTAGCACCTGGAGCGATGAAGAAGAAGAAATTCAGAGCAGCTCCTCTGACAGTGAGAAAGAAGACATGATATGTTTGATGGCGAAAAGTGATGATGAGGTAATTTTTCCGTTTGACAATTTTACACAGAATGAATGGGAGGATGTTTATGCTGAAATTTTGGAAAAATATGAAGACATGCGTAGGGAGAACAGACATTTAAAAAGGAAAGTGAATTCATTAGCTAATGATACCTCTTTGTCTGATAAGATTTGAAGAGGGGCGATCTCGCACTGGTCCTGAGCTGGGGAGATGATCACCGATCATGAAGAGAGGCGATCTCGCGTTGGTCCTGAGCTGGGGAGATGATCACTGATCAGTGAACTATAAGGAAGGGAAACGAATCAGGGGGGCCAGGGGTGGTTCCCTGGGGAAAACCCTCCGATGCCTAAGTCAGTAGAGCAGTGGTGAAAGCTATGAAGGGAAGAGGAAAGAGATGCATGAGATCTCTCTCCACCAAGGTGGTGAAGTGGTTCCTGCTCAGGGAGTTTTAGGCGTGTGTAGGCCTTAACTTTCGCTGGAGGGAGTCCCAGGTTTAAATAGTGCACCAGCCTTATGAGTCTCGTAAGCTGAAGAGTTTCAGGCGGGAGTTACGTCCTCGACGTGGGCTCTTTATAGCCTTGGGGACTCGTGGGCCCCCTTATCCTTGTAAACTCCTGCTCAGAAAGGGCTCTCAATGGCAGAGTGGATAAGCAATTCATCAGTCGACCCAAGCGTGAAGAGTGCCAGCCCTATCCCGGGCGATGGGCATAGCTCGGGTGAGGTTCGGTCGGACTGGGCGCTGAGCGTTAGCCCTTGTCCAGGTGAGGGAGATGGATCGGGCGTGGGTCTTCCTCCGACCAGACCGACGCTCGGCCTTCCGAGCCTAATGGCTGCCTAGGAAGTGCTTGAATCCAAGTGAACTTATTGGGCTTTTATGCTAAGTGGGCCCTGTGGGGTGGTCACTTAGATGAGTTGGGCCTCGTTTGGTCTTGTTGGACCTAGTTTGGCCTGCTCTTAGATGGGCTACAGAAATCCCCCTCTCCACTTGTCCCCCTTCTACTCTCGAGCCTTGGCAGGCTCTGAAGAGTAGCCGTTGGGATTTTGGACCAGCGTAGCTCGGGTGTGTGAATCGTGTTTTTCACATCAAAAATAAATAAGTAAATGGGAAGATAAACAGTGAAACAAAGGGAATAAAGGGGAGCAAGAGATTGCTATTGGAGTGTGATCGCCAGAGGGGTTACCTCAAAAGAAGGGAGATTGATCACGAATATCTGGTGAAAATAAGGATGCGGGATGAGTGTAGATTCCTTCCTCCTCCTTCTACCGGTCGGCCGATGAAGGGGGTTTTCCTCTTAATTACCCTTAAACAAAGAACAAACAATCAAAAGAGGAGGGATTAGCTAAGTGTGTGTAGTATCAATTCAAAAATAAATAAGATGATGGAGTAAAAGCATGCAATGTGCACCTTTTGGTTATTTTAAAACCCCTAAGAAAATTAAGGAGGGAAAGCGATATGATGTAGAGCTAATGCAAACTTAAAAGGGGAACGATGTATGATGAACAAAGATGAAGTAGTAAATTGATGGAAAGAACTCCCTGCTGTTCCTGACAACAGTAAAGGGAAAACCAAGTTGATGCAGCTGATGCACTAGGAAGAAGGAGACCACTGCAGGAGCACGGATTCGCAAAGAAAAGGAGAGTAGAAAGGCTTCTACTATGCTCTTTGCTGTTTTAGCCAACCTTCCTATCAAGCTTCTACTACTATGCTCCCCCCTCTCGCGCGAACTCGACCCAGGAGGCTATTTATAGGGTAGAAAACATAAATCTAATGGGATAAGAACTAGCAAGACCCTTCTACGGTAAGGTCTCTAGTTCCCTAATCGAGCAAGATGACCAAATAGAGCAGGGGACTCTCCAGGAAAGGGCAATTCAAGCAGGACACGGAAGGAAAAGAGACGACTCTCATCAAGGCGTTAATTGAAATTGACGACCTGCGTCAGGACGTTAATTGAAATCACGACTGGGATAAAGGCGTCAATTCTTGGATTTAATTTTAGTAAGAAAACCTTCCTTATTTGAAAATTATAAAGAGACGCCTATAGGAGAGACGTTAATTCAAAACACGACCCAGGAAGGGACGCTACTTTTTGATTTCAATTAGGGTAGGATACGTCAAATATCAGAAACTGACGCCTCTTGCTTCAGTCGTCCTTTCTTTGAAAAACGCCCTAGCTCAGGTCGCTATTTAAAACACGCCCCTCTTCGAGTCGTTAATTACAAAAATACAAGAAAAATCATAAAAACCCACACAAAATAGAAAAACTTTATATTATAGAAATATTGAAGTCTACTTCGGGGCGTTAACATAGTGACATGAGATTTGATCAACATAGTATCAATTTTAGCGTGTCTACAGCTGCTCCACCTTGGCGTCTGCTTTGCAAGGGAGTGAGACGTAATGAAAGTGAAAGTGTAATGAAGTGGAACGAACTGATAAGTAGATGCCAAGGTGTGATGTGACACGCCTGTGACACTAGGCTTTTGAAATCTTCCCAAGATTCTGAGTGAAACAACTTCGGGTGATTCCAAGGAAACATCGATTTGCTGGGTAAAGGAGACTAAACTAAACAAGTAAAATGTGCGCGTGGGCACGACAGGGAGGCACCTTTGGAGAGCGTTTACCAACCAACGTGGACGTGCTACAACCAAGATGAATTTACAAAAATAAAGTGAATTGAGATGAAGACCCAGCAAAGAGGCATTTTCAAGGAACTGTCCTGAGCGACTTCAGAGAGAATAAAGTACTCAATTTGGAGTGGAATATCTCATGTCAACTCAATCAAGAGCGAGTGACCTTCATTATTGCCATAATATGAAGATTTTCAGCATAAAGCTCAAAGTCCTATATGATGCATGCTGGGCTAAAAGAAAAATTAAAACAAACTAAAAATAGAAAAATAATCAAGGATAATATTGTTAAGCCACCTAGATTTGGTCAAGAATCCAGATCTCTAAGCTGACACTAAGCCGAAGCCCGTTTGTCCACGCATCAATTCGGAAAGTGGAACCATCGTCCCAGACCTTTAATGACTCAACGGCCTATCCGTGCGATCAAGACTTACCTGGAATTATCACTGTTTTTGATGCAGGGGAACTCAAATTCTAGGTTCATCAGAACCACAAGGTCCTTGATATGCTATAATAGCGTAAAATACCATATAGTAACAATGCTTACATGAAGGAAATACAAGAGTGAGATGATATTATTCCCATGAGTCACCCCTGCGTCTCGAAACTTGCACTCTTCTGCACTTGAAAAGTTCATTAGTTCTCTCAATTCAAAGCATGATATGATCATAAGTGCATAATCATAAGTAATCCTAATCAAAATATAGCACTTAAGTTCATTAAAACATAGGGAGGAACCAAATATGTAAACCCATAAAATAACGACTGGAGTTCATGGCGTCAAAAGAATAAAAGACGACCGACATGAGGGCATTTAAAATATAAAAGACGTCTACCATCAAGGCGTTAATTCTTTTGGGATCTCAAGAAAGTGACGACCCGAACGTAGGCGTTAAATAAAACACGACTTTAGACAAGTCGTTATTTAAACAAATGACGCCCCAGACACCGGCGTTAATTAACTGTGAATTCTGAACACCACGCTTCCGACTAGGAATCAGAAAGCAAAACCCAATACTACTTGTAATCGTCTCTGCAGCTTCGCACGTGCATAAAATCCTTCGAACTTCTATAAGAAGAAGGAATTTTCCTCAGCAAATCAACCAAATCCTTTTGTTCTGTTACTTCTGCTTCTGATTTCACAGGGGTTGCTACACCTGCTTCGGCTTCTTTCTGCAGACAGTCACTGAAATAACCTCAGAAGATGGAGAGAGCTATCAAGCGGCCAAAGATTTCTACTCCTAGGCTCTCAGAAATCAACGGACACCTTAGTAGCAGAATTGCATCGAACCACGTATGTGAGTTTTGAATTATTCCGCTGTTCTTTCCCCTTTATCTTCACCACTCCCAACCTTCTTACCCTCTGTACTCTTCTCTTCTTTCTTTTCTTACAGGATTACCCAAATATTTCAGGAGCCAGGAGATATACTAAGAACAAGTGGCTCCCCCTTTTACTCTCCAAATTCAGCTCTGACATGAGAGTTTTTATATCTAGATGGCACCTCCTAGGCCTAGTTACCCATGCCAAACATTATGACCAAATCCACTTAGATTGGGCAGCTATAGGAGCTCTTGTGGAGATATGGCACCCCTCTACTCACACCTTCCTATTTTTCACCTTTGAAGCTACCATCCTAATGGAAGAGTTAGAGATGATCTTAGGCTTGAAGAAGATGAAGCGAAGAGATGAGGAGAAGATGGTCATCATGCTAAGGAAAATCTCCTCACATGAATTGTTAACAAGCTTGATTCCTAGCCCAAACCTAGTGAATCAAATCAAAGCCACCAAAGGAATCAACCTCCTAAAACTTGTCTCATGGGTCTACAAACGATCCGACCAAGCCAAAGAAGATGAAGAAGTGGAGCGAGTAGCAAAGGCTTTCGTGGTGTGCTTGGCGGGAGCAATCTTATTCCCCTCCACGGAAGACTTCTTGGATGAATCCCAATTAAGCGCAATAATTAGCCTATGGGAAGGAGAGAGAGTGGGACCGGCGATATTAGCCTTCCTATATAGTGGGCTCGCTTCGGCGGCAATGGGGAGACCAATCTATGGATGCATGCTTGCACTATCAAGTTGGGTAGATCTCCACTTTAAGTTCGATCCATGTGAGGAGGCCCAACAACCCTCAAGGATATTCTCTAAAAGCCCACTTTCCTATATGACTGGCTCATTGGGGATAAGCAACAGGGTGATGAACCGGATCCCTCAAATCAAGAAGAGAGCAGAATAGAGGGAGCATCTCAAGGTAATGCCAAAGAACCTCTTTACATGCGCCCCGGGATTACTCAAAATGCAGGAACTCCGTGCACGATTCTCTCCCGGCACGGATCTTCGGCTCGTAGGTGCCACGGAATTTGTGCTATACAACTCCCACCGGTGCCTTCCTCAACTCGGGCTTCCACGGCGGCTATTCGAGGACCCATCTCATCTTCCACCTATCAAAACCAGAGACATCGGCGGCAATGAAGATGGAGAAGAATGCACCACCATCCAAGCTCTGTGGAAAATCTGCAAGACTCATCAACCTGTGGAGAACTTGGAAGAAGACAGAGATCAGTGGAAATCATATGTAATAGCTTTAAGAAACCTGAGGCCCAAGAATGGCTCATTAAGTGTAATGTAATCTCTTTCATCAATAAATCAATAATAACATTTTGATTGAGCCAATTACAATATTTCTGATCAATTCTTCCAACAATCTGTGATTCTGCTCTGAATAACGACTTAGTCAATACCGTCAATTCCCAAAGTGACGCCTCAGTATATGTCGCTTCTCATTAATCGGCTCTCAAAATTGACGCCTTCAGCAGTAGGCGTTAACTGAATCACGACTTAAGACAAGGCGTTAATTCGATTCAAATTCCAAAAAGTATTCGTTAAAGATCCAAGAGTAACGCCTTAGGGTAAGCCACGTTTCATGTAAACCACGTCTTCAGACACGTCGTTAATCAAAAATAGTAATCATTATTCCCATCACGTCAATCAAGTACCATTAAATGTCTCTGACGACGGTTGTCATTCCCCATGCGAACGCAAATAACGCCTCAAAGCACGTCGTTAACAATGGAAGAGACGCCCTCCGGTGCAGTCGTCTTTTTAACAAGACACGACTTCGACGAGGTCGTTAATTCTTTTTGACCGTTCAACTTGCTTTCCCTCCTTTCTTCTTCTTCCTTCGTTTTGTTTCTTTCTTCCTTCTGCAACTCTAACCAAACCCAAAACTCCCCTTCTTTCTTTCTCACCCTTTATCTCTCAAACTTCACCTCCCTAAGCAATGGTCGGTGGTGGACACAAGAGGTAGCGGGTGTCTGCCCCGGAGGTGGTGGAATTGGGCGAGGAAGATCACGCCGTGGAGGAGGTTACTCCGGCGGCGGCCGAGGAGACCCCGGCGGAGCACGACGAGGAACGCGGTGGAGAAGAACGAGAAGAAGATGATGGGGACGAAGAAGATGGTGACGATAACGAGGGGGAAGAAGGTGAAAACGAAGATGAGTAAGGTGAAGAAGAAGAAGGAAACAAAGAAGGAGATGAAGGAGGAGATGAAGAAGAGGAACCAACGGCCGTCGTTCCTCGCCCCGGTCAGCTCCGACGGCCACGGCAACCCCGGCCGCCCCGCCGTGGAGGGATGGTCGGACCTAGACAACAAAAGGTAGGCCCCCAAACCTTCATTTCCAATTTTTTTAATTTTATTTCCATTTTCCATAGCTCTCGGTGGGGAAAAACCAGTGACTCAGAAAAGAGACGCCCCCAGGGGTGTCGTGAATTAAAGAAAAGACGCCCAGACCTGGGGTCGTCAATTCATCTTTTTTATTTGAAAAATAATTAATCATGTGAGAACACATCCTGTAGCATGTCGTTAATTTTATTTACCATGTTTTAATCACCATGCCATTATTTTCATGCTTCTCAGTTTTTCCAATTATTTCTTCAATATTTATGCCTTGATTTATATCTCGTATGCTATTTTTATTTTATTTTAAAAAAAAACCCTGAAAAACAACGCCCCCCATCGGGGCGTCAATTCAACGGAAAACGACCATAGGGGTGGCCGTCAATTTAAAATAATTCCAGAATATATTTCTAGGCCCAAAACTCATTTAAGAAAAACGTCCCATTTAGAGGCGTTACTTAAGCAAATGACGACCCAGGGACGGGCGTCAATTCAAAAAACCTTTTGTGAAATTAGAAATTCATTTCAAAACCACGCCTCCCGCCGGGGCCTCTCTTAAATAAACAACGACCCTGGCTGGGCCGTTAATTCAACAGGCACATAGATTCATCAAAACCCATTTAGAAATAACGCCACACTCAGGGGCGTTAATTAAGCAAGTCACGACCCAAGGTTGGTCGTTAATTAAATCAAACAGCAAAAATCTCAACCAAGGCAATTAAACGAATTTACACATGAAAATTAACACTTTTAAACAAAAATTCTTTCTTTTATGCATGCAGGGGTTGATGAGGACACGCATCTCATGGGTCCAGGTCCGGGCAGCATACCACGGCCTCCCCGAGTTTCAGAGAGCTAGGGTAGATGCCATGGGGTTCGGGGCTTTCCTTAGCATAGAGCCAGTCAGACCCGACCTAGCACTAATCCAGGTTTTGAGAGAGAGATGGGACAAGACTAGCCGGGCATTTTTGATGCCGTGGGGTCACATGATCCCCACCCTAGAGGATGTGGCTAGGATCACCGGGTTGAGGGTAGATGGGGAGGCTGTGAGTGGGATCACCTATTCTGACTATATTGAGCTTACCGAGAGATTGCTAGGGTTAGAGATAGTCTACAAGACACCTAGCGAGTGCAGGACCGTCTCCCGTACCGACCTCACCACAGCTATGGGATTAGTGGATGCTAGGCAGAGACCCCGGGAGTCTTTAGAGGAGTTTTCGCAGAGGTTGATAGACGGGGCTAGGGCAGGCTATTGCCAGGATCCAGCCGACAGGGAGAGGGCAGACCGAGATTTGAGGAGGTTTCTATTCTTGATGCTCGGGAGGCTACTGCTTGGCACGAAGGGTGACGTCATCAACTGCCGATTCCTAGGGATACTTGAGGACTTGGAGGGAGTCGGCAGATACGCCTGGGGAGCGGCACTGCTGGCGCACATGATGGCCGACCTATCTACGGGGACAGGACGAGAGACGACTGTCAGTGGCTTCTCACCTTTTCTTCAGGTATGCATTTCTTTGTTTGAATGTTTGAATGTATATGCGTATGAATGTTTTGCTAATTATATGATGCATGGATGCAGGTTTGGAGCCATCTATACATGCCCATGGGGCGCGTCAACCTACGAACCGGAGGTGAGGGATCTTTCCCTCTGGCGCGACGCTGGCTGCCGGTCGTGTTCGGAGCCCCACTCTCTTACGAGCTGTGGGTGTTACGGAGGGAGTTCCGCGACTTCCCTCCTTCACTGGTATGCATAATGCAATTTTTTTTTTTATTGTGTTTATGTTATAGAATGTGATATGATGGATGAATGTATGTTTGTGAATGCAGGTGCGGTGGAGACCCTATGAGGGGATGACCGACGAGGGCCAGCCGTGGGTCGTAGCGGGCCGACCTCGCTTTGAGCACGAGCTTTGGGTTCATTGCTTGAGCGAGATTGAGCCGTTACGGCTTACGCTGGTGATGAGGACACTCGGCCTCCACTAGGAGTGGATAGAGGTCGGAGAGCCGCGAGGGATCGAAAAGAAGACACGCGGTCGCACCAAGGAGATCGACTGGAGAGTGCGGTTTGCGGACCAGTACGCGAACTGGCAGCTGTAGACACGCCAAAATTGACGCTATGTTGATCAAATCTCATGTCACTATATTGACGTCCCAAAGTGAACTTCAATACATTCATAATATGAAGTTTTTCTATGTTTGTGTTTTTTTGGTTTGATCTTGCATTTTTATGATTCGCGACCTGAAGAGGGGCGTTATTTTAAAAGCGACCTTACCTAGGGCGTGTTCAAAAGAAAGGACGACCAAATGGCAGGGCGTCAATTCCTGGTATTATCCGGTTTCAAAATAAATTCCAATTACTGATTGGCGTCCTTCCTCAGGGCGTGTTTTCAAGTAACGCCTTTATCTCAGGCGTTTTCTCATAATTTTCAAATAAAGAAAGTTTTATTTCCAAATTTAAATCCAAGAAATGACGCCCTTGACCAGGTCGTGTTATGGAGTAATGTCTTAAGGTAGGTCGTCAATTCAAATTTGACGCCCTTCTGAAGGTCACGTTTTATGTTTCGGTGTCCTGTTTGAGTGTGCCTTCCAGAATAGTTCCCTACCTTCTTTGGTCACCTTGCTCGATCAGGGAACTGGAGTCCTTGCCATTGATAACTATTGCCCGTTCTTATCTTCCCAAATCTGTGGTTATCTTGATCTAAACCCTATATAAGCATGCTCTGGTCGATCTTGACAGAGGTTACCGAAGTCAGAGGTTACCGCAGTCAGAGGTTACCGAGGACATGTTATACGTATAGATACATACAGGGTTTATAGAAGCTCTCTTCATCTTCTTCCTGTGCGATCTTTAGAAGAGCTCTCTGCTGCCTCTTCTTCCTGCCAGCAGCATCACCCCGGTTCCCCTCTACTGTCGTCAGGGACAGCGGGGGTATTTTGATTATTTATTTGTGCCTTTTCCATCGGTCATCATCCACCATTTTCTTTTCTTGCATTAGCATCATATTTCTCCTTTCCCTAACTCTTTAGGGGTTTTAAAAAAATCAAAAAAAGAGGTGCGCATGTTGTGTTCTTTTTCATCATCTTATTTTCTATTTGGGATTGATACTACATTCACTCTTGGCTGATCCATCTTTTTACTTGTTTGTTCTTTTTTTTGCAAGGGTAATCAATAAGGAAAACCCCCTTCATCGGCCGGCCGATAGAAGGAGGAGGAAGGAATTCACAATCCATCCCGCATCCCACTTATCACCAGGTATTCGCGATCATTTATTTTATTATTGAGGTAACCTCTCTGGCGATCACTCTCCTTTATAGCACCACGTGCTTTCTTTTGTCTTTGTTATCATATCCATCATTTTATATATCTCATATGAGTGGTTTGTTCCACATGTGTGGATTTATCACGATCCACAAATTGGCGATCACGGTGGGACCTCCACTGTTTTTCTTTTGATTACCATCTCCTATTGGCACCCACGTGTGCCCTTTCCTATTGGCAGCCACGTGTGCCCTTTCCCCTTCGGCAGCCACGTGTGCCTTTCCCCTCGGTACCCACGGTACCCCTCCTTTTGTGCCCCGCGGGCACCCCCCACCATGCACACTGCACACTCCCGGGATCAGCCAGTTTGTGATCTGAATTAACGCCTCACCCAGAGG
Source organism: Amorphophallus konjac (assembly GCA_022559845.1). Taxonomy (NCBI): domain Eukaryota; kingdom Viridiplantae; phylum Streptophyta; class Magnoliopsida; order Alismatales; family Araceae; genus Amorphophallus; species Amorphophallus konjac. The sequence continues at coordinate 67,699,380 of CM040127.1, forward strand.
CGCGTTTTAATTTAACGCCTTCATCTAGGGCGTCTGATTTATGTTTAACGTCTTCTGATAAGGCGTGCTTCATCATATCCCCTGCTTTTATTACGCTGTTTGTGGATTCACGCCCTGCCCCAGGGCATCTCTTTATTGTTTAGCGCTTCACATAAAGGCGCGTTTCCAGATTTGACGCCCTCTTCCGAAGGCGTCCTTCTCACATATAGCGCCTCACACCAAGGCGTGTTTTCTCCATTGCTTGTGGGATCCCCAGGGATTCACGACAGTCTCACTGTCATCTTTTTTGTTGACAGCGACCGTGGCTAGGTCGTCTCTTTCCTGTGATTTTACAGAACCCTGCTGTCTTTGCTTATTCATGCTGCATTGATTCTTATATTGATTGTTTGGCTATATTGGTGTGATCTGCATATCTTGGCTTGCATCTTGTGGCATTCGGTCGAGAGACCTCCTCTCTCTACACTAGGATTCCACACATCTCTCTTGGAATCGGGACAACCCTCCATTGAGCATTCCGTCTCTTTGGACCGAAAATCCCTTTTCCAAGACCTCCGTAAGTCCCCGCACCCGTGGATTCCCTCACGGACGTCGGGCTGGTTGTACCCTTGAAGTACCCGGAGTATAGAGAACCCATCGTTGGTGAAGAGAGAGAAAGAACCTAGTTGACCCGGAAGTCACACTTGGATCCAAACTAGGTTTCACTTTGCAAAAGGAGTGAACTATTCTGCAAATTAATCTACTCTAATCTCAAGCATAACACTAAAATTTTACGTTCATCTCAACTTGATTGCATAAATTTGGTTGGATTGATTTGCTTAAAGTTTGCTTGGATTGAGTCCTTTTTGTGTGATAACCCCTTTCATAAAAGCTTTCCCCCTTCTTAAACATGAAACTCCGTTTAGGTAAAATCATCAACATGGCAGGCTACGGGTATTCTTATGATGATGAGGATGAGAATATTTTTGGTCAATATGAAATCCCTCTCCAAGATTCCATTTATCATGAGGGAAATTACCCTCCTCCTCAGTCTCATTACCCTCAGGTTCATGTGGTTGATACCACTCCTCAAGAGGTTGTCCCCTCTTCTCAGACTTTACCCTCTAACACTTCAGGGAACCCTTCCTCATCCTTCAATGTCACGGATTTAATTAATGCTCTATCTCAGTTAGATGATTCCCAGCGGCAGGCAGTTCAGGCCGCTTTGAAAGGGAAGTCTGTTCCCTCTTCATCCTCTAACCCCCCCCCCCCGGCCGAGAGTGGCCATCACCTCACTAATGACCAGGCGGTCTTGCACAAACCCCCCTCTCGTCCACCAACGCCCGGTGCGGCCATGCCGGCCCAACAGGCGAGCTACTCAACAGTTAGGCCTCAGTCTCTCCAACCTCCCCGAATTCTACGGACGCCTATACCGCATTCTTTCATTCAAAATCCGGCCCCAGTCGAGTCCGACACCAATGTTCTACTGCTCCAGAAGTTGGCCAGTATGGAAGAGCAACTGAAGAAGGTCACTATGGCCAAGAATGCACCGGAGGTCTCCCTCCCCACACTGCCAGTTTTCCACTTACCACCATCTGAGATGCCGAATTTTCGGCGATATAACGGGACTGGTAATCCTTTCATTCATTTGAAGGATTTTTTGTACGAGACCTCCTTCTGGCAAAACAACAAGGCCTCTTTGGCCTATTTATTCAGAAGATCTCTGGAGGGGCCAGCCCTTGAATGGTTCTATTCATTGGATCCTGCTGATGCCAGTGACTTTGATATTGTCCAGAAGAAGTTCTTGCATAAGTATAGAGACCGGGTGGGACCCTCCCTCTCAGTCACCGATTTGGTTGCAGAAAAAATGAAACCCGAGGAGGACTTCGTAGTATTTGCTGATAGATGGCGGTTAATGGCCGAGAAATTGAAAGATACACTGTCGGAACAAGAACAAGTTAAGATGATAATTTCCAATGCAACTCCTCAGTTCCGGCATATCTTGGCCATGAACCGATTAACAACCATGGAGGAGCTCTATGAAAGAGCTCGTTATATCCAAACACAGATGAAGGATTCACCCATCATGGGCATGTTTGAGCCAAAACCCCGGCTATTTAAGAAAAGTACAAATGTCAACAACAGCGGGCCCACGACTGAGGGCACAATTGCAAACGAGCAGGTTGGCGTAGTTGGCCACCCCCACCATCAATCTAACCCACGGCCTAACCCACCTCCACCGCAAAACCCCCATTTCAACTCCACTCCACAACACCAATTCGCACCCCAACATTCCTTTGCTCCATCGCAAAACCAAGCGCCCCGCGCTAACCCTCCAGCTCCACAACAGTACCACCAGGTACCACCACCTACCAACTATGGCCAACAACAACAACGGAGACCACCACTTGGCCCCAAGAGAGCCCACTACCCTCCACTGCCAGAAAGTCTCCTGGATATTTTCAACGCCTTAATGGCCGCCAACTTGCTCATGTTACCAAGGGAAAGAACAGCGTGGCCCGCTAATGTTGACACATCCCATTACTGCGCTTTCCATCGCGCACCTGGTCACAACCTTGATCATTGCTTCCACTTCAGAGATTATATTTATGATCTAAATGACCAGGGCGGCATCAATTGAAATGAGATGAGGCAGTTTATTACCACCATGAAAGAAAGAAGGCCTCCTCGGCAGCAACATGCTCAGCAGCCACAGCAACCAGCTCCTCAGCAGCAACAGCAAGCTCCAGCACCTCAGCAGGATATGGGGATTGTCCACAATCCACTACCGGAGCACCCGCCAAACCAGCACGTAAACCCTGTCACGTCTCTCCCTGAGGTGGAGAGAGGGCAGGGATGGCATGAAGAAAACGCCTCTGTCGGGACATTTAATCACAATCACAATCAACCTCCGCGCCTCTTGCGCACCCTTTCTTCTTCTTCTACCCCCCAATTGAGCCGATCCCTTCTGCGCCCCGTTAATCCACCTACCCCCACTTATTCTCCAACCTTGCCAGTTCGCCCCCTTCTTACCCGCTTACCACCTCCACAACCTACACCACAACAAACCCCATCCACCACCAACCCTTCACCACTGCCATCTGGGCCACTCCTTAACCGCCCGTCGCCAACGCCCGTTGCACCCGCCACCACTACTCCTCCACCGGCAAGGATCCCTCCACCGTCGGCTCCCCCACCTTTTATGCCCAGATCTCTCCTCGTTCCACCCACCAATTCCCCCCGCATTCGGATATCCCTTTCTACTCCTACGCCTCCTACGGGGGCATCTTTATTGAACTCTTCATCAACACCCCCTGTGGGGGATCCTTCTTCAAACACTCCTCCACCGCTTATCAACACTAACACACCCTCTTCTTCTTCTAACCCTCTTCCCACACTTGCCCCGACAGAGGCGCGTCAAGGCGTGGCGCCGCTCCGCAGTGGACGGATGTTCTACCGCATTTTTCCACAGAGAGGGTTAGAGCCTGCGCAGGGGCCGCAAGAACAGGAACAAGAACAGGAGTCCATACCAGGCACAGAATACGACTTGTTAAAGCATTTGGACCGGACTCCGGTAAGAATTTCAATTCTAGAACTGATCAAGAGGTCGACCACTCATCAGATGGCTCTAAAGGAATATCTGCAGAAAGTCATGGTCAATGAGGACATTCCGGTCGAGCAGATAACCGCAGTCTTAACACCTACTGGCAGTCAACCAGCAATCACTTTTTATGAGCATG